>OX387190.1:36942391-37509467 GCA_947561395.2 Buxus sempervirens
GGGAGGGTGAGGGGTATATCAGAGATGGCCGCACAACGAAGCGCTCCTGCACCATTCTTGACGAAGACGTATGAGATGGTGGAGGATGTAAGCACCGACGAGGTGATATCTTGGAACGAAAGCGGCACAACCTTTGTGGTGTGGGTTCCCGCTGATTTCGCCAAGGATTTGCTTCCCATTTACTTCAAGCACAACAACTTCTCAAGCTTCGTGCGCCAACTGAACACCTACGTACGGTATCTCTTTAGTTCATACTTTCTAGCTTCTACTCCGTACTCCTCCTCCTGTTCTAGTGTTCTTCCTAGATTAAATTTATCTTCTGGTGACGCTGGTTTATTAATACCTCTACGCCATGGGACGTTGAAGAGCTTTAGCTTTTTGGCATGTGGACGTATAATATTGGGCTCAGTTAAGCGTTGTTTTGTTGTCGTGTAAGCAGGGTTTCCACAAGATCGCGCCGGAGAGATGGGAGTTCGCGAATGAGTTTTTCAGGCGAGGAAGGAGAGAGCTTCTGTGTGAAATTCGACGAAGGAAAAATATCACGGCATCAAGAGTACAGAACAGCTCTGGGGAACAATCCAACGCCGGCGAGGATCTGGGATCTGGGGACGTAGACTCGAAATCCTATGGATGCGAAGAAACGACGATCGAATTATCCCAGGAGAATGAGAAGCTGAGGAGAGATAATCAAATACTTAGTTTAGAGATCACGCGCGCGAAGAAGCAATGCGAGGAGCTCATAGCATTCTTGTCCAATCATGTGAAAGTGGAACCTGATCAGACCAATGACTTCGTGATTCAAGAACAAGGATGGTCTAGCCATGCTCAGTTGGTCAACGAAGACTATGTCTGTGGTTGTGTTGACGACGACGACGAATGTACTAATAACGAAGAAGATTGCTTAAAGTTGTTTGGGGTTTGTCTGAGAAGGGACAAACTGAAGAAGATGAAGAAGAAAAGGGAGGGTGATGAGAGTGCTGGTGACGTTGTGGGTGGCCCGCTCCTTTGAATGAGATTAAGATGTTGGACTTCGACTTGATGTCCCATGAATTAATGAGATCACATCTTCTACGGGGAAAAGCCAAAAAGGTCTGCAATTGAAAGTGCCTCATTAATGGGTGCACACGATTGCTTCCGTTTCAAAGATGAGAAATGGAATTCAATTGAGAAGGAAGAATTGATCTACACAACGCAACCCATGACCTTTTGATCATGATCTATGAGTGTACTCTCTTTTTCCCGCTTGATTTGATAGAACATGGCACTGATGGCAGCAACTGTGAATATGCATAGCCAAAAAAAAAAAAAAGGGTTTGGTTACTTTGGTAGATGTAATTAAGTAAAAGGAAATCAAAGGGCGGTTTCCATTACGTACCTTGGTTTTACTTATACCTTTTTGTGTAAAGATCTGGTATGGTAATTAAATAGAAAATCGCCATAAATCCTAAGCTGATTCATCTTTCAAATCAGTTGGAGAATGTTGTAGATTATCAATAAATTATTCGATCACAAACAAAAAATATGTCGTATATATGTCTTCTTACTTGTATTTTGGTACTGAACTCAAATGACAGTAGTTCAAAAATTAATATCCAATTTTTACAAGATTGTAACTGTACGCAGATTGTTCACTTATTCTTTTGGGGTCAACAATATCTAATGACCTGTTTAACTCGATAATGACCCACTTAATCTGATAATGATTTTTTTAACACGATAATGACCCGTTTAACACGATAATGGCCTGTTTAACCTGATAATTGCTCGTTTAACCTGATAATGACCCGCTTAACCTAATAATGATCCGTTTAACCCGATAATGACCCGTTTAATTTGGTAATGGTCCGTTTAACTCAATAATGACCCATTTAACTTGATAATGACCCGTTTAACCCTAAATTGTATCACTAATTCACGTTATTTTCTATTGATGTATTTTTTGATAAATAAAAAATAAAATTTTTAATTGGGTTAGTGGGTTGAATCGGATTATTGGCGAGTTGGGTTTGGTTTTGGGTTTTCCCAACGCACCAATAAACAGATTCAACTTGAACCGACCCGATTATTGCTCAACCCATTACAATATACGTCAAGTACATTTTTAAGTAGAATGCATCAACTATTATTACCAAACATGCTTTTTTGATTTTTAGCAGCAAAGCAAAAGTTTACCAAACAGCTTTGCTTCAACAAAAGATCTTTTGAAAAGCAGAAAATTACTTTTTTGCTTTCTTGCTTTTGAAAGCAAGAAAGCAAAAGCGTTATCAAATAGAGCCTTAGTTAGAGAATGTTGTAGATTATCAATAAATTTATTTGATCACAAACAAAAAATACGTTGTATATATGTCTTCTTACTTGTATTTTGGTACTAAACTCAAATGACAGTAGTTCAAAAATTAATATCCAATTTTTAAAAGATTGTAACCATACGCGGAATGTTCACTTATTCTTTTGGGGTCAACAATATCTATATATATATCTATACTAGTAATACAGGGAAGAGGGGAGAATATTCCCCTTAGATTGGGAACTTTGCCCTTCCCAACTAAACTAATCCAAAACTATAACCACCCACTACTGATTTTTTCACATTCGAATTTAAACCCCTACTTATATGCTATAGTTAAGGGTGAGGACGTGCAGTATACATGTGCCACCACTAGTATATTGTTATTGGAGGGCATATGTGAAATGCCATAAAATTCCAAAGGTACAAATTGGGAACTTTGACGTTCATGGATCCTTATCTTTGCAGATTTCGTAAATGTAACAAAACGACTGATTAAGGCAGCTATTGACTAAAATACCTGGTCAGCCTAAAACTGGTTGCCCATCAATTTTGCCCCTTAATTAGCTGCGAATCATCGATAATGAGTGAAAGCAATGTAAATTAATGAATTCCACGATACTCGTAGTGCTAAATTGTGCAAAGCCTGTGTGCTTGTTTTAGTTGCATGCTTCGAATAATTAATGTTTCAGGAAAGGAAACAGAGAAAAAGCAAGTATTATTGCCTTTGGAATTTCTAACCATGGTTGTTATGAGTCATTGTTCAAAGGATCTAATAGCCTTTTAACCAAAGCAGCCAGAACAAGTGTTACCTTGTTCAAGAACTGCAACGTATTTTGATTTTTGTTGGCTGCTTCCAAATTCCGTGGGACTTCTGTTTTCAGAGAAATGAATGCCTTTGCTCCAAGTCAATAACTTCGTTAGACAAGACCCAAAAAATAAGTAAATAAAAACAAAAGCAGAAGAAAAATGGATGTAAGAAAAATTGGTGGTATCCATTATATTATGTTCAGGGACAAAGTGATGAGATATCATTTGTTGGGACCCTCATTTTTTCTGTTTTGAATTTGTGTCGGTTTTACCTTTTATTGGGTTTTCTCCTAACAGTGGGCCAGTGGGGCAATGTGGTCATGCTGACCGTTGTATATAGAACTGCCTTATAATTGGCCTTTGAATTGAAAAAATTCAAAAATTTATTCATTTATTTTTTAAAATACAATGATCCAATTGCATCGTGCAGTGCCTTTGTTGTAGAGGATGTTGTTAGGTTCAATATTTTATGTTGGTTTAATTCTGTGCCAAAAAGTGTGTTTAGAATGTTTAGATTGAGTTCAGAAAGTCATGATTCAGACGGCATTGCAAACGGAGTTAAAATGAGCTTTTTATGCTCAATGTTAGATGAATGTTTGATGTGGTGTTCGAACGTTCATTGTGGCGTTCGAACGTTCAGTGTCTGCAAAGAAACTCGAGAGTAGCGTTCTCTAACGTTAGCTGTAGCGTTCAACCGTTCAAGTTCTGCAGACAAACCCGAGAGTTGCGTTCTCCAACGTTTGATTTGGCGTTCGAACGGCAATTTCTAAAGGGTGGCATTTGATAAACGTTTGATGCACCGTTTGAAAGTTCAATCTACGAATTCCGGAAAAAGTTGCGAAAAATTGCATAACTTACTTGTTTTAATTCGGATTGACTTCAAACTTCTTGGGGAACCTTTAAATAGGATTAGGGTCTTTCTAAACCTAAGAGAGCCACGTTTTAGAAGCCCTAAATATCATTTTCTCTTCTGGAAAAGCCTTATTCTAGGTTTTCCTCTTTTGAGCCACAAAAACCATTATTTTCTTCTCTTCTTCTTTCTTCTTCTACCTTGGAGTTCTGGGTTGGGGAGACTGAATCGTGGGAGTTCCTACGGATACCAGGCGAGTTCGTTTGAGTGATCGTGTGAGAAGATCTTCAGAGCTTTGAAGTGTTGCTGTGGAGCAAATCTGAGGAGTTTCTCAGATACTTTCAAGTCTGTGAGTTGTAGAGTCTAGCATAGAGATGTTGAGTTGTCTAAACTACAAGTTGTAAGCCTTATTTTCATATTAGATCTTGTAGGTGGCTCCTGTATAGTCCGGAGGGTTTTTCTCTAGTGAGAGTTCTTATAGAGTCTTCCCTTCGTCATCAAATTGCTTGTCTTGTTTATTTTTTTATATGCTTTATTTGTTTTGCAATTTGGGTGGCTTGCTTCTTAGCAATTATTTTCTGGATTTATTTTTAGGATTTGTTCATGCCTATTAATTAAGGATTTGTCTTTAATTAATAGAAAATTTTATTCCGCTGTGCTACACCTATTCACCCCCCTCTAGGTGTTGTTACAGTCAAAACCCTGTTTTTCAGATGTGCGCTTCTATAAAAACCCTCAAGGTTTGCAATTCATCACGGGTGTTGCAGTCAAATTTTGATCTCTAAAAGGTTTGTCCTTTTTTTTTTCTAATAAAAATACAGCAATTTTGTTCAACAAAGGGTTTGTCTTCAACCATTTGCAGCAACCAGTTATTAAATGAATCTCTACCATGTATAAAGCGAGTCGCTCCTTTGGGAAGCATGCCAAACAAAATGTTCATCTTTTCACAATAACCCTTACATATCCACTGCCAATACTTATTTATAAAGAGGTACAATGATCAAAAGTGTCCCACATCTTTCAAAACTTAACAATCCATTTTAAAACCGCTCCTTCTCTTTTTGTACGTCCGTGCAGTAGCGCACGTAGGCTCTGCTAGTTGAGAGAAAGGCAGGGGCCAATTCCAAGGGTTGGATTGGACTGAGGCCGGACTCAAAACCTAAAAGGAACACGAAAATATTTGGGCCATTGTCAAACATGACATATACAGCCTTGGCCCATCGATCCCAATAGCTTTGATATCACTGGAAGGTTGGTCATGTTTTTCGTGGCATATAATTTAGAAAAAGTTAATCACATTATTTTCTCGGTCTAAAGGGCAAAGGACTGACTTGAGGTGTCTCATAGGCGGATTTTATTAATATAAATATAAATTGTAATCCTAAATCTCTTTTATAAATAAGAGAAAATCTTCTTCTCTTCCCCTGGAAGAGAGCACGGCGTTGAATTGAACCTGTTTAATAAGTCAAATGAATCAAAGTCCCAGCCAAGAAACTGTGATTAGAAGGAGTCTGTTTTTTCTACTACGAAGTTATTGCTACGATCGGTGCTACTCACACAAATTATAGCCACGTAACAAAAGTTGCTCACATGTATCGTACGCACGCAAGTGACTACGTGTACAAGTCACGTGAGCAACTTTTGTTACGTGACTACGATCGGTGCGCGTAGCACCGATTGCAGCAGAAGAAACGGACTCGATTAGAAGGCAAGGAAAGAATGCTTTATTACTGGTCGTTGGAGTATTACTTACACGCGTCATTGCGCTATCGTCGGTAGTTGATAAATTCTCTCTCGTTTTTTTTTTTTTTTGTGTAATTTAAGTGGTGGGTAGACAACTCGTATTTGGTCTTTTTGAAAATTGAAATTGAAAACCATCTAACGGCCGATATAGTTTCATCAAGTTGCTATAGCTTAAACAGAATTTCTTAAGTGGTGGGTCCGATTCATTGCATTTTCGCGACCATCTCCGAATGTATTATAGACACTCGTCTATGGCAGATCATGGTCTTCATCTACTTGGATTCTACAATTTAACAAGGTCAAGCACGCCATTAGTACAAGAATCCTGCCGGAGCGGTCAAGGACAAGCACAACAAAACCGCAGTGGGTGGAAAGTCACAAAAATGAAGACGTTCCGGGGAAGAGTAGACAGATCGAGGGGCTACGATGATTTGAATCCCATTTTTCATTTCAAACTACTACTGAATGCCTTATAGATTAGAAGCTGATGTGTTTTTCTCGATCTCTCCTCCTCTTTTTGTCTGGAGGCCAATCTCTGTATTAGTAGAGAAGGAAAAGCATAGAAGAAACTGAGGAGCCGTCTGATGGGGGTGGTAACCGGTCAGAGAGGGACAAGAACGGGGACGACCCAACAAGAAGGTCTGGGTGTTGTTGGTGTGGTTTCATTGACCAACAAGAGGAGATGGTCGAAACTGATGCCACCCGTTGTTGCCCTTGTGGTTATCGCTGAGCTTGCCTTCTTGGGTCGCCTTGATATGGCGAAGAACGCTGCCATGGTTCATACATGGACCAAATCCTTCTACGACCCATCCACGAGTTCCTCGGACGCTTCGTCTTCATCGCAGGAAGAGGCATTCGATGACATAGGTTCTGACAGCAATACGGGTACAAGTTACTGTGAGAAATGGTTGGCGAACGAAGACAATTTGCCTTACAGTAGGGACTTTCGTAAAGAACCAATTTGGGTTTCGGGTGCTGAGCAGGTAGTTTCATCGTCTTTTATCCGAAATTCCCTTTTTTGTGGCAATATTTTACTGGAATAATTTTAATTATTATAATTGTTTTTCGTTTCTATTAATTAATGAATTGATCAACTCTACAGAGTTACGGAGGAAAATTTAGTATGCTTGAGTTGGAATGTGAATTTTGAGTTCGACTCAGTGAAATTGAAGGTTATCGATTTTGTAAATATGCTGTTCGGCAAATTTCCTGTACCCCTTTTGTTTCTTTTCCTGTGAATTAGATAGCGGTTCCTTAAGCCATGATCTGGTACGAATTAGCGTTTGTTTCGGTGTAACCCATGCTGTTGCGTAAGTGTTGATCGCTGACATTCCACTGGTAGGGTTAATTTTTAGAGTGTGCCAGATCAACTAAGATAATGCTCCTAGTAAATTGAAGATTGATTCTTTTGATGTCTTCAGTTGTTGGAATACTGGTACTGAGTAGCACATTTACTGGTCAGGTTGTCAAAGTCTGCTTCCTGATAAGAGGAGAGAGACCAATCTTGTGTACTCGGCCTTTAGGGAGTCTCTTCAGACAATGAATTTCAACATCTTATATGATTGTTTTTGGAAACACAACTCCATGTTTGTGTCACTCTTGTGGTTATGAGTGATCAGTTCACAATAACATCTATTTTCCAGAACAGAAATGAATTGTAGGAGAAACAGAAAAACAGACCAAATATCTGTGTTCTGGTCTGAAACACCTTGGAATTGTGATATTTTGAGGCCAGTAATGGATTGGAAATGTGCTACTTCTACAACCAATGACTGCTTTCCAAACTCATGTAGAGTGTAGACATTGCATGCTGGTGATGAATTTGTTTCACTTCCACATATAACATGTTAATTTGGCTCACATAAAATTTAATTTGAACTCTAGACTCTGTTTACATAATTCCCAGAAATAGGGCCTTTTCCTGGAAGTACCATACAGCATGAACTTGGAAGCAATATTTGTTTCTTCTTTAGTCATATCTTATGCATTTTGACATCATTAATAAAGTTGTAACTGTATCAATGCCTTCTTCGTTGATAAATTGAATACTGCTTCCATCCAGGACTGGAACTCCTGTTCTGTGGGGTGTAAGTTTCACTTTAATCCCACATCTGCCAAGAAGCCTGATGCTGCTTTTGGTTTATCTCAGCATGGAGAAACTGCCAGTATCATTCGATCAATGGAATCTTCTCACTACTATTCAGAGAACAACATTGATCAGGCAAGAGGGTGGGTAAGCACAATTTAAAATATGTTAAGCCTGACATGTTTGGGTTGTTTATTGATGTCTTTGGGTGGTCTCTTCCTTTTCTCTCTTGATGTAAATGAAATAGTATCATTCTTTAAGTGGAGACCTTGCTGTCAGGGAAGGAGATATACAAACTTCTCCAAGAAGAAGATATAAAACTGCTGTTAAGCTGTAGTCCCTTCTTGCACACACACTCTTGTGGAGCTTGTTATAATGCAACTTCTACTTTCTTAGTTTTTATTTCCTTCATTGTTTCATTTTCTTCAGTTCAGATGATGTTTGATGGAAGGCTACAAGATGTGGAATAAACCAGAACTGTGGTGAATAGTAGTCTTTCTAAAATGTTCTTGGGTTATGAGTCTGTATGAATGCTGGAGGTTCTGCATGAAATTATCAAGCCTACATGAAGAAGATTTGTAACTTGGAAATGATTATTTTTAATGAAGATAAATTTTGAGGGACCTTCCTTTTCCCCAAACTTGATTCCCATCAAAAAGCAGTGGGTAGTGTATATAAACCACTGAAGGATCTGAATGAATGCTTCTGAGATACTGTTTAACAATTCTCATGTTGAACACTAGTGCAAGCTTTTATAAGCTATAAGCATTTACATATGTTATTTAAGGAAATCCTTCACATTGTTATGTGGTCTCTCTCTCCAATATGTATTGTCCTTAGAGTTTTATTTTCTTTGCACAATAGTGATAGTAAAATGGGCCTTTTTCTTTTGTCTTAGGAAAGGGTACAATGTTGTAATGACAACTAGTCTCTCATCGGATGTTCCGGTTGGATATTTTTCATGGGCGGAGTATGATATAATGGCACCTCTGGAACCAAAAACAGAGACTGCCCTTGCTGCTGCCTTCATTTCCAACTGTGGGGCTCATAACTTCCGTTTGCAGGCTCTTGAGAAGTTGGAAAAGTTGAATGTCAAGATAGATTCTTATGGTGGATGTCATCGTAACCGTGATGGAAGAGGTGTGACAAAAATTTCTAGCTGTTTTTTTTTTAATAATTAAAATATTCCTAGCTATCCTATTCTATTGTCCTATGAGTACGTTATACATGAATAATGTGAAGACCTGAACATTTTATGTACAATTCCCTCTGTTGCAAACTAATTTTTTTTTACCTTGTTTAATCTTTTCTTCTATATTGCTTCACCTAGTGATATCTTTTTTTTTATTTTCCCACCATTTTCCTTGTACAAGCTTTTGCTATTTTTGGTTTCAAAAATATTTTTGATGTCCTTTTGACATGTGGGTTTTGGCATGTGGATTAAATCTCTAGAGTTGGTGCATTAAGGCTGTCTCATCTATCAAAATAATTTTGCTTTATCTGTTAAAAAATTATTCTGACTTAATTTCAGATAACGGCAAATGTTATTCTTTTTCTCTATGCGAAGATTATGATTGGTTGAATTCCAAGATTCTCTTGAAATGAGGTAATTATGATTCCTGAAAATCATTTCTCATTATCTTTAAAAGAATCAGGCTGTGGTGCAGTTTATGTGATCAGTACCACTCTGAAGAAAAGAGGATAACCTTTTAATTCATGGTTGATTGCCTTCTAAAGGTTGCGGGATCCCAAGACTGATGTAGACTTACTGGTGAAGTATTGGTCAAAATAACTGATTATACTGGATTAGTTTAACTTCAGCTACTTCGGCAAGTTGAGAGGTAAATATCAGGTGGATATATGCGCGACACCCCTCTCTTGGTTTAGAAACAAATGGAGAAAGGGGATGAGAAGATTGGAAGAAACGGTAAAGTCTGAGGGAGGGAGGTTACTAATTGTTTATGCATTATTTTAATGCGAATTCATGATGATCATTGGCCAAACTGTCAACCTGGTTGGTTGAACCAGTGTGCCACATACTGCCTTATTTGCTGGTCAGTGAGCACTCTTAGGCAGGGAGACTATTAAACTTTTATTAGTTATTCTAATATGAGAACAGGATGACTTCATGTGTCTATTGTTGAAATGGATGTCATGGACCAAACTATATAAATGGATTGTTGAAATGGTGTACCAGAACATGCCATCTTTACTGGTCAAGGAACAGTCTGAGGGATGGAGATTGATGGAGGCTTACTCTTTATTTATAACTCATTCTAAATTTCTAATACAACATCGCGTTGATGATATTGGCCAAACTATTAAGCTGGATGTTGATGTTGAGAAGATTTCATGTGCAAAAACTACCAAACCATGGTCGGACTGGTATACTACGAGCTGTTATGTAACAGTAAATAAGTTATTAGTGTGTCCTTTTTTTCTCCCTCTTAAGCATTGATCACTATTCTTTTTTCGCATTTTTTTGGGTGAATTTTGTCTTTTACTACAATTAAAGGAGGAGAGAGGGTGACAAGGCATCAAAGTTTTGTAAATGAGAGGAAAAATAAATAAGAGTTAAAACTTTATTACAACTTATAAGATATATGGATTGCTAATTGTTCACATAGTTTATTTACCGTTTATACTAATTCTAATGTGATGTCGGCTTGATGATCTCAAATGTGATGCTTGAATGATGGACCATGAACTGCCCCATGTACTGGTTATTGAAACAGTTTGGTTTTAGATCATCAGTACCAACTGATCATTTTTGTGAATAAAGGCTGATTTTGATGTATATTTTTTCCTTAATTTTTCTTCAGGATAACGAGTCGTTATTTTTTGTCTTTGATTTCGAAGGAATTTGGCTTCTGCTTTCAATTAATTCACTATGGTTATTTTTTTTCCCTAGATATTTGTAGTTCATTTTACTCATTTCTGTGTCATTGTTTAAAATGCATATCCCTTGGCATGTAAATTTTTGGTCTACATGATATATAGTTGACAATTATCAAGATACAAATGTAAACATAATTCAGCCATATACCCAGAATGGCCAATTCACTTGTAGACAGTTTAGCTAAGGGGGGAGCTGGAAATATGCCATTATTGGAGGGGATGGATGTAGCTTCTTTACTTGGGCAGAATAGGGAATCAGATTTTTTTCGTATTATATTTTGGCTACACTTCTCCTTATTGGGAGGGTGCCACCATGTTTCGTTGTTTTCCCTCTCTTGATTTAATATATACTTCCATTATCTTTTAAAAAAAAAAAAAAGGAAAAATTGTTCCTTGTTCTAGGCAGTTTTGATAAACACGAAATGTTGGTGGTATGTAACACTTTTTACTGAGGATAACTAATGGGAATTTTGATTTTGCTTATATATATATATCAAAAACTATATTTTATGTGACAAAAGGAGAATACTGTGAAGTTTTTCCCAAGTTAAACTATACTCCAAGTCATATGAAAGTGTAGCATGCATGGATCTGTAAAAATGGAGAAAATAGGCTGAAAGATTTCTTTTAGGTGTTATACGGGAAACTAGGCAGGAGTTCTGTTGTTCGTCCCAATCTATTCTTAAGTTAGGCCTTTGACGTTGTGCTAGACTTTGAACAACAGTAGAGACTTGAGCAACCTGGTAGGTTTTCTTGACTTTTAAGGAGCAGGTGTAAACTTGGTTTGAGAAGCCTGGCTCATGTAGGACTCATGAAACTTGGCGGTCCTTCCATGGGGAAGAGTTTTTCACATTGGATACAGTGTCTCTTGCTTAACTTTGTACAAATTGGGGCAGGTGTTGGATTGGCTGATTGTGAGCCAGTGCCTATGATTCTAGAATATATATGATCCAATGTTTGAATTTTAAATTTGTTGGGGACAATTTGACCAATTATAAGTTTATTTGCAAATATATTTTGCATTTGCAAGGGAACTTTTGTTAATGAAAAATCAAGAAGATGCAAAGCTTCATGGAAGGGAGTACTTTCTGTAGAAAAGATTTGAGAATATAATGCCCTAGTTAAACTGTTGCGCATTATGATATAAAATCTTACAAAATTAAAATTAGCATCTGTTGTAAAAAATCAATTGAACAGTGAATCAAAACTAAATGTCTTATCCCAACTAGTTTGGATCCATATATCAAAGATCATAACTTAGTCATCCTATGGGTATTCATATCCATTCGAACTGACTTCATCCATATTATTTTTTGTCTTTCCCTTTCCCTCTTAGATCTTTCAATGAATATCCTCTTGTATATTTCCTGAGCTGTCTCCCTAGTGTTCACTTTCATGCCCATTTGTAATCAAATAATAAAGGCTGACAAAAAGCTTTGGGACCTGGTTTCTAAGTGGATGGTGATTATTAATGGGTGGGTTTAACAATTGGAAAAAAAGTTATAAGAAAACCTATAAAGGTAGAGCGCGACCAGAAGGATTAAAGAAGTTGGTGACAGCGCAGGCTTTCTATCTTTTCCTTAAGAGAATCATGTCCTTTCACTACAGTCTCAACTTGCTGCAATTGCAAATTACACTAAGACAAAATTTTCCTTATAGAAAACTTGACTTATTTGGATATTCTACTGATGATATAATTGATATTTCATTCACTGCCATCCAATAAACGGTAATATAAATTACTATTTCAATTCTAGTTGACTGATGCATGGAAAAATAAATTTGAATTTGATTATCTTTTTCTTTTCTTTGAATAATTTTAATTTGGTTCTCATTTCAGTGGACAAGGTCAAAGCTCTGAAGCGCTACAAATTTAGCTTGGCTTTTGAAAATTCCAATGAGGAAGATTACGTTACTGAGAAATTCTTCCAGTCTCTTGTTGCTGGTACGGAAGCTGTATTACTCTTTAACCCCTGGCATGCTTTTTATGTTGGAGATTTTTGAAACTGTGATTTTTTTTTTATGTTGAGTAGCAGTGGTATTATAGGGAAATTGAATGCACTCATTTCTAAGTGCTCCTGGTTGTAAAGCTGATTTTTTTTTCTTATGATCTGTTTTTGATATACTTTGGAGATTTTAACTGGTTCCAGTATCTGTGTTTTACATTGGTGATGGAGTTGTTATATTCTACTGTGAGTCTCCAACTTTTAAATGACACACTTTTTTTTTTCATCAGTAATAAAAATTTATTAATAAAAGCAAAAACAGATACAACCTTGTACGCCAAAGGTGTACAAGTCCCCCTTCACTAACCTCTACAAGTCTCCAACTTTTAAATGACACACTTTGTTTTGTTTATTGTTTATTGTTTGTTGTTCTTTGTTCTTTTTTATTTTTTTTTAAGTAAGAGGGGGTACAAAATGGTTGGAACTTGGAAAACGGATAGTACAATTGTAGACATTTTACAAGTACATTTCATCATCACTTTCTTCAGCATAAGCTAGTTTCCACCAAAATGGGGTTGCGACACAAATCTTGTCTCTCCACCTTCTATTAAAAATCATATCTTTAGTTAATTTATGTTTTTGTAAGTCTTGTGTTATTAACACCATATATGTCTTTTAAGTGTTCCTGTTGATCTCTTTGGCCCTTCAATGTGCTTCCTCTCACTCCTTCTTACAGGTGTGCATCTTGAGGTCTCTGATTTACATGTCCAAACCACCTTAACCTAATTTCCTCGGTTTTATCCCTAATGCATGCAATGCCTAACCACTTTTGAGTATCTTCATTTCTTTCAAATACAATTCCGTTATATACTTGTTAATATACTTGCATATGATATAGTTCTTTCGTAGTTGTCAAAACACCTAGGTATTAAACCTTACTGTCACCTAGGTGCTTGCCTGCCAACAAATTTCTGTGATTATTTTACCATTTTAAACCATATCAGATAATGTGATAGAGAAAGTATTGTTTTGATCAAAGTACTTATCTAATATATTAATAACTGTAAAAGTAATAATCCTAAACAATCAGGGTTTTAAGCACTAAAAACCCTGTTGGATCAGACATACCTTTGAAGCTCTCCTCTTGTTTTAACAAGTTTCCCAGGCTGGATTGGGGCAGAACAGAAATGTTCTGGGGGCTCATGGTAAATGAAGAAGAATAGATGCCAATGGGATGGACATGAATTAGTACTGAATTGAATTTTAGTAAGTTTGTTAATTATATATTCTGTATCGGACCTGAGTATGAAATATATGTTTTCATTTCAATCAAGAAAATTGTCAATACTGATTCTTTAGCATTAATCAAAAAATGAAAATTTTGATTTTTGAAACACATAAAAGCAAGGAGAATAAAGAGAAGCAACATGACTGCCATTTGGGGACTTCAAAATTGCCATTTGAAACATACATTAGAACTTTAGGATCACTTTTTTCAATATCATTTGGCTGTTCACAAAACTGCCATTTGGGGACTTCAAGATGGCTTTTTACCTTGTGGCACTAGATGGGAATCATGGGATATATTGGTGGCTCAGGCCAGAAAGGATGGATGACTTGAGAAAATTGCTTGTGTTGAAATTAAACATTGTATATTTTGCTTGCTCTATCCACTTTCCTATCTTGCATGTGTCATGTTCCTTGTGGCTCAATACTAAATATATGCTTCTTCTGCCCCTTGCACCTTGGAAGTTTCCATAGGTTGTTACAATCAATACATGTATAAATTGTATCTTATAAAAGGACTTTACATATGTTCTTTGATAATTGGGTTTCATAATGAACCTCTGTAGGAGCTGTCCCTGTGGTTGTGGGTGCTCCAAATATCCAGGACTTTGCCCCTTCTCCTGGTTCAGTTTTGCACATTAGGGAACTAAAAGATGTCGCTTCAGTTGCCATGACCATGAAAAATCTTGCAGAGAATCCTGATGCTTATAATCAGTCATTAAGGTGTGATATATAACTTTTTGGAAAGTTTTCTTATTTAATTTAGCCACGTTTTGGTTGGTTATTTACGTAATTTTACAAGAGATGCCTTTATTTTATTTACTGTTTTGGAGCCATTTGTCTTTTGTTATTTTGTCTCTTTCCATGAGTTCTCTGGCTCACAAAGATCTGTTCATTGAATAGGTGGAAATACAAAGGCCCATCTGATTCATTCAAGGCTCTTGTGGATATGGCGGCGGTTCACTCGTCCTGCCGCCTTTGTATCCACCTGGCAACAAAGGCCCGAGAAAGAGAAGAAAAGAAGCTGGAGTTTCTGAAGCGCCCCTGCAAGTGCACTAGCGGGCTAGAAACTGTGTTTCACCTATATGTAAGAGAAAGAGGGAGGTTTGAGATGGAGTCCATTTTCTTGAGGTAATGCCAGGAGCTGTGACGTTTAATGTTTTCCTTACTGGCTTTGAGAAAAAAAACTTTGTGGGAGAAGGATTTTTGGTCTGTATCATTGGTGATAGTTTCCTTAGGAGATATGGTTTCTTTTTCCTGCCATGCAAGATGTGTGGCAGATTCAAACAGGAACTGAGAATAGACACTTTTAGATGGGCTATTCGGATAATTCTTCTACCTATAAAAGATTCATTCACCCTTATAGACTGTACCTTTGTCATCTAAATTTCCTGGTTCCATTTTTTTAATGTTTTTAGCTTGCGAAACAAGGATAAAAGCTTTTAGAATTAGGCTTTACTTCTTGGCATGTGACAGATATATCAGGGATTAAGATTAGCATGTTAATTGGGATAATGTAGAAAATGATTCTTTCATCTCCCTCCCCAGCAAACAAATGTGCACACACTTATTTGAGATTAAGATTAGCATGCTAATTGGGATAATGTAGACAAATGATTCTTTCATCTCCCTCCCCAACAAACAAATGCACACATATAGTGGTACATACACACAAAAACAAAAGGAAATCTGATGGGATAGGGTATCAGGTCCTGAAGCAATATGGTTTCAAGTATGTCTAGTATGAAACAGATATGTAAGGCTGATACTTACTGGATTTATGAGTCGTCAACATGAAACCTAACTACTGGTATAAACAAATACGTGAATTTATTTTAATTCTTCATGGCTTTGGCTGAACTCTGATACAATCTTGATACTTTAATCATGCAACACATCAAATGTGTGATGACGTATTTTTAATGAGGTGTTTGAATTATAACAGATTATCTTTTTTAATATTATGTTTGCTTGGTAATATTAGAGTGAGGCATAGTAGGATTTTGATTTTCGTGACATGTACTGGTTTTGAAAGCGAAATATTATTTAAAGTTGTTCAAGGTAATGGTACTCTGTCTTTATGACTTCAATGGGATGATGGACATTGATGTCATGTCACCAACTCAAACTTTGAGATGGTAAATCCATGAGAAATTTTCTATTGCAGGTCTGGCAATCTCACTCTTGGGGCTTTGGAGGCTGCAGTGCTCATGAAGTTCAAGTCTCTGAATCATGTGCCCATCTGGAAACCAGAAAGACCAGAAAGCATCAGAGGCAGCGATGAACTTAAAGTGTACAGAATATATCCTGTTGGCATGACCCAGAGGCAAGCATTGTATACCTTTAGATTCAGGGGAGACGCTGATCTTAGGAAACATGTGGAAATCAATCCTTGTGCAAAATTTGAAGTCATATTTGTTTAGAATTAGTTAGCTTTCTTACACAAGTTTAAGCAATTGCATACTCCAGTGAAAATTTTGCAGGAATCAAGATTCTCCCAACAGGCAGTGCCTAGGTGATCAACTTATTTCCCCTCTGAAAAGTGCTGTAAGGATTACTGATGAAAAATTACATTTAAAAAGGAATATATTTATTGTGCTTAATATGCTCTCACCTGTGATATTTTATTAGACGAGAATAAAGGAGTTGCCCATGCATGGGAAACCTTCCTTATTTGCATCTTAATGTGCCAATGCATGGCATTTATTATAACTATAGAAGGGGAGAAACACCCACAAAATTTTTACCCATGACAGCTTACCAGAAGAAGGAAGCTCTGTTTCAGGCAAAATAGGGTTGCAGCGTTGGCCGAAGGACTTCCTTCCAAACATGTGCACAATGGAATTGCTCGAGGGGTTAAGCTCCTTCTGTGTAATGTTAAACTTGTTCTAGAAAGATGATTCTCTGTTGGGCACATTTTCTTTTGTTAATTTTAAACCTGGAAACCAGCTTCTGGGCCAAGAAGCATAGCCTTGGATGAAGTTTGATTAAACTTTGAATTTTGAAAGTTTGCAAGGCGCGATAAATTTTTGAATTTGGGCATCCGTGAGGCTGGGCTAGCTTGTAAAGTGGTCCAATACGTACGGCTTCAAATTTAGGCTTTGGTTAGAAAAGCAGTCTTAGCCACCAAGTGACCTGATTTGGTTCGCGGTAAGCCGAAGTTGATGGTTCTAGTGAGATGTTAAGTTCGACTTGCAAATTGGTTCAATTGAGCACAGGTTCAATCCAAACTGGGGAGTCTACACCTATGAAGCTCATCCATGCCCAATGAGGATCCAATCCAACTTAACTTATTTTTTTTTTTAGCACAAAATCAAAATTTTCAATCCTCTGGGGTTTCATAATAAATCATCATCCTGATTCTGTTTCTGAAAATCCAAAATTAGAATCCAAGCATAGATTATATAAGCCTGACGAAAAAATGCACGTATTCTTATATTTTCACTTTCCTTCAATAAATCATCCGAGACAAATCATAAGCGTAAAGAAAAAGACGTACACATAGTGTAGCAAAAACAAGGAACCATTCGGTGTTGTGTAGTGGATTAGATTACATGGGAATGAAGCTAGTGACATGTTGTCAAGGATGATGACGGAGTCGAGGGAGGCCAGTCGTGTTCATTTGTTCTTGATCCGACAAATATCTCATCCACCATTAATAATCGACCCATTAACCTCATAAGTCTTGCACAAAAGATCCTGTTCCACCCAAAAAAAAAATTGCACAAAAGATCCTGTGATCTCATAAAAGTTAAAACAGCTGATTCATCATCCTCTGCTCCTTATCTTCCTTACAAGCTAGCCAGTTTGTCCTACCCTCATACAGATTATATGAATCTGATATTTTGCAAGACACAAGTACGTTATCTTCTTGGTCTACTTATCGCTCCTTATAGACTCTCTAGTTTATGATAGTGTCTCTTATAGATAAAAAGATAACTAGGCGAGATTTGTCTAAATTTGACATTCACAACCAGAGTATGTGACCTCCACTGATAAGTGGTAAGGGAAGCAAAAGATAGAAGAACTGAATACGTGGATGAGCCGTTTAATTAAAGGAAAAACATGACATAACATAAGATTTGATTGAGACCTTACTGGACAGCCCCACTAACGGAAACTAAAGATGATATTTCGGCGCATGTTTTTTCTTAATTTACGGCTTCAATTTGCATGTTGGGGCCGGGGATTATGGATGACAGGCGAGAATGTGCGACAACGACGAGGAAGCAAAGAATAAAGGGATGGCCATGGAACCATCTTGGATTGCCGTCGACGTTCGTCTCGTCTGAGAGTTCGATCTGCTGATATTTTCCATGTCGACAAAACATGAATGTCGAAGAATATACTTTAATAATAGAGATGGAAAGGGAAAGCAACAAAGAAAAAGATAAAGAGGCAGGTATATTGAATAAGAAAAGAATTAATAGAGTTTATTACGAGCATCTTTGAGTCAAAGCTCATGGTTAAAGGCGAAGAAAAATTACAAATGCAGTATAGTACTCTTAGTACATGCAGAGACTAATAGAGAATCTAACACTTGTTCACGATGGGTATTCGATCAGAAGGATATGAAAGTGTTGACCCCTTAACGAGTAGTCCTCAACTAAGGTATTATGAAGCGATGAGAATTTTGGGACCTGCAACAAAGGAATGCAAGAATTAATATGGGAAAATTAAGTGCTTTATCAAATTATTTAAGATTTAGTCAATAAAATTTTACATTTTAACTTTTAATACATCTTTATCAAAATAATTAATTTTTAGTGTTATTTTACTATTACAAATCCAATATTCCAAGAATACCCTTATATCAGTTATCCAAATGACTTGTACAAGCTAATTTATTGACTTGTACAAATCATTTTATTGCTTGTACAAGTCTAAAATGGCATGTACAAGTCATTTTATTGCTTGTACAAGTTCCGGAAGTAAGTTATATAAGGGTATTTTTGGAAGAATTTACATGTAATACTAAAATAACATTAAAAATTAATTATTTTGATAAAGGTGTATTAAGAGTGAAAATTCAAAACTTTGTTGACTAAATCTTAAATAACTTGATAAAATATCATTAAAAATTAATGTTTTCAATTAATATTGTCGTCATCCATGGGCGATTGACGCAAGCAGATTTTGGACCTAGAAACCTGTGAGTGGAAGTTGCATGAGTTGTCAGTGATAATTGGGACCAGCGACCAGATTGATGATGTAGATTCCACGTACCAGATTTCCACCCAATAATTCATGCACTTTCAACTTTTAAGATCCTTCAGCCAGCTGTGATCCTTAGATAGAAAGTGGGTCTGCGGGCAATCTAAAAATATTATTGGCAGACAGGTGATGATTTCAACGAGTGGGCATCGTCTACAGCGGGGGCTGTAGACAGCCCCTCACATGTATGGTGTGGGGCCCCCCAAATGAATGGTGGGGCCCACACCGAATGTGAGGGTGTCCCTCTACAGCGGGGGCTGTTTACAGCCCCCGCTGTAGAGGATGTATGCTCGATTTCAACTCAGGGGGTCCCGGATCTCATTCTCACCCACAAATCAGGACCGAATCTTTCTCGCTCTCTCTCTCTCTCGCTTTCTCCCTCACACACACGCAGACGTGCTCACAGATGAAGAAGAGGTTGGCCTTGAGTGGGTTAGGGAGAGGAAGAGATGATAGGATCGTAATCCGCCGTATATTCCAAAAACTGGTGACATTCAAAGATCCTATCGCCTGCATGGCTAAATGTAGGTGGTGGATTTGGTTTGGGTATCTTTTAGGTGTTTTAGTATGATGGATAAAATTACATCTTTGTAACTCCTGTCACTTCGCGTTCCCCCCTTTCACCGTGGATGGTGCCCGGCCCGTTTGGACTCTTTTAACAATTAACACTTCCAAGAAGAAAAAAGGGAACCAAAAAAAGAGGGCAAATAGATTATAGAATCCGTCTATATTCTCGTAATGATACAAGCATAAATCCATGTACGTATGGAGAGAACCTGCAGAAATACCATTTAAAGGTGGTGGCTCGCGAGATACTTAATTTCTAAGGTCTCAGAAAATGGATATTAAACAAATTCTCTTTTAGAGAGAGAGAGAGAGAGAGAGAGAGATGAGTAAGAGGATAGAGAAAATTTTAGACAGAAGTCGATGAATCGATGAGGTTTTCGGTTTTTGTTGTCCTCGATCTCTTTCGTCATCTCGATCATTGCTGGCGACTCCCTTCTTATCTTTCTTTCCTTCTCATTCTCTGCCAAAAGAATAAAACTATAAAGTGAGACATATCTTTCTTTCACAAGTTAGCATCTAAACATATCGTCCTCCTTCCGCCACACAGGTATCCATACATGTGATGGATGAGAATCGAGACTACTACACAGAATACGTGTAAGTTAACACTTAAAAGGTAGCAGAAGTTGATGAAGATTCAGTTCTGTTGTTGATAGCAGCATTGGTCCTGTGAAGAATGAAGATAATACACGCATCGTCCTTGTTTATCCACGTTGCATATATGCATGTCTTCATCCTCTTGGAAGGGTCTTGCATGCGACAATGGTTTGAGACTTTGAGGTGTTCTGGTTGCTGCAACACCACTTTTTACGAACACTTTTGAAGTAACTTTGAGACGTGGAAGTATACTGAATAGGCAACGGATGCAACCGATAATGAACTTACGCAAAGCCTGCTGTAGTCGATAATGGTTCTATAGATTCGAAAGGACTTGAAATCTGCTGGAGCACTTGGTTGGAAGATCTGCTGTTCCAATGGTGAAATACATGTCCACATAAGTGCATGAAGCCTATGTGTACATACCCTCCACTGTTGGACTAGTAGATATACCAGCTTGAGGGATTAGCTGATATGGTCCCATTCGAAAGCCATTATATTTTGTCTTTCTAAAAACAAAGCTTTTAATACAATATTGTTGTATTATACTTGTGTTAGTATTCGTATCACTGAGGTAACTGCTGCTCATAGCATTTTTAATAATTCTATGTTCTATGTTTTTAATTAATTATAACAATTTTGATAAAGTAACCCTACTAATAGGACCCACATCGATCGGAATATTGTAGTCCTTTAGAGTAAATATATATTACATCCAAAGTACGTTAAATTCATTTAAAGAATTATATAATCTCAAAAAAATTTTAATTGATGGGGTTTAACATGAAAATATGAACCGATTTCACATGTCCAAACATGTATTAAGAAACAGAAAGACATCATGTATAAGGGAGTGGCCATGGACGAAACCGTACGTACATCACCAACGTTGATGCATGCGCAAGGTGTATGGCCACGAGTCCACGACATTAATGGCTAGCTACCATCTTCCCTTCTAGTTCTATCTGCTCCAAGGAGGGAGCGAATCCTTCCAAGTTTTCACGCGCTCACAGTGTTAACAAAGACAGGTTGTATGAGATATTGTTCTTAATTCTATCATCTGCAGGTGCCACAGTGCTGCCATTATCGCTGTAATTACCATAGCAAGACTTTGCCTAATCATGTTCAGGCCATGTAGGGGACAAAGCCACCATGGGATCATGTGATAGTGTCTTCCAATCCAATGGCATCGAACCACAAGAGGTATTAGATACAAGATAAAATGACGCTGTTGCATAGTATTCGTGCTGCTAAGGCCCAGCAGATGATGAACACCTGTCTCCGCGCCGAAAAGGTTACGATATCCATTGTAGATCTTCTTTTCACGTTGAGATGAAAGAGTCACTTCAATGTCGGACGCGTGTCAAATTCCAGCTAAGGTTTGTGGTAACGTGTAAGGTGGATTCGAGCAATCTGATTGTGGATCGATCTTTAATTTCTAGCATG
The DNA here is from genome assembly GCA_947561395.2 of Buxus sempervirens. Taxonomy (NCBI): domain Eukaryota; kingdom Viridiplantae; phylum Streptophyta; class Magnoliopsida; order Buxales; family Buxaceae; genus Buxus; species Buxus sempervirens. The sequence continues at coordinate 36,964,123 of OX387190.1, forward strand.
CATGAATGTTCACGTTGAAAGGGAAACGATGCCTGAACAGAGCGAACCAAAGAGGAAAAGTGGAAAGTAGACTAGGATCGAATAATGACAGAGAACAACGGGTCTGTCGCCTTCCATGGAAATGGTTTCCGTGAATACCGAAACTCGTCGCCGATTCCACCTACTCACTGTCTCCAAGCCACGGTATGACGGGATGGTGGCCGGATTTACAGGCTTCTTCTAGCTTGGCGAATATTGAGTGGACCGCACAACCAGAGACATCCCTTCGCCCTTATTGTGGTAATTGGAATTGACATGTTAGAATAGCTTTTGTATTGTTTGCCGTCTAATGGTCAAAAAATCTATAATTATTATTATTAGCAAGGTGCACGTGTAGTACTTACACAGAGAGAGAGAGAGAGATTTGACTATTATACCCTTTTATTAATAAATAAATCTTCACAATAATGTGTAAAAGATGTTTTGGAAAATTTCACATTTTGCTTGATACAATTTTGGAGGTGGGGTGGGAGGCCTCGCATTATATATAGTATAGATTATTAACATTACAACCACTGTGTTTGATGGCATTATAAAACTATTGTGGCTATGAAAAGAGGAGTAAGAATAAAAAGGTATATTATTAAGGAAAATATTTGCATAAAAAATTGAAAATGAAAAACTGAAAGGGATGATGTGTACGATATTATATTACTAATATACAAACCTAGTTCAAAAACCGCGCCTTAATATTCAATATGATATCTAGACACTTCACTTTAAAATTGATGATAAAGTCCTTCATTTTAGACTTTTTAGTATCCCAATCATGACAATAACCTCTTCTTCCTAACTTTTATTGAATAAAACAATCAGCTTCGATATTAAAAAAATATTATCTTATTGCTGTTATATATGCGAAAATAATTTTCATATTCTTTTAATTGTGTATAGATTGTTATAATAGTATATATATTTTTTAAATGGGAAATAAGTAATTTAGAAAAGGATAATATTGCCCTTATTTTTGTTATTAAAAGTTAATGTGGTTTACAAATATTGTAAGATTGCCACTCTAAACTTGTAAAATGCGAAATGAAAATGCAAACAAAGGCCTCTACCCAATTTTAGATTTTAGTTTATTAGCCAAAATCCACTCCTAATGTACTAATAAACACATTGTTTTTTCCTTGAAATTAATTTGAAGGCTTGCAACTCATCCTAAGCCTTAGAATGCATTCGCCGGTTGGGGCTTTAGTTTTCCACATACAAGAATAACAACCCAACCCATTTGTTTGCAAGCATATCTATACTAAATCTTGGTAGGAGTTTGTAGAAGTTATTTTCTATTTTAAATTGGTTTGCGTTTAAGGGAAATTGGTTTTTAGTGATACTTTTTCAAAACAATTCAAATTTAGTCGCCAAATTTTAGGTAATTAAGATTTAGTTGTACTTTTTTAAAATAATTGAGAATCAAAGTCATTTTATTGTTTATCAAGAATTTTTTCCGAAAATACCCTCAAAAGACTTTGAAATCATTTTTACTCATTTTGTTTGAGGTGAAGTTTGTAAGTCTTTTGAGGGTATTTTGGAAAAAATTCTTCTTAAACAATAAAATGACTTTGATTATCAATTATTTTTAAAAAGTACAACTAAATCTTAATTACCTAGAATTTAACAATTGAATTTGAATTGTTTTGAAAAAGTATCATTAAAAGCCAAAATTTCCTTTGCGTTTATAGGAACATATGCTTAAAAAAGGTGAGTTGAGAGCATTGGTTGGTTGCCGACATGTTTCGGTTCACATCCAACAGGATCTTTATCTATAATCCTATTTGCAGCTTTTCACAGGATTATTTAAAAATCCATAGATACGCCATGTACAATACACATGGCATGATCTGAATGCAGACTTAGATAATGGTGCCAAGGATCCCAATTGCCTTTGAAGGAAACGAGGCTTTCCGCGAATCGCCTCACTCCATTGTCTGAATTCTCTAGATATGTACCACAGGAATACAAACACGTGTTGGCTCCAGCTGGTCAGACGGTGACAAGCATCTGACGTCTCCTTTCACGATATGGACGTCACACACACGAGTGATTGGGGTGGGCTCCATCTCCGGATCTTTCCACGTCTGCCTTTCCATACATCGCTGACTTGGAATGACCTCCACAAGACAGCCGTCCGATCTGGAAGATCCGAGATCCTGCGGGCCTCGCCGTGTTAGCTGGATCGCACTGCCTGGGCCCCGTCGCAAAATTTGCGGCCGGGATAAGCCGGCCGGCGCCGGCAGGCTAGATAGCATCAAAGGATTATGAACTGATGAGGTTTCTTTTGCATTTAAAAATGAAAAAAAAAAAAAAAACAGACGTTTGAGGTGACATAAATAACTGGACAAAGTTGCTCTCTGACTTGATTTGGATGACATCAGAATACAAATGGGTATTAATTAATTAGCTTTCGCAATTCATCTACATGCTTTTGGTACATAACATTTCTAGCAAAATCATGAGACAAAAGGCAAACTAAGCTCAACAGTGGTTCATTCTTTCTAGAGCTGACTCGACGGGGAATTTTTTATTTTTATTTTTTGGTCATTTAGGGAAGTTTCAGCTCCACAGTTCCTTAAGATTTGGCTGCATACAACAAAGAAATGAATAAGCCGCTAAGACGGCTTTATACGACTACCTGATTCAGGCTGGGTAGGGGTGAATCCAGGTCAACCGGTCCAACCAGCACGGTTTCCGTTGAAGATTCACACCAGGGAATGGTTGAAGCGAATTAACGAGGAGGTAGCAAGTGCAGGTACAAGCCTTGAGCCCTTGACCTTCTCAGCACGTACATGTAGATGTGTAGGAGAATATAGAGAATAAAAAGTGTACGTGGTTAATGTTTGGTAAAGTTAGATGTGAGGCTTGGGGATTCAGGTGGTAGAAAGTTAAATTCGGTGGAAAGATTCGGACAGATTGATGGTAAGTTCGGTGAACTCCACGAAGAAATTAACTAGTCTGTAAATTAAAATTTTCCCGACCATGATCTCCTACGTAGTTGTCCAGTGTAAAATTGTGGTCCGTTTTTACCCAAAAAAAAAGAAGAAAAGATAAAAATGAGCAATTCACGTTAGAATTGTATGAACCTTTAATGTTCATCAGCGAGAATCAAATATTTCAGTTAATTCAAATCTCAAGAACAGAGAGAGAGAGAGAGTCTCTTGTCTTCTCCCCCTCCGATTTCTATATAAACCAATGCATCTCCGCCCTCTCAAGACTCATTCCTCAACACCCCAGTTTGTACTATATCCATTTCTTGCGCCATAACAGACAAAGAAAGCTCACAATCAAAGTGCTTGAGAGAGGGAGAGATGGAGAGGAAGGAGATTGGTTTTAGTATTTTATGTTTTCTCCTTCTTTCTACTCTTCTCTCGTTTCTGTTCTTAAGGGAACGCAAAAGAAATCCCCAGAAAAGGGCTAAGCTTCCTCCAGGATCAATGGGGTGGCCTTACATAGGAGAGACTCTGCAACTCTACTCTCGAGACCCAAACGTATTCTTTGCTTCTAAGCAAAACAGGTTTCTTAATTTTTAATCTCTTTTCGACTTTCTTTTTATCTTTTTGATTTGAAGTTCTTCCTTGCCTGGGTTTGACTGTTTGGTGGTTTAGGTACGGAGAAATCTTCAAGACCCACATACTTGGTTGCCCTTGTGTCATGTTAGCTAGTCCAGAAGCCGCTCGTTTCGTGTTGGTGAACCAAGCTCATCTGTTCAAGCCCACGTATCCGAGGAGTAAGGAACAGATGATCGGCCCATCTGCACTCTTCTTTCACCAAGGAGACTACCATGCTCGCCTGAGAAAGTTGGTCCAGGGGTCCTTGTCCCCAGAAGCAATTCGTAACCTGGTCTCCGACATCGAAGCAACCGCCATATCTGCTTTGGATTCATGGGCCAGCGGACGTGTCGTTAACACCTTCCTTGAAATGAAGAAGGTCACTAGATTCCGTTACAATAAATTAATGGATTATAATATTTCTCTGCTTTGTCTTCCATTTGAAGCTCGTGTTGTTTTGAGCTAGTTTTTTTGGCTTTACTAAGCCATTCAATCATCTAGGAGAGTAAAGGGGGATCCTGTTGTCTTATTCCCTTATCTCATTAGATGGGTTTTCTTAATAATTTGTTGTTATTGATGGGTTCTATTTATTTTATTTTCTCATTGTACTGGTCCATGCCTTGTTTCAGATCGCTTTTGACGTCGGTATCCTCTCCATTTTTGGTCACTTGGAGGCCTACTACAGGGAAGAACTGAAGAAGAATTACTGCATAGTAGATAAGGGATACAATTCATTTCCTGTTAACATAAGGGGAACCCCATACAACAAAGCCATCTTGGTGAGCATAGAACTATGGGCTATTATACCTCTCTTCAAGTCTTCTTGGAGAGATATTCATAACTGACTGTTCTTCTTTTACTTAAATTTCTTGAATTCTGAAGGCCAGGAAGAGGCTAAGTCAGATTCTAGGTGAGATTATATGTGATAGGAAGGAGAAAAAGCTATTACAGAAGGATCTTTTGGGTTGCCTCTTGAACTTCAAAGACGAAGAAGGACAAATTTTGACGGACGAACAAATCTCCGATAACATCATCGGAGTTTTATTTGCGGCACAAGACACCACTGCTAGTGTCCTGACATGGATTCTGAAATACCTACATGATCATCCGAAACTTCTTGAAGCTGTAAAGGTAAGAATTCCACTAATGCTTCATTGCCTTCGATTATTTAAAACTTCGGATTTGCAACCTCAAAATTAACATTAACCTAATCTTGCAGGAAGAACAGATGGCTATATACGAATCAAATTATATGGGAAATCAACCACTGACGTGGTCCCAGACCAGAAAAATGCCTGTAACGTATAGGGTAAGTACGGTATTATGTAAAAATCAAAACTATTAATGTAAAACTTAGGCATTTCTCTGTTGGGTAAGAGAGGCTAAGTATGGGAAAGCATGGGTTTTCAGGTTGTACTAGAGAGCTTGCGGATTTCAAGCATCATATCTTTCACATTTAGAGAAGCAGTGGCAGATGTAGAATACAAGGGTAAGAGGGATGGAAGAATCTATTAAATATGTAATGGAACTTTGAGAAGCTTAAGTTATTTCTTGTTCTTCTTGATTAATTTCTTTCAAACCACTCAAATAATTGACTTCTAGTATCGGAAACCTTGACAGGATTTCTTATTCCAAAAGGTTGGAAAGTTATGCCATTGTTCAGAAACATTCATCACAATCCAGAATTCTTTATTGATCCTCAGAAGTTTGATCCTTCCAGATTCGAGGTAATTAAGGTTGTGGCAGATATATCTAGGAGAATATATAACAGATAAAAATTAAGATGCGTACATATGTGTATAGAACTAATGCTCTCTCTTTGGTTTCTCCCTCTTGAAATTTTCTCTTTAAGAATTCAAGTTCCAGATTTCATGTTCTCATGTAAATTTATGGACTGTTTTTGGCAGGTTAGCCCAAAACCCAATACATTTATGCCTTTTGGCAGTGGAGTGCATGCATGTCCAGGGAATGAGCTTGCCAAGCTGGAGATGCTCATCTTGATCCACCATCTGGTCACCAAGTTCAGGTAGCATGTACTGAGAGACAAAAAGTAATGGTGATTTTCTCTAGATTCACAAAAGAGCATAAAGAGCATTGTTTTCTGCCACACACGTCGCTCATTTGGTGGAATTAATTTGGACCATCATCCTCAAGATGGTCCCCTTCTCGAACAAAAATCATTGACATAATCTGGTTAGGTCTTTTTATATTAGTGGTGTAGAATCCAAGTCCAAGAGTTCTATTGCATGAAAATGTGAAACAAATTTGGGAAAAAGTAAAAAAATATGAATCAGAAGGACAACAGTACATGAGTTTACATATCAAAATACTAATAAAAAATAAATTTTATGAGGCTTTTCATTTCACTACCAAAAAAAAATGAGGCTTTTCATTTTCCTCTTGGTGTTTGTTAATTTACATTACAGGTGGGAGCTGCTGGAATCTGAAAGTGGGATTCAGTATGGCCCATTCCCAGTCCCAAAGCATGGACTCCCGGCCAGGTTTTGGAAAGAATCTAGCAAGCGAAGACAAACTGTGTTCGCATGATAGAGGATGCTGTCCCTCCATTAATTTTTCACTTTACCCCTTCAAATTTCTTTGGGGACGGAAATTAAAGATCCCCTTTTCTTGTCTGTCACCTTCCTATTGTTATCCAAGTAGAAGCATTATTATTGTAATTTTTTTCTGTTATCACCCTTCCCAACTACGAAGTTCTAATGTTACTTTCTAAAATTTGTAATTTTTAACTTTAATTTTAAGTGAAGGAATGAAGAGTATTAGTCTATACTTTTAATTCTTTCCCAATTAACTCTAATACAAAGGTTTGTGACTGTCACGTGTGCATCATAACTAACTGCCCACATAACATTCTATTTCCAAAAGGCCCTCCACTCATTCTAATTCTTTTTCCTATGTAGTGTATCGATCATAACTAATTATCCACATAATATTCTATTCCCAAAAGACCCTCCATTCATTCTAATTCTTTTTCTACATAGCATTCTCCCAGTTAATCTATCATGCTCTCGGAAACGTTATAACCATAATGTGCGCCTTTTTCAAAAAACCCTTACACATTGTTGTTAAGATTTATTAATAAAAGGGGTATAATAGAACTTCAACAGTTATAAAACTGTTTCTTCTTTCTCCTATTCATATACATGCAATATTGCACGTGCACCCTGCTACTATAAAACAAAATAACACGGGATGCCTTAGAATTGGCTTAGATATGTGAAAATTTTTTAAGTGGCTGACATTGGTTACGGACGGATTTATTTCGATGTTTCTCCCTCTGCAGGATACCTAAGTGTGGGCATTTCTTCTAGAACTAAAATCCAGCGGTTCAATAAAACCACAGGATGGGATGCATTTTGGAGTGTGGGCCCCATTATTGAAAAGGACCACGCATCCGCACGTTTTACTATACGTTTTACTCTGAAACCACTGAGTGGCTCCAGCTGAAACGGTCTCTACCTAAGTTGGTGGGTGCTACCTCACGCGGTGGTCAGTGGATGCAGAGGCCATGAGAGAGCCAGGTGTTGGCAGTGTGAAGAGTGGAGGCGCCCCGTCCTGGGAGGTGTCTATTTGAAGGACACGTAGTCTATTTTATGTTCTGATGAGGAGGGACCCAATCTCAATAAACCACAAACTGGTACTAACTCCTTCAAAAGGCCCACCAAGACGTGGCTATGAGTGGTTTGCGACTTGAAAATGAAGGGTGTGCTCTGAGGATTTTTCTCAAGGACCAATCATCCTACGTGTTAGTGATCATGTGGTGACTCATTCTTTTCTAAACTCTCATTTTCCAAACCCTTGTGTCTGTTATCGTTCCAACCAACTGACTGAGTCGTTGAAGAAATCTGGTAGCTGAAAAGACAGAAGGTATTAGTCAGTATTTTCTAAGCCAAACCAATGTAATTTTCAGGATAGGACCATGCCTCCCGGGTGTCACTAGTCTTGGGGTTCCGTGCTTGATCGGACTCTCTCTGTTTACATTCCCTGAATTTCAATTCAATATAGCTTTAAGTTTTGAACAAATAACTACATATACTCCTTCATCCAGATCAATGTTGGAAATTTCGGGTTTCGTCAAAATTTTGCCAAGTATGCCCAACGAAATTTCAGAGGTACGTCTAGGGAAAATAAATTCCCCACAATTTTCCCATCCTGGGAAAATCTGGAGAAAGTTCGCCTACGTGTCACTAGATTTCACCTGCATGCTGCCACATTTCTCCAAAATTTCCTCAACTTGAGGAATCTTGGGAAGAAATTCCCAGATTTTGTTGGCATGATGCTACATTTCACGACATGCCAGGAAAAAAGGGAAAAAGGATCTAAACCCCCTTATTTCCTGCCACTGAAAAAAAAAAAAATGAAATTTCACAGGCATGCCACCAAGATCCTAATTACCCAGAAATAATGAAAGCAGGGCATGAAAATGATAATAAAGATGAGCATCACATATGATGCTGACAAGTCCATTGATTCCCACATTATCACGGTCCTGCAGGGCCTACAGTCACATGTCATAGCTTCACTTAGTGCCGTTTTTAAGTTGCAAGGCTTCATGTATTAGGTCAGAGACGCTTATCACCTGTCACAATTATATCCTGAAAAGGAAATATCCTCTTTACAAAAATGGTTTGAGTTGTCTGCTAAATGAACCATTTTGTACAGTTATCTCAATCACTGGGAAAGACCAAAGTTCCAATCAGTAACAGGAGAAATTCAAAATGACTTAGATTGTGAACCCTATTCATTAATAAAGTGAGGTCTGTTTATCGCTCTAAATCACCCGATTGTGATCTTCCTGTGCTCTTTACTAGTCTGGAACCTTCAACTTGTAAGATTGCGACATGTTAAGATCACATTGCACATAAAATGACCTTGCTATGCATACACTTGAATTTGACAGTCTCTGACCTGAGTCATCTAGGGCCTTATAAGAGCTGAGGTGAGAAGCATGCATTGAACTAACTAATCACATCAATAGATAAATGAACATCTTATGGTGGCATACATTAATGGTGGTGGTCCTTCATTTGTCTTCTAGAAAATGCTCAGGATTCAACAGCCATGACAGTAACTTGTAACCCATTACCAGAAGGGAAAAAGGAAATTTACATGTCAATCAGTAGAAAACAGAGAAATGGGTCAATATACATTACTATTGATCAATAACAATCAGTTGCAGGTGCAAATGCATACATTTTAAACTGTTCATACAACAAGCTGGAAGTTTCTATTTCGTAGATACCATGGTAGATATTACACATTTTTACAAGCAATGGAGTATCAGCCTCCAGTCTACATCTTCCTACCCTTATACAGCAAGTGAATTTGAGAAAAACAACCCAATTGATCTAAATGTCTTCAGAAATGGAAGATGTATATTTAAGAATGGCAGAGAAAATCCTCTCTTTGTCTCTGGTTGGGAATGCTTCCAGTAGGACTCCATTTTTATAAAAATGAAAGAGTGGTACAGCCTGCATCACGTAAAATCATCTTAATTCAGTGGAAGCATGAAGTTGAAAAACAATTAGCTTGTTTAGCTATAAAGATCAACCTAAGCAAAAAGGAAAAAAAATGCCTACTTGGACTAAAAAAACACCTATCTACTACGTCTAAACTCCTATCTACTAAATTCTGCAGATTTACTTGGCTGATTTCATATAATATGCAATATTCCTTTAAACATAAGTATTTGAACCACATTGCTGTTCACAACCATGTTGTAACACTCTGTTTTTCATTACAAGTTACCAGCAAGAAGATTTTCCAGTCTTTCAAGCAAGACTTAGACTCTAAGCTCAATTTTCTTTAAGCCCATCTCAGGGCCATTTTTTGAATGTTTTATAGCGAGAAATGAACCAGAAAGAATGCCTTAGCTCTCCAACAGCTCATGTCATAATTATTTTGAATTGTATATAAATGAAGCCAATTTCTGCAGCATTAAAGCCAAAGGAGCTGAGCTGTAGGCAACATTTTATGAAACAGCCCATGTAACTCGGCATATATATTCACACACTGTATTCCAATGCAAGAAGTAATAATTATAGTAGGACTACCAATCTATTAATTAGCAATATGCTTCAAATCCAATAGATAGCTATTTAAAAAGGAAAATTACCTTAATTCTTAGACGTTCAGCCACTTCGGATTGTTCATCATACTCATTGATAACCTGCAGTTGTGATTCTGAGCATGAATAAGAACCTCTGGTTCAATTCATGGTATACATATACCAAAAGAAAACCAAAAGTGGCAAGTTTAATTGTTCAAGCATTACATTACTTTGCTCTTTATATTTCATACATTAAAAACTGCCAAAAACAAAAACCAAAATAAATTTGTGAAGATATTCAACTGTGCTAATAAATTAATGATAAAGAAATGAAAAATGGACCACCATCAATCAGCAAACTGCTTTGATCCTAGCTAGATGGTGTTAGCAGTGTGAAACCTATACTACAATCCCAATCTGTCAGATAAATGAAGTACCTTCAAATCATTTTTTATTGCAACTCATTTGTCAGATTTCCTCTAACTGCATCCCCCAATTTGCACCATCTTGCACCCGCCAACAAGTGCCTCCTATGGATCCATTCATTATTCACAATGCATCTGAATAGACTCTCTTTATCTCCTATTTTGAACAGCTCTTAGACTCTCGAATATGCTTTTTCTTTACCTACTTTCTTAACCCATATAGTTATCTTAAATTCTTCATATCAGCTATGCTCATCCTATGGATGTATTCCTTCTTAGTTCCTTACATTATACTCCAATAATTCACAGCAGCTCTATCATCAATCACATAACACTCCACCAGCACATTTTCACTTGAGACATTTGCCTTTAAATCTACATGCAACAACGTCTTCAGTATTTTCCTCATTATAGATAAATGGTACAAGATACCTGCAAGGGGTTACTGGTGGGTGAAGGGGAAAAAGGAGAGGACTAATAATTTCAGATGAATTTTAGACCCATATCAGGCAGGGAGAAGACAAACTAATGAAAATGGCTAAAATCATTTAGATGAAGAGGGAATCAACCACTTTGAACTCTAAAATTTTTAATCCAGGAATTTGGTTGAGATCGACCACTTTATTACAAAGTATGCACAAAATCTGCTGGTGCATACACATTATAATCTGATAAGGAATTCTTCCACCCAGAATGAGCATCCACAAGTGGAACAAACCAACCTCCCTGTTCCAGGGTAGTTCCAAAACCCACCATGGGTGAGTCCCTTCAAAAAGATATTTAGGCTGTAAATAAATTCTATCATATAGGAATAATCATTCACTGTATGTGAAATATGCTACAGAGCTAGTTGAACTTATTATAATGCAGAGATAAGATGGATAGGTACATCTGATCAATTTGGCACAGGAGCTTCCCTACTTCCCAACCTCTTATAAAAAACGGTATTTATCATTGATTAAAATGATACACAGGATTGACAAGCTATAAAATTACCAGAAGTGAGCAGTTGAAGATCAAGTACGCACTCACATTATGCTTTAAGAACATAACACCAGCTTCTCGGTCACCGGATCCTTTGCATAATTTTGCAAAGCCCTGCTCTATATATTTGCAGCTTCCACATGAAGTACGATAAAAATCTACCACAACTAATGAATTAGTTTGCTTGGCTTTTTCTAGTATTCTGAAAAATTCCTCATCAGTCTTAAACTCTCTAACGCAATCAACAGGGCACAGCTCATCATCTTCATCAGATAATTCTCCTTGACTTTCCTCAGACACTGCTTTGATCTCTGCAGATTGAATTTTGGGAGAGCCCAGAGAATTCCACAAGAGAGAAGGAACTTTCACCCTCCACAGGCAGGATTTACCATGATTCCTGTCAGGAAGCAAGCTGGAAACTACACAAACTCCGAAGTGTTGTCCATATGAAGCTTTTCCAAAGTTGGAAAAGGTCCTAGAATAGAGGATATTCAGCCTTTGCATGACAATGAATATCTGGTAGCTTGAAAATATTCCAATATTTGTCTACTGTTTCTGATTGCAATGTTGATATTCCAATTTCTGTATACTGTTAGGGTAATTGAACTTCAAATTATAACCTTTTTATTGAAGTTATTGTACGTCAATATTTTGAAGAATAGTGCAACTGGCTCTCAGAAAATTCTTCACGCGATCATCTTATTCATAAACTGAGAAACAAAAAGGACAACAGTTAGAATATTGATTGAATGATAGTACACTCCAAACTGTCTCTCTGAATAACTGTATAATGGAATCTGAGTACAAATACAAATAAATTTGGAAACAATAAAATTTCTAGATGTCCAATAAGGTTGGAAGGTCCGAATTAACAATAGAAATGGTAAAACACAAGAAATATAAGAATTTAAGATTTATATTGCATGCAAAAGCTTAGATGAGGTTTTCAAAATAAAGCCAAATAACATATTTGCCTCTGCCAAGAAATTCGACATTGAGAGTTGTAAGATCTGATACTGCTATAGAAAACATGGGCATTGTTAATTGCGTATTTCCAAATCTATACTGATATGGCGCTTCAGTGGAGATTCCCCATGTTAAAAAGGAAAGGAAAGATGTTCATGCAGTCTTCTATGGGTAAATCTGGTCTGTTTGGTTAGCAAGGAGTTGGTGTATTTTTTAAGGTGAAGGCATAAAGAAACAAAATATCCTAGATGACATTCTGGAGATAGTTTCATTCTGGGTGTGTAATAAGGAATAATTTAGGACTATCTCTCATGATGATGTACTGCTGGACTGGGCTACTATTGCTGTTCTGGACTACTTTACTTTTAGTTTGTTCGTTTAGCTGTTGCTCCTTATTTGTTAGTGTACCCATTTCTCATGGATCCCTTGTACTCTTCTCGTCAAATTAATTAATATATTCCTTTATTAACCGTAAAAAAAAAAAGAGAGAGAGTTTTATTTGGAGCCTAAAATGGCAAGAATGTTACTGACTCTTCATTTCACTATTGGCTTCACGTTATGGAAGTCTATCATCAAGGTTCTATAATCCCAGAGAAATATCGGAATATTTTAAGGAGAAAATGAGATAATACAATTTTTATTGATTATAGATAAGGAGCATCAGCTTAAATGTAACAAGTCTGGGAAAGAAATATGTTAAGCAATCACATTAATATCATTAAGAATATGTGTACTAAGGAGTGATTCCTAGTGAGAATAACAGTTGGTGAGAGCAATTTATTCTAGTAACAATATGCTTACACCAAAATTTTGATTTGCCTTCTGAGCCCCAGTCATTTTGGATTACTTAACCACTGAGAAGGGATGTTTCCGACATGCAATTTGTAGATGCTTTGATACTAATAAAACAAACTTAAACAGAGTGAATGCAGAAGTATAATCATTGAAGGATACCTTAGATGCAAATGGTTTTAAAAGAACAAGATGAGATTAATCATAGAGATTGCAACATCAACAGTAAGGGGAATGAAGATGATGCACTAATAAGTAACAGAGGAAATAGAAGTTCTTGAAAGTGATCATGTTCCTTATTTCGGATCAATTATTTATAAGGAGGAAGCCATTAAGAAATAAGCTACACACACAACCAAATCTGGAAGGCCTAAATGAAGAAGGGTTCCTGGAGGTAGTATGACTGATACACTGAATTGGATCGTACATCAATCAGAAGATTAGGAGAAATGGTTGGAAAATTATAGAGCAAGACATTTGCATGATGAGTGCAACCAGTATGAAGATGTAAAAATAGATGAGTGGAAAGACTAAAAGAAAGAACGAAAATATTAGACCATCTTCTCATCCTGAAAGTCATACAGTTTCATATAATCCAAAGGGATTATCCATAACTTTAGCATTGTAGAGAAAAGCAGCATTACCTTGCCTTAATCTAACAATGCAGTGATGATGAGGTTAAAGACAGTAGTTCCTAAGGAACTTTCATTTCAAGTTGTTAGTTATAGTAATAAATCATAAAAACCTGCAAGTAAAAGCTACTGGACAAGGATCATTTTATCCAGCACAATTATAAAAGATCAACCAAAGCTTGGGCTACATTCCAAAATAATTTAACCCCCACTGATCATAAAACTTGAAAATGAACGAATCAAACGATAATCCTGGCAAAAGCGTGTGCAAAAGCCATAAATTTCCAAAAAGAAAAAAAAATTTCAATAAATTGGTTTACTTCAACAGAAATCTGCATATAACAAATTAATGACGTATGCATCCAACAAATTACAAAAATAAGTTCAATTCAAACAGGTTACAACAAATTAAACGCTTCTGAAAGTTAATGATCTTGTTCCAGTTGCCCTTTTTCTTTTTCTTTTTCCCCAATCTTTTCCCCAGCCCACTTTAATGTTATCTAGTTTTGAACTGCTCAAACGAATAAAACGAAACAAAGGAACAGAAGGAGAAAGAATGCTGGCGTTTAGGGTTTTTTTTATTTTTTATTTTTGACGAGATGGGGTATGTGAAGAACTGCTTACCAGGGGATGTTGCTGGAAAGTCGACGTAGTTTCTCAATGACAAAAAGACACGTTGACACCCTCCCCACTGTTTCGCTCAGCTGTCCAAACTTCCCAATTTTAAATAAGTGATCTCTCCATTCCGTCGTACGAACCATCTCTCATCTCCGCCATCGATACATCGACCGTACACGTGGCTTAATTAACGGTTCACCGCTTTTATCCCTGTTTTTTTTACTCTAACCACTTTTATCTCTTACCGGTCTATCGCCCCATCCCGCTCCTGAAAAATCTTTTCGAAGGCTAGAAAAATAAGAGTAGAGAGAGGGCGAGGCTGCAGAGTTCAATTTTCCGGCAACATCAAGAACGGAAGCAGATGGTTCGTTTTTCTGATTCATTTCTCTTTTTATTTTCTCTAATCCCGTTAGGTTATAAAAAATTTGTTAGTCTGAAAGTCTTCGAATCATTCTTTTGTTTGATTGACAATTCACATCTTTAGCTCGGTGAATGAATTGTTGAAAACAGATGTTCTGAATTGTGATATTTTAGTTTGTTTTTTAATTTTTGAACTTTGTTCTGATGGGTATAATTCAAATTTTAGAGGAAATCGAGCGTACGGGATGAGATCTTTGGTTCGATTTTGAAAATTTTGATCTAGCATTAGGGCCGCTCTTTCGTTCAAATTTACTTATTCTTAACCTTAAACGAATGGTGTCACTTTTCCTTTGATTGAAGAAACAGCGGCAAAATACGAAAGGATGAAATAACAAAAAATTGGATTGTAGGAGAATTTTCGTTAGTGTATGTAATGCATGTAGGCAGTATGTTTTCAACAAAACCTTAAAATTGAGGGTTTTTTCTTTGGAGTTTCCTTCCACCTCCCCCATTCTCTCGAAATTAATGAATTGGATTGGAAGTTGCAAACTAGATTTGAATATGAAGCGAAAAAGGGGAAAATGAAAGGAAAATAAAACAGATATGAGGGTGTCTGTTACTGCTCGACAGGTAGCTTCTTATATTTGCCTTGGTCTTTCTGGTCTTCATGGATGCATGAACGTTCTTTACAACATAATTCCCCTATCATAATCAACCAGAAAAATTATAAGATCATATGGCTGGTGTTAAACCAATAATTGTGCATAACTGCATTGCTACTTGTTTCTGGCGGATGACTGCCAAATAATTTCACTTACTTGATATTTTGCATCAACAAACAACTCTGGATGATACAGAAATGTTGCAACAAGGACTAATTCTAGCCATTTTTTGCAGCATAGGCTGGAAAAGAAAATTTTTTTTTGGTGTAATTTAAGAGAATAAATGCTGTACATCCACCTTGTGTATTTAGGACTTAGTTTCCTTTTTCCTTGAGTTCATGCAGGATGCATCCCTTCAATTTTTTTTTTCTCTTCTTTTTGTCACCAGATTTTCTTGCATGATGTTACTCTAAAATTTTGAAATAGTTTCAATAATATTTCAAGGCTTTATAGTTATCAATTTCTTGACACACACTTTGATAAAAAGAAATATGTACTTTATATGTGGCTAGTTGGCCTGTTATTTGAGCAAAGTTTTGCTTCATCCTATTTATTCACTGACATTTAAATTTTTTTCACAACAAAGGGAATTAGCAGTTTTCTTTGCATTTAAGACCCAATTTCTCCTTGTGCAGAAGCTGACCATCTCATTTTTTTTTACAAGGACATTTTTAAGCCAAAGCAGTGAAATCACTGTCCAATTAACATTCTGAATGCAGAATAAACACTCTCACCAAAAGAAAAAGGAAACATTTTGCGCTTGTTCAAGATCCAATCACCTCTAAATTTTAAAAAAATTACTTCAAAACACTTCAGTTGAACCTCAAAAAATTTGAAAAAGAGAAAAAAACATATGTTTGATTGTTATGAGGTTCCTTGCTGGTTAGATGGCATACTTACTTTTCTGTGAATGTTTTGAGATTATTAATTATTAAGTGAACTTTGAAAAATGTTCTAAGGTTTCATAAGAAAGTGCATATTTTCAATGTTTCTAACTCGACAGTAGCCATTTTGATTATAATTTCTTCAATTTTGTTAAGCATCTTTCTGAAATTTCTTTTTTCCTTTGCAATTAACTAAATTACTTCATGCCATGTTGATTACTCAAGACATCCATAATGACTGAATCTACTTATTTGGCTTTAGTCTTTATGGATCTAAATGTTGGTCTAAAGACTGAATCTACTTATTAGGCTTTATCCTTTATGGATTTAATGTTTGGTAATATGGCTTTTTTTAATTTGCAATTACCTTGTCAGGCAAACATTTACAGAGGATCATCTAGGATAGATAAACCTAGAGGGCGTCATCATGGATTAACACAACAGAAAAAGCAAGAGATAAGGGAAGCATTTGATTTATTTGACACAGATGGCTCAGGTTTGGAAATTATCTGTGTTCTGTAATGTTTATATTGTTGAATATATGAACTAAATTTTTTACCTTTTCTTTGAAGGCACTATTGATGCCAAGGAGCTGAATGTTGCCATGAGGTATACCTCTATTGCAGCTGCTATGAACTCTTTGATATGTTCTACAAACACTAAGTCTCTAGGTGATTCTTTCACAGGGCACTGGGATTTGAAATGACAGAAGAGGTACCATCTTGCACTTTGGCTTCCCCACATTTGATAACTTTAGGCTTGAGCTTTAAGTTGTTTCCTGGTAATTGTAGAGCCCCTCTAGTCATTGTTTAAATTGCTTATAGATTTGGATGGAACATGTCTAGAATTATAAGGGCAACTGGGATTGTCTTCAGAAAATCTATGTAACAGGATTACGGTGCAACTCAATCAAATTGGAGCCAACACCTGATCTACCCATCATGACTTTGAGTCAATATGTGTTGAGTTTTGTACACTTTGTTTGGTTCAGTTTGTAAAGTTCAAACTTGATGAAGATGGGTCTGGTTCTGGGTTCATGCCAGGCTTAAACTAACCTAACTCAAAACCTGAATATATATGCATACATTTTTTTTTTGGTGGTAAAGCCTCAGATTCGACTGAAGCCTCTTTTAACAGAGTAGGTTTGACTTAATTTTGTTGGGTAGAGTGTTTGGACATTCACTTTGTATGTATTGAGCTGAGATGATAAGAGTCGGTTTTGCTCTAGGTTGAGCTTAGTGGCTTGTTGCTTATGTTTTTTTCTGGTAGGTGTTATAGGTTCGTTTTTGTGTTAAGGTTCGAACCAAAACCACACTAAGTTGACATGTAGGTGAAAGAAGTTTTATCTACATGGAAACTTGTTGCTTTTTTCCTTTTGAAAGAGAACTGAACTCCAAATTTCAGCAAGAGAGAAAATAATCTCTTCAGTGAATGCTGGTATAGGCAGTAGTTCGTTTCCTAAGTTTAGTGATGGTGATAAGATTACTTGAAATAATTTATTTTTGGAATGGCATTAGCCATGACGATAGATTACAGTTTGATTGGATTGAGATACACTATTTTAACTTAATATGGCATGACTATTTAACCACGGTGTTCTAATGCATGATTTGAACTGTCAACTCTCTCCTGTTCTAGCTTTCCATTGAATATACAAATGATGGAAAATAGCTTTATATCTGCTTGTCTTAAAATGGGACTTTTGGGTGGCGGGTTGGAAAATAAGAAAATGTTGAACATTGTGGATGCAGCGAAAAACTGATTTGCCTGTCACATTTAACAAAATGCTTGAATAATTTTACTTTTCACACATCTCCAATTAAATTAAACATTTTTTGGATCTCCCATTGTTTACGTACTCAAGATCTTCGACTAGATAAAATGGGAGGAACAACTCGTTGGTTCTTTGATAATGTTAACTTCTGGGATCTTGAACAACACCCCAACCCCCACCACCCCCCCGCGCCGGTTCTTCCTATATATCATATCATATATTACGCTCTAGCATTGTTCTATACCTTGTGAGTTTGGAAGAGCTTTCTAGCATATTTTAGGTTGAGGGTGTCACTATGCATTACTTAAGTTTCAACTGGACATGAAAAAGGACTATAACCTGGTGTAGGTTCCATTGAAACAGGATCCCAGGAATGGTAGGGTGGCAACAAACCTATCCTTCTACATTTTTTATGCAACTGGATATTAAGTGCATTGAATTAATTATCTGTGTTGTCAGGGGATCTTTGTGATGTATGTTTTTATTTATATGTATTTGTTTAATTTTTCAAAAGCAGCTATGTGGAAAATGGCTTGGTGTCATAGATGGTGTTGTCTATGCGATGATTTATTGTCAGATGAAAATAATTGTGGTAGCTGATTCAGGTTTTAGCTCATAGCCAAGACAGACAGTGCTGGAGATGTACCACCCTTGAGTTTATGGATTTGAGCCCAGCTTGCACACTGAAGTTATTGTGACAGAAACTGGCGGGTTCCACAATGTGCATCTCAGAGTGGAATGATTTATTCGTCACCTCATATTAACAGTTCTTTTTTTTTTTCTTTATATATATTTTTTATTTTCATTTTGTACTTGATTATGCATAAACATTTTTTAAAGGCAATCAGTCCCTTGTCTAATGCAATAATATATATATATATTTTAATTATTAATCTTTTCATTTCTGCGTTTGATCATGATTTTATCTTCTTTATCCCTAGTCAATATGGTTAAAACTTTGATTGTGTGGCTAACATGTAGAATCATTCTGGTTTTACAGCAAATCAATCAAATGATTGCAGATGTAGACAAAGATGGCAGTGGTGCAATTGATTTTGATGAATTTGTGTATATGATGACTGCCAAGATTGGAGAAAGGGACACAAAGGAGGAGCTTATGAAAGCTTTTCACATTATAGAT
Organism: Buxus sempervirens; assembly: GCA_947561395.2. NCBI lineage: Eukaryota > Viridiplantae > Streptophyta > Magnoliopsida > Buxales > Buxaceae > Buxus > Buxus sempervirens. The sequence goes on from OX387190.1 coordinate 36,983,012, forward strand.
CAAGATAATAATGTGAACTACCATTTATTTTGGCATTAACTTGTTTCCACTTTTGGATTATCTATTCTTGTTGGTAATCAACTCTATCTTGATATGAATTCAGGGAAAAATTTCGGTTGCAGACATTAAGAGTGTTGCAAAAGAGTTGGGGGAGACCTTCACTGACAGAGACATTAGAGACATGATTGATGAAGCAGACCGTGATCGTAAGTTGGACTTCTTTTCATATTGGGTAGTATTTTAATTTTTCACCTAGTGTTGTATGAGTATCTTTACTGATAATGTAACTACAAACCATGTCATTTGGTAGTAATTATCTATATTTTGGTATAATAAAACTTTATATATCTCATTCTTTCCACTTAATAGCATTGCCTAGTAAAATTCAAGATCAGTGGAGTTAAGAGTTAACTTGTGGAAGTTTTTGTTAAACTCGATTGAACTTCTTTAATTATTAAAAATGTTTGTGTAATGATTAAAATGATTATGCAGCCAATCCGCTTGCCAAACTTGAAGGCAGTTTTGCTTGGTCTTAATAGATAAGTTTTATTATGGAAATTGTGCTGTGAATGTCTCACTTCCACTTGGAAGAAACTGATTCTTGGTTTGCCACCCCATTAACTACTTCGTGCCGCACCTCTTTGCATAATTTTCTTCTAGTGTTTGTGCCAGTTGAAGCCAAAATGCAGATTCGCTTGGCAAGATAAATTTGATTGAGTTTACTAACAGCCATTCACAATTTACGGATGAAATCAGCTTTGTGGCAAAGCTAATTTTCTTGATGTTTCAACAGTCTTGTTTTTGCTGCATAACACATGTATTTGATTGAGTTTACTATCGTATGCTTTTGTTGACTCAGTTTCTGTGAAATGTACAGATGATGGAGAAGTTAATGCAGAGGAATTCTTCAGGATGATGAAGAGAACTCCTATGGGCAAATAGGTTTTAAATGTCAAATTTCCCCAGGATATTTGATAAATCCCTTCATCTGAGCTAAAAGATGATAGCCTGTTGGAATATCCATAGTCAGTGCCTTTTTTATATTTTTAAATCCAGTTGGGCAGCCAAACTTCATAAGTAACTAGTTTTCTTTATCCTGTCAGTTTGCCCAGTGAGCTTTATATATATTTATTTAGGTGGGTTGGATCAGATAATTGACATTGATACTGCATCTTTTTTGTAGTTACTGGATGATGGATTTTTCAACTTCTGTGCTGTTGATTTTGCTTTTACTTAATGTGAATATACCGCTGGTTAAAGTATATTTTTATTTTGGGTTAACAATGAAAGGTGGCTCAATTCCAGTTGCCTGTCTATTGGGGTCTGAAGCCACCTTCTATATTCAGTTTTTAAGACCCAACACTAAATACGCACTAGTATTTACAAATAGATTGGAATCTGCACCGTTAAGCTAATTTACAAATAGATTTTAGGATTACCAATTTATTCATACACTTTTGCAAGTGCAACACTCTCCACCATCTATAACCAGCAAAATCACAATGCACTAAGTCGTCCATTGAATATACACTAGTATTTGTGCAATGGATAATTATTCCTTAATATTTCTTTATATCCTTCTATGAACAACTGGGCAAGGAAATTAAGAATATGACAAATAAGAAGGAAATAACAAAATAAATGGTGAGTTGATTCTATTAATAGTTTTAAGAAATAGTAGTCACGGAGGACTGGCAATGGGTTGGATATATATATCCGAATCTGATCCGAAATATATAAATCTGTGGTTCGAATACGGATTTCGGATTTCAGATCCGACCGAATTCGAATTTGTTCATATCCGTATTCGGTCGAATTTGTTCATATCCGATACGAATAGGATCCGAACCGAAATCAACATATACTTTTTTATTAAACCATTGGTAAACTTTATATAAACCATGGTTGAACTATCTTTACTCATGTCTTGCTTTAATATTTATATGGCTCATTAGTTTTGATAGTTAAATTTTGTTTTAATAGTTAAACTTGACTTTTGAGTTTTAAGTTTAAATCGGATCTAATTCGAATAGAATTCGGATTTCGGTTATTTGTTCGGTCGAATTTCAAATTCGGATACAATATACAAATTTAGTTTCAAATTCGAATTTACTTATAAAATAGTCGTCGAATTTCGGATCGAATTCGGATATCGGATTTTTATTTTTGGTTCGGATTCGAATCATGGTAGATTCATACCATATTCGACTCATTGCCAACCCTACGGTCACCTACTTATTTTGGTAAATACGCCTTCGTACCCGCATTTACCTGGTAAGTGGGTATTGGCTACCCGAACCCGAAATAACATCCACGACGTCATCACCCGTGTGTCGTTACGAAAAAAAAATGCAAAACCAGAAAGCGTTGGCTTGCGTGATGAAATGTGGGCGAGCAGTTATTCCTCCTCTCTCTCTCATACCCACCTTACCCTTCCCCTTTCTCTCTCTCTCTCTCTCCATAAAAGCTGTGACAGATGATCTGTTTTTCTACGCTCCTGCGCATTCTAGAGGCTCAAGATGGCAAGCTCCAGTCAGCTAAAATCCGCCGCCCTGCTCGACCAGATGAAGATCCACCTCGCTACCGACGTCGGTAAAGAGCTCACTAAGAAAATCGGCCTCGTTTATCAGATCAACATCGCCCCCAAGGTAGGTCCTTACAAACCTTTCTTTTCTCCCTGTTTTACTATCGGATTATCGGAACCCTAACCCTATTTTTTTTATGGGATCAGAAAATTGGGTTCAATGAGGAAACTTATGTCGTCGACCTGAAGAAAGGAGAGGTTACCAAAGGTTTGAGCCATTGGTCTTTGCGCTGCTCTATTTTTTGGTTTTTCTTGTAACTTAATTGAATCAATGGAAAATTTTTTTAGAAAATTCGCTCTGTGGATGAACCTGGTTTTTCTTTTCTTGTTTTTTTTTTGGGTTCTTTCTTCCCTCTCACTTCCTTGCTGTCCTTACCTTTCGATATCTGCTTCTTCGATGGTTTCCCTATTGACCAACACTAGGTTTTTTGGGAATTTAGGGCCGTATGAAGGGGGCAAGCCTGATGCCACCTTTTCATTCAAGGACGATGATTTTGTTAAGGTTGCCACGGGGAAGATGAACCCCCAGATTGCTTTCATGAGGTTTGTCTTTGGTTTCAAGTTTCTATTGGGCCTTTTTTTTTTATTTATTTTTTATTTTTTTGAACTTCCAGTTCTTTAGTTCTCATTGATCTTTATGGATGCAGGGGTGCAATGAAGATTAAGGGGAGTCTGAGCGCAGCACAAAAATTCACTCCTGACATTTTCCCCAAGCCTTCAAAGATGTGATCTAATGCATTAGTTGTTTATTTGCTTTGAAAATTTCTTTGTTGTACACCCAAACCACTGTTGGATAGAACTTTTTAAGAAATTGGGAACGGTTTAGATCAGGCATCAACATTGCAAATATTTGATAAATGCACCAATTTAGTTAAGTTATATTGTAATGTTATTAGGATAAAAGCATTTGAATATATCTTTGAATGATGCTTTATGATCGAGGATCATCAATCTCTGTTTCTGTTTTTTTTTTGGTTAAGTTATGTTGCCTACTAAATCTTTTATCTTTGCTATATAAATGTTCTAGTATTACGACACACAAGCTGGGGCTGTGGGACATGATGGATGCAAGTTGTTAATCTCAAGGAAGTCAGACCTGTGGATGAACATATGCTTCACAATATCAGTTAGCGTGTGTTGCTAAGAATTTGGGATTTGAGGGTCCATCCCATTCATTTTTCTTTCTGGTTAATGCTCCTTGCTTATTGGATGTTTAACAATATTTGAATTGCTATTCTAGCTTTCAGTGAAGAACTATGTGGTTTGGTGAGTCTTTTCTCTTTCAAACTAGGGCTTTAAAAACAACTACGGTAGCAAAACCTTTTAGGAATGAAGACAGAAGGTTTCTATATTCTTTGTGAATGCAATATAAAAAATTGAAACTCTATCTCTTTGGATATATGTATTTCTCAAAACACTTTGACAGCTTTGCAGGGGAAAAGGAAAATGATAGGATCATCTGTTTATGATCGTGTATATTGTGGCCTATAACATAGAATGTCAATCTTTTGGAAATGTAGTGGATTGGAGCTTCTTGTTCTTATGCTAAACAAAACTATCAATATTTCAGATATTTTTGTTAATATGGAAATATTTTTATGCTTTCCATGGTTTTACTTGGCTCTCCTTTCACATAATTCTTACATAGTATGATGAAGAATGGTCAGAAGTTTGTCTCCATGCTAGAAGCTGGTAAACAAAATAAGATAACAGAATGGAAAGAGAATGAAGAGTAAAAATGTTGAGTTGACATTATCAGTTGCATGGAATCCGATAAAACGATATGTAAATAAAAGCAGTTCTCTTCAGGAGATTAATCTTTATGCAGAATTAGTATTTTGTTGAAGTTTTTGGAAAAGATTCAGATTTCAGTTATCCTTGTTTATTCGTTTCTTTCATGATTTGAGTTTATGATATTCCTTTTTCTTTTTACATAAGAGTGCTATGCATGTAGAGGATCACTTTAAAAGTGAAAAAGGAATAGATATATGGAACGGGGTAGGTACAAGGTATTGAAATACAAAAACCTCCCCTCTAATGAAGGCATAACTAAATCCAAAACAAACCGAAGTCACCCCGCATCATCCTATCAACATCTCATCTGTAGGAACCTTACAAAAATCTCAACTATTCTCACCCCTTTCTTTGTGTCTCTTGTCTGCTACAATTTTGCTAGTTCTACGCAGATTGTAGGACAAGATGTTTGTCTCTGCCCAGTAATTAATGAACCAAAAAGATGTAGTAGTCTCTAAGAGCAATGAACATTGGTCAGCATCCATAAAATGATTGTTGATGATGGCCCCTCCATATCCAACAACTCAAACTCTTACATTCTCATCTCTCGCAGACCCATCAATGGAGTAACCAACTCTGCTGAAAGAGCATCACCCTACACAAACCCAGGAGCTTGCCAAGCCCCTGATATGAGGGTGAAACTCTATATGTAGCCACGAACCCACAACTTCTGAATAGTTGTACAAAAGAAAAAATTCCTAAATGTTCTCATGCCATCATCCAAATCCAAAAAGTTACCAATAACATAATTGTCTCCATAAGAGTTTTTGTTGAAACTGTCAAATCCTCAAAAATACATCTGTTTTGCTCCAGCATGTGCCCAGAATTGCCGATTTGATTCAATAAGACGATTGATATCATGGCAAAGTTACAATTGATGAGATTACTTTGATGATCTAGAAAAGCCAAGATTTTTCCATCACGAGACACTAAGTTACTTTGTGAATATGTTTATTTTTGAAGGATCTGTTCAGTTTACTTGAAATTAAGATTATTTTGCTCCACTATATGCTTTCAATAATATGATTAGTATCATGACAACATTTAATCCGTGAGATTATTTTTATGATCTAGAAATCCTGATATTTTCTGTTATAAGAGACTAATTTACTGTGTAGTGTAATCTATTGAGTTTATTCTCATTATTTGTTGCTCCATGGAGCACACCAAGCATTACGATATGATATCAATCAGTAATCTAATGTTTTATCTCAACTAATTGGGGATTGGCACATTACAAGATGATATGCTGTCATTATAAATTGGAATTGATGAAGACACTGGTTCATTTTAAGCTATTTCCACCCTTTTTTCCCATGAGGCAGAGTTCTGTTATATGACTGGAGCTTGTTTGGTTGTTCTCTTGAACTGGTCCATTGACAAACTGTTGAGACAAAACAAACTCTCTCCTGCAATTGTCCCTGGTGTATCACGGTAATTGTTGATTTGTAGTAAAGAACTGTATAATGGATATTGTGGGTATGTGATGCTTATGAAAAGTGAAAACTTATTGGTGAAAATCTGTTCCATCTCATCTCTTTTTTGATACAACTGAGAGAACAAAGTGAAAATTATTAGGGTTGCCTCATTTTATCTAGTGGTTGGAATTTTAGTTTTTCACTGAATATTTTTATGAACATTTTAGCAGAAAATGAGTATCTAACTCACATTCTTCTGGTATTTACACGAGCTCAACATTGCATACTCCCCTGGCATTTAGAAATGCTCAACATTGCAATATTGCATACCCGTGGGCTGTGAACCCTTATTTTAGGTGTTATTTGTGTTTGAAAAGAAAATTTTCACATAAAACAAAAATCAAATTAAGCTTTCTTATTAGTTGTTGATTGCAATGCTTATTATTATATAAGGTGATGGTGTAAAGCTAACCTTTTGCAGAATCCTGATCTGTACTGAACATGCCTGACTAGGAAGGTAAGCTTCTGTCATTGGCATGATTACATATGATTGAACTAGGTATGTGCATGTTGCATGCTTGATTGTTGTGCAACTTAGGTAACATGGCACTTTCGATGAGTTATGAACACAGTAAGTTTGTAAGCGACTCAGACTTGGTTTGCAACTTTGCATGGACTGTTATCTGTTCAATTCATTGTTAAAGAATCGCATGGTTGATTCAGCAATTTTTAGATGGTTGTGTTTGTTTATTATACAAAATTCACTGGTCATTTTGTGGCATTAGGTATGTATCAACCTGTAAATCGTAAATCCACTATTAGAACATTGCTTCTCATGGTTTGGAAACTCAACCACGGCAGCAACTTTGGCTGTATTGATCAACGAAGTTGCATGCACTAAGCAGTATCTGTGAAGACTCTTCTAATTACCTTCCGGTACATACCACCAAAGATGTCTGCTTACTTAGGCTGTGTTTGCTCGACTGCCCTTCGCCTGTTTGTGTTTCACAACAAAGTTAGGGTAGTCCTGCTCCAATGGCTTGCCAATCTCCACTGTTACGAAGCAACCGGGTGTGCAGGCATCTAAAGGGCATTCTGAATCCTTTGAAGATCAATGTTCTTGTAGAAGTTTTTATGCTATCTTGGGTGATCAATCAATCTTTTGGCCCATGTTTACATTCCATAGGCACCTTATCAATCCGATTCTTCAGAAGGATTATATGGGCAGATCCATCTCCCGCTCAGTTACTGTTGAATGAGTTTTTCCCTCTTCTTCCAATACGAAAAAAGGGAAACAAAATGGGCAAGTACCTTGGCAATTTACAGGAGCACCTTTTTATGGGCTATTGTTAGGGATTGTCAATGGATAGGATAAAGATCCAAATCTGACCTGATTATCTAAATACAGATCGGATTATCCATTCGGATTCGAATATAAAATCATACATCTTCGAGTATATAAAGACTGTTTATTTTGTATATATGTTATAAATTTTAGGTCTTTTAAATCTTTTTATATATTAGTATAGAAGGAATGAAGGTTTTATATAATATTTATTGATTTAAAGTTATAATATGAGACATATTTGAATTAGTACATCTCTATTTGATCCACTTTGCAGTTTATAATATCTTCTTTTTAATATATTTTATATAATCGAACATTGGATAATTGGTGAGATTTGAATTCAGAAGATCCATCGGATAATCCAATTCCAATATCGGTATTTCTTATGACAGAACCGAATTTGAATTTGACATGTTTACAGCCCTATTGTCTCACATTAGTTCACATTAGTATGGAGTTCCGCTCCCCTATTAGCGTGTATTCCGCTTAAAAGACAAAACATTGACTCGGGAAATTCGAAATTCGGGTTCACACGGTAAGGTGGCCCCGCCAACCACATACAGCCACGTGGTTCTGCAGGCACAAGATGACTCCAGAGTCCAAACGCAACGTCTTCACTCTCCACTCGTTCCCACAGGAGACCTCATGACTTCCGGAATAGAAGCTTGGCAAAGTAACAAAGCATCGGACGTTCCAGATTAAAGCAATAATGATCGACGTAAATGAAAGATGATTTTCCGAGCTGCTTTATAACTCTGATGAGGAACACCATCCTGAACCCTACGAGAAACTGAAGAAGATGAGCGTTCTCAAATCATTTTCCCTTCTCATCCTTCTCATCTCGCTTTCAGTTTCCCTCTCAGCAGCTCAATTATTATTACAGGTATGAACACACGACAGCTACAATAACAGTGTTATCTTCCCGTCTTCCTTTTCTCTGAATCTTAATTTTCTGGGCTTGACGAACAGGGATTTAATTGGGAGTCATGGAAGAAGGAGGGGGGTTGGTACAACTTCCTGAAGAATTCCATCCCTGAATTAGCTGGAGCCGGAATCACGCATGTTTGGCTGCCTCCACCTTCTCATTCTGTCGCACCTCAAGGTATAGACGAGAATATATTATGGCTACTTTCTACCTTAGGCATGATCCCGTAGATGCAATAAAAGTCTTGGAATGCATGGATAGACATGGAACTATATGATATGACCCAGTTCGTGTAGCATAATATGTATTGTACATATACAATAACAATAAAGATAGTAGGTTGCCTTCTCCCAAAACTAGTTGATATGGGCAATATTATGTCCTGTTCCTCTGTCCCAATCTATCAAAAAAAGATGGGAGAATGGTTTAGGATTCTTGTTATAAGAGATTTAGGAAAATCTCTATAGCTGGCCATATTGATGCAAGTTTCCTTTGTCTGTGCTTTGGACTGGCAATACTCAAAATCCATCTACTGTTGACTCTTCAGCTTTATGAAATTCTCTGGAACTGATTTCTTCAGTTCAACTTGAAATCCAGGAGTCTAATTCCATGTGCCTTAATTTTTGAGCACGTGTTTAATGTATAGTCTTCTAGGGGTATAGAGATGGAAGTTTTGAATTATCAGATCTTTGAAAGAGAATTCTGCTTGCCGAATTTTTCTTGCATCAGTCTTTACGTATTCTTTATCTTGAAATCCCATAGTTGCTTCCATAATCTTGCATATATTTTTGTCTTTTATCAGGTTATTTGCCAGGTAGATTGTATGATCTCAATGCATCAAGATATGGAAACGAAGTTGAACTGAAAACATTGGTGAGGGCTTTCCATGATAGGGGGATCCAGTGCGTTGCAGATATAGTTATAAACCACAGGACTGCAGAGAAGAAAGATGGGAGGGGGATATGGTGCATCTTTGAAGGAGGAACTCCAGATGATCGCCTTGACTGGGGTCCATCATTCATCTGCAGCGATGATACTCTTTATTCTGATGGCACTGGTCATCCTGATACTGGGGCCTACTTCAATGCAGCTCCAGATATTGATCATCTCAACCCCAGGGTCCAAAGAGAGCTATCAGATTGGATGAATTGGCTAAAGACTGAGATCGGGTTTACTGGGTGGAGATTTGATTTTGTTAGAGGATATTCCCCAAGTATCACTAAGATCTACATGGAACGAACTCAACCAAAATTCTCAGTTGGTGAATATTGGAATAGTCTTGCTTATGAGCAAGACGGAAAGCCCATGTACAATCAAGATGCACACCGGAATGAGCTAGTGCGATGGGTACAAGCTGCTGGAGCGGCTGTCACAGCGTTTGATTTCACGACTAAGGGTATCCTCCAAGTTGCAGTTCAAGGAGAACTCGGAAGGATGAAGGATTCAAATGGAAGGCCATCAGGAATGATTGGCCTGTTGCCAGAAAGTTCAGTGACTTTCGTTGACAATCATGACACAGGTTCCACCCAGCGGAGTTGGCCCTTCCCATCTGATAAAGTCATGCAGGGCTATGTTTACATTCTCACCCATCCAGGGATTCCATCTATAGTAAAGCTCTTAACCTTATTTGGCTTATCTACTGTTACATAACCCAGCTCTTTTTGTCACGTTAATCTGAGTTTTATTATCCTCTTCTCATCACAGTTTTACGATCACTTCTTTGACTGGGGGCTAAAGGAACAGATTGCCAAATTGTCTACAATAAGAGCCAGAAACGGGATCAGACCCACCAGCACTGTGCGGATAATTGCTGCTGATCCAGACCTCTATGTAGCTGCAATTGATGAGAAAATCATTGCCAAGATTGGACCAAGGTATGATGTTGGGAACCTTGTCCCCCCAACCTTCAAGATTGCTACTTCAGGAAACGATTACTGTGTTTGGGAGAAAAAATAATAAGAAATTCTGGATCATCACTGCATTGCAAAGGCAAAGTATACACACTTTGGCAAATAAATGATATCAGGAAAATAGTACTAAGTCATGGGATTATGTTTATCCAATTGACCTTGTGCTCAAATTATATTACTGAGAATATATGTTAATAGTTGTGGGATTTTGTCATGTCAAACTACATGTTTAACTGAAACTTCTAGTACCGTTCTCTAAGTAGTTTCATGATAAAAAGAATAAAGAAAAAAATGGGGGATTTTAGTAAGAAAGTTGAGTACACCCGTAGTCAAATTAGCACTCTTGTTAGGTTGGTGACTGAAGGTCGTGCCTTTCAAAGTTCAGATTCGGTTACGGTTGCTACCTACTAAAATCACGCATCATCTTAAGACTAGGTAGATTAATTTATGGAGTTCTTGCCATTGGAGAGGAAACCTGTTGTGTGTAATTGCATTCTCCTAAATTACCATCTCTCTCTCTCTTTTCTTGGAAAAAAAAAATTAATTAATTGATCTCGCCCTGCAACTGGTAAACGACCTTAAAAGCCTAATTTGCTCCTGTAAAGGACCGAGCATGATCTACATAGATGAAATATAAAGGATACAAGTAAACCAATGTAAGATTTTTTTTTTTTGGTAAACCAATGTAAGATGAGACATAAGGGATACAAGTAAACCATTAAGGGCTATAAGTGATAACAGGATACAAGTACAAAGTACATTGCAAGGGGATACAATCGATAACACACAAGATATAAGTGTGATCTACGTTACAAGAAACTTTCAAAGAATATAAGTCAAGACTTCATAGGAAGAAGCGTGATCTACCTGCAAGCCCTTCAGGCATTTTTGAATGTGGAATACAAGCGGGTTGAGGAGTAGCTTGCTCTTTTCTCAAAAGATGGCGAAGGACCGTTAGTCAAAAATGGGTTGTGCACACTGCACAATGCACATGCCACTTTGCCTCGCGCGAAGACGCCTTCCTGTCGCCCGCCGTATTTTGACGTATGATTTGGGTCTGCTCGAGAAGGCATTTTCTGGGTATTACTCAATCAAAGTTTCTCGTCAAGCACACAAGCGTCCGCGCCATCTCCTGCGAAAACATACTCCCTTTACAACCCAATGTCTCTTCCTGTAACTCCCTTCTTAAATTCTGCATCGAAGATGGTAATTCGGGATGGGCAATTGTTCTTTTCCGTCAAATGCTACAATACAGTGTCAAACCGAACGATCTCACCTTCTCTTTACTTCTTAAGGCCTGTGCTTTCGATTCATTCCAGGGGAAAGAAATGGCAGACCGGATTCATACCCACCTTATCAAATCAGGATATGATCAATTCGTTTACGTGGGTACCGCTCTTCTTGATGTTTATGCAAAATCCGGATACATATCTCTTGCACACATAGTGTTTGAAGACATGCCCCATAGAGACCTAATCTCCTGGAATGCTTTAATCTGCGGCTATTCACGCCATGGACTCGACTTTGTTGCTTTGGAGCTTTTTATCGGAATGTTAAGATGGGGATTTCACCCTTGTCGGACAACTTTGGTTAGCATCATACCTTCTTGTGCTCGGCCAGCATTATTGTTTCAAGGAACATCTATCCATGCGTTTGGAATTAAGGCAGCACTTGATTTGGATTCCAGAGTAAATAACACTCTTATGTCTATGTATGGAAAATGCATGATGTTGGACGCTACCAGACTTTTGTTTGAAGGAATATCTGATAAAAGCGTAACTTCATGGAATACCATGATCAGTGCCTATGGCCAATATGGTTTTTTCCATGAGGCATTACTTGCCTTTAACCAAATGCGTCAGGAGGGTGTAGGGGCCAATTCAGTTACAATTGTCAGTCTTCTTTCGGCAAATGCTCCTTTGTGTTCAATTCATTCTTTTGCTATTAAAACTGGTCTTCACACTGATACATCTGTAATGACTTCTCTTGTTTGTATATATGCCAAGTGTGGGAACATGGAAACCGCAGGATTACTTTATGAGTCCATGCCTCAGAAGAACTTAGTTTCCTTAACTTCAATCATGTCAGGATATGCTGAGAAAGGTGATGTGTGTCTGCTGGTGAAGTCTTTTGCTCGGATGCAGCAGTTAGGCTTGAAAGCTGATGCAGTTGCTATGGTTAGCTTCTTTCATGGGTTGACAGACATTAATTTTATTGGAATAGGGGCTGCTTTCCATGGTTATGGAATCAAGTGGGGCTTGTGTGTTCATAATTTGGTATTAAATGGGCTCATAAGCATGTATACAAACTTTTATGACACCGAAGCTGCATTTTCTTTGTTTCTAGAGATGCATGAAAAACCATTAATCAGTTGGAACTCAATGATTTCTAGCTTTGTGCAGGCTGGAAGGTTAGCTGATGCCATGGAGCTGTTCTGCCAAATGAAAGCATCTGGATACAATCCCGACCTGATTACTATGACCAATATGCTATCTGGATGTTCCCAGCTTGGTTCCTTGCACTTTGGAAGGAGACTCCATAACTACATCCTTAGGAACAATCTACAGGTGGAAGACTTCATTGGTACTGCCCTTATAGACATGTATGCCAAGTGTGGAAGCATAGAGAATGCAGAGAGATTGTTTAAATGCATTGACAATCCATGTCTGGCAACTTGGAACACAATGATTTTGTCTTATGGGTTGTATGGGCTGGAATATCAAGCTCTAGATCATTATTCAGAAATGCTAAAACAAGGACTGAAACCCGATGGGATCACTTTCTTAGGGGTATTATCAGCTTGTACACATGCAGGTCTTGTACATGAAGGACAAAGATTCTTTAGGATCATGAGGGAGGAGTTCGGTATAGCTCCTGGAGTGCAACATTTTGCATGCATGGTTGACCTCTTTGGACGTGCAGGACTGTTCAACAAAGCACTCACATTAATCAAGAAGATGGATGTTAAGCCTGACTTTGTTGTCTGGGGAGCTCTGCTTGCGTCCTGTTGCATCCACCAAGAAATCAAGCTCGGCGAGAGTCTGGTGAAACACATATTTTTCTCTAACCATCAGTGTAGTGGATTCTATGTTTTGATGTCTAACCTTTATGCTGCCTCAGAGAGGTGGGATGATGTGGCAAGGCTGAGGGAGATGATGAGAGACACTGGAGGCGATGGGTGTTCAGGAGTTAGCTTAGTTGAGGTTACTTCCTTCAGTTGCTTGCAAGAAATGAACAGCAACCTTTTGCTTGAGTATGGTTGATCTGAATGCAGAATGTCAGCAACATTGGTTTGTAAGTTGGACCCATGAAGTTTGTGTATTGTACATTGTACAGGTTTCACCAACGTGTTTGTGTTGGGATAAAAAACAATTGCATCTGCAGTGCAAAAATTGGCACAAATTCTCTCAATGGTAAACTGGGTCTGAAACTTAATACCAATGAGGAAATCCTGAGTTTATTCAGCAGAATAGGAACATTTATTGTTCTTTGTGATCTCTATATGCGAAAATGATAATTTATCCTATTTTTTTCCCCTTTCATAGGTTCCATCTCCAATTATGGGAACTCATAATGCAAGCCAACAGTGGTTTCCGAAACACAGTTATGGATATTTGCTTGCAAACATCTGCTGTGAACCTTATGCCCCTTCTGTTGCAGCCCCTCTTCTCAAAAATGGGAAAGCCAGAAAGACTCACTCCATACTTTTTGACCTACTCAAAGAGGTGACTTTCTGCATCTGTTGAACCTTTGAAGAAATCAATCACTTGAAAGAGGGAGAAAGCCTCCTAGCTAGCTTAATGATTTTTGCACGGGGACTTTGTTGAATCCAATTCCGTTTTGGTGCTTTAGGTCTAACTCTCAATAACTTACAGAGAATACACCTGGTTTGTTCTTGCAGAATTTAATGATCCAATGGCGAATGCCCTTCAGATCATGAGTTAGATGACAATCTGGTAAGTTTCTAATGCAAGTGGTAAGTTTCTAACTCTTTTAATTATGTTGGTTTTGAGTAAAGGGTTTGAACTTTGAAAGCAATAAACAAGATTAAACTCAGTTACATGTATGCACAAATCTAGTTCTATGAAGACCTCACACTTTCTTAAGCCAGACTTGGTTTCTTGGAAATCCTTGCTTTCTGGGTATTCCTTGGCAACTTTCTTGTGGATTCAATCTTATGGTTGAATGATTTTGAATAAGCTAGTGCCTGTTTGGGATCTCACATGTACAGATTATACCCTTTAAAAACCATTTCATGGTCAATAATAGTAATTGTAATTAAACAAGTCATCATCGTTAGATTCATCTGAAACTCGTCTGTTACCGTACATGTGGATTACTTCGTTTCAAAGTAAAACCCTGAAGACACGCCGTTCGATCCACGCTAAGCTCACTAACTAAAAGAGTAGAAGGAGGACGGACGTTAACCGGCGTTTACCGGTAAATCCTTCCCTGATGGGAATTAAGTGTGCCCGCAGGTACAAGATAAACTGTACGTATCAACCAGCGTGTTTCAGGATATTAATTTTCAGCCGCAGGATTTTTCCTACACAAGGATTCCCGTTAACGATTTCGCCAGATGGATATTTCTCGTGGGTTCTATACAATTTATTATGTTCTGTGCTATACGCGTTATCACAATCCACAAAACCCTAACAGCACAACCGCACTCTTTTCCGAACTTCAAAATTTGAACTTTGCTCGATCCGAAAATTCACCAGTTTGCATTTTCCCCAATCTCTCTCTCTCTCTCTCTCTCTCTCTCTCTCTCTGTGAGTGTACGTTGAAAGAAGAATGGGTGGTTCTCACAGTCGCGAGGGTTTGGAGATCTCAGACTCAGATGAAGACAACGCCGAGGACGAAACAGAAGAATACGAAGACGTGGAAGAAGAAGAAGAAAAGCTGCAGAGATCTTCTGGAAGCGAAAGTAAAAGCCGGAGTAAGACGCCCACATCTCTCGATGTAGTCGACGCCAAGCTCAAAGCCCTAAAACTCAAGTATCCTTCACGTAACCCTAGCCTCAAGAACGCCGTCAAGCTTTATCTTCACGTCGGCGGCAACACCCCAAAAGCGAAATGGATTACCTCCGAGAGACTCACCTCCTACTCCTTCGTCAAGACCTCTCGACTACAAGACGGTGGCGAGGACGACGAGGAATCGGAGGACGAGGGGGAGTCTTGGTGGATTTTGAAAGTTAGCTCGAAGGTTCGGGCTAAGGTTTCCACCGAGATGCAGTTGAAGATGTTTGGCGACCAGCGTCGTGTGGATTTCGTCTGCCAGGGTGTTTGGGCGATGAAGTTCTTCGCCGACGAGGATTATCGGTGTTTTGTCACAAAATTTCAGGATTGTCTCTTTGAGAACACATATGGACTCGAAGCGACCGATGAAAACAGAGTTAAAATCTACGGGAAGGACTTTATTGGGTGGGCGAAGCCCGAGGCAGCGGACGATTCGATTTGGGAGGACGCCGAGGATAGTTTCTTGAAAAGTCCTAGATCCGCGACTCCACTGAGACCAAGTCAGGATTTGATGGAGGAGTTTGAAGAGGCCGCCAATGGGGGGATACAGAGCTTGGCCTTGGGTGCCTTGGATAATAGTTTCTTGGTAAGTGATTCTGGTATTCAGGTTGTTAAGAATTTTAGTCATGGAATTCATGGGAAAGGTGTTTGCGTGAAATTTGATAATGGGAATCGCAAGGGTGGCTCGAGTATGGGGCATTCGACGCCAAAGAAGGCCCTTCTCATGAGGGCTGAAACTAATATGCTCCTCATGAATCCAATGAATGAGGGGAAGCCTCAGTCTACGGGACTCCATCAGCTAGACATAGAAACTGGGAAGATTGTTAGTGAATGGAAGTTTGAGAAGGATGGTATTGATATTAGCATGAGAGACATCACAAATGACAGTAAAGGAGCCCAGCTGGATCCTTCTGAATCAACCTTTTTAGGGTTGGATGATAACAGGCTCTGTAGGTGGGATATGCGTGACAGGAAAGGTATGGTTCAGAATCTTGCCACTGCAAGCGCCCCAGTACTTCATTGGACACAGGGTCATCAGTTCTCTAGAGGGACCAATTTTCAGTGCTTTGCGACTACCGGTGATGGCTCAATAGTTGTTGGGTCTATTGATGGAAAGATCCGCTTGTATTCAACAAGTTCTATGCGACAGGCAAAGACTGCTTTCCCAGGGCTTGGTTCACCCATCACCCACGTAGATGTTACATATGATGGGAAATGGATTCTGGGCACCACTAATACCTATTTAATCCTTATTTGCACACTCTTTACGGACAAAGATGGAAAGACAAAGACTGGTTTCGGTGGTCGTATGGGGAATAGGATATCAGCTCCAAGATTGTTGAAGTTGACTCCACTTGATTCACACCTAGCTGGAGTAAACAATAAGTTCCATGGTGGCCAGTTCTCATGGGTGAGCATTCATATTCTCTATTAGGATCTGCTTCTTGTTGAACACCTGTTTTGATGCGTGTTATATATATAATTTTATTTGTTCTGTTCATGGGATTTGGAAAGTAGGGATTTTCTGGGTATGTTAATAATATGATTTGGGGTCTATTGGTACTGCTTCATTGTTGCTACTCCTTTTAACTTCAGCTATTCTTTGGTAAGATTGTTTTTTTCTAGTCTATTGCAGTCAGTAATTCCATATGAATAACTATTTTTTCTTCGTTGATTGTTTGTGGGTCTTCTTGAATCTGAACCTTCTAAATGAAAACTAAGCCAATGTGATTTGCCGTGGATTACACAGCATAGGAAGCTATCTATGACTTCATTAATTCAGCTTGGAACCTAGCGTTATTGGTCCTTTCAATATCTACAGCATATAATGAATTTTTGTTTCCCTTTTTGCCAACAATTTTTTTTGTAATTGGAACACATGTTGTTGAATAGCATAATCCGTTTTGTTTTTCTTAGTTCCATCTCTCTGTGATAATACCAAATATGCATCTTAAGCAGAAAATAACTAAGGTATTAGAATTGGGCAGAACACCTAAGGTATGCATGAATTCACCTTTCACTTTGATTGATGAAAATGGGTTTTTGTTATTGTGTGGCGAAGTCATTTAATAGCTGTAATCAGCGAAAGAATTTTGTAGATTTCTAATATTATTGCTTACTGGGAATTTTAATTACTGGGAAATGGCTTCTGACAGGCTGTAATGGCATAACGCATTCATACTGCTGACATCATCTATCTTTGAAAATGCGACATGCTGTATCAGTGCTTGTGTGGTCATGTTATTTTTCCTTGTGATGGTTTCTATTTATATGCTGATAACCTGGTAAAATTAAAAATTTATGTTATAAGAAATGCTATGCTAAGTTGCTAATCCAAGGATTAAATAATTTGAAAATTTTTCCTGTCAGTTTGGTACATGGTTTGAAAAAAAGGGCCTGTAGAGGTTCGTATCAACCAGTACATACCAGCAACCACTGGTAAGGTACAAGTCTCCAGTACCAAAATTAGTAAGGAATTGGACGACTTGGCCTGACTTGGGTGGTACAATTCGGTATGGCCCAAGCCAGCCATTCTTTATCTGTTTGTTTGTTTGTTTATTTTTTCCTTTTTCTTTATGAAAACATGGTTTCTGAAACTGTTTCAGTCGAAACCATGGTTTCAATTGAAACAATTTTTGAAACCTTTCCTTTTTGGATTGGAAGAGGGAGGGTGTGGGTGGTTGTGTGGGTCATATCAGAGGGTAGTGGTTGATAACATCTGAAACAGCAGGCACCTTTTCCGAGTCTTTAAACCTTGATTTGGGAAGTACTTTTGACGTATGGCTGTTCCCTGAGGTCTTTCTTCAAGATCTATGGGATTCCTCTCAATTTTGAAACGAATGTCGTCATGGAAATTGTTAAAGGTTTGGGGTGATCTGTTCCTTCTACCTTGAGAAATTTAAATGGGTTTCAGTTTTCGAAAGGATTTTTGTTCTATTGATTTTAGCTATGAAATTGAACTCCACATTTCTAGTATGTTTCCTCAAATCCATTTTGGTGAAGAAACTTGCTCTGTCCGACATTTTTTTTCAGGATATTATTAACTAATCATTCTTATCGCATTATTTGTTTTTTAGGTTACTGAGAATGGGAAACAAGAGCGCCACCTGGTTGCAACCGTGGGAAAATTCAGTGTGATATGGAACTTTCAGCAGGTGAAGAACAGTACCCATGAGTGCTACCAGAAGCAGGAAGGCCTGAAGAGTTGCTATTGCTACAAGATTGTCCTTAAAGACGAATCCATTGTTGACAGCCGCTTCATGCACGAGAAGTTTGCAGTCAGCGACTCTCCTGAGGCTCCACTTGTGGTTGCTACCCCGATGAAAGTCAGCTCTTTCAGCATGTCCAGCAGGCGATGACATGCTGACCAACTCCTTGTTTATTTGCTAACAGTCTTGCTGTCTTACCTGTATGCAGTATGCTCCAAATGCTGCATTTGGACTCTTGTGATTGTATCTGCAGTAGTTTCGAATTTTATGGCCAACGGCCAAAACTGCTTGTGAAATTTCTCTACTTGTGCCTTAATTGATTTTTTCTTTTAATTATTGTAACCGGCAAGTGTTAGGTGGCTCTCTTTGTATCAGATTGTCTACATTTGATCGTTTGAAAATCTAAACGGTTTACTTTCTCATCGCGAATCTTGACAGAAGTAACTTCTCCTATGGAGCTCAATGCAGATGAGACGATCTAATTCCTTCCACCGTTTGATGGCGAATTTTCAGACGTCATATCAAATTAGCATAGAACTTAATCTATCAGATGGTGGTGGATGTTTCTACCAAAAAAAAAAGATGGTGGTGGATGCAATTGGTCATCTTCCCAAAGACTGGTGGGTCCAAGATCACTGAATAGCATCCTCAAAAATTGATTGAAAAAAAAAAACAAAGAGAAAAAGGAAAGGCCAACATAAAGATAACTGAAATTCTGGAAACCGTAGTTGGTTGTGGTGTAGTTTCGTCAAGCTCTTTAGCCGTTGAAGACAGTCAGAGATGGCCGTTGCAAGGGTAAGGGGACTTATCCAGCCTTGCTGGTCTTGTTGCATTCCATCACCGTCCTTCCTCGGGAAGAGCAAATACAAGCAGCCTACCTCCATTGTTGTACCCTTCTCGCCTGCAAAACTAAGACCGACAGTAGTTCGAGCGGAGCGACCCACCTGGCTTCCTGGACTCGATTCCCCTCCCCATCTAGATGGAACGTGAGTCCTCCATTGTCAATGAAGAGCCATTGTTCCTATTGCTTCTAGTGTGCTACCTGATTTTTCCTTCTTGTTCATGTGTGAAGGCTTGCTGGAGATTTCGGGTTCGACCCTCTTGGCCTTGGAGAAGATCCCGAAAGTCTAAGGTGGTTCGTGCAGGCAGAGCTAGTACATGCCCGCTTTGCAATGGCAGGGATAGCTGGAATTCTTCTAACTGATGTGAGTGGTACAGAACGACAGCTCTTCACTTGCAATGTTTCCTTTTCAAACGGCTTCCTCTTTCTTTTTGGTCTGTAATTCGTCCATTTTCTTATTTTGGCTATTTTCTTATCATTAGAGACAAAATAGCAAAGAGGTTGTGGAAAGAGCAGATAATTTTGGTTGGAACTTTTTCTACATTCTAGCCGCATAAATAGTTTTTGGGTACCTTGAATTAGAGCTGTGACTCTACATTATCAATCTCTGTACTTATTTGAACAACAGTGGATTTGGTTTGCAGAGCTACATTTCATGATTGATACTTGATTCTAAAACCAAAATCAATCACATCCATTTTCTCAGAAAAGAACTCACCTAACGACCACTACTTGGGGGATCTGAATCGAAGCATAAAATTTCTGCCTCTTTTCTTTTCAGCAATCCAGCAGAAATAGACGTTGAGGCAACACTTATCTTGAAAATGTTTATTTGGGGTTTTGTTTTCACTCTGTTTCCTTTCTCTCTCTGCGTGTGTGGTGATAATCAGGCTTTCCACTCTCTGTTTTTTGCATAGTTTTACACATTTTTATTCGGTTCTGCTTTGTTATATTTCACATTTTGGTGATCTTCCAATTCTTTTTTGCAGTTACTTCGTGTATCAAGACTCATCAACTTACCGGTTTGGTATGCAGCTGGTGCCGTAAAATTTGAGTTTGCCAGCACTGAGTCCCTATTCATTGTTCAACTTTACTTGATGGGGTAGCCTTATCTTTTCAAAATTTCATTTTTACATTAACGGCATTCAGTAGTTTTTACATTTAATCAACTAAATCTTATCCAGTTGCCCTTGAATATGAATAATCTTCACTTTCCATTTTTCTTTTCTGAGGACTATAGCTTTCAGTTTCACTTTTAGAGGATTAAACTCTGCTACTTGACCACATCTTTTTCAAAACTTATTGTTTTGGTTCTTAAATTTTGCGTCCTCTGTAATTTTGCAGATTTGCTGAAACCAAAAGATACATGGATTTCGTCAATCCTGGATCCCAAGCCCGAGACGGGAGCTTCTTTGGGATAGAAGATGCATTAGAAGGATTAGAATCCGGGTAACTTTCAGTCCTTAGAGAAGATGAATCCATAGAAATTTCTAAAACATTCTTTTGCAAGACCATATGCAGTTTTATGTCAATCCGAGTTGCTCTCTATTACACCATGGTTGCAAAACTCAGGATCAACTAATTTGATATGTGAAACAGGCGGATAGATCTTTTGAAAGATAATCTGGATTTCCGCCTAACAATTTGTGTCATAAAATTAACAGCTACCCTGGTGGTCCACTGTTCGATCCTCTTGGTCTGGCCAAAGATACCAGAAACTCACAGGCTTGGAAGCTCAAAGAGATAAAAAATGGTTTGCATTTATCGAGTCTCCTTTTCTTATCATATTTTTCATTGCAAGTAATTTTTCTTTTTTAATTTTCTAATTTTCCTGTGAACTCACTACACCTCTACAAGTCATATTTTTCTATCAGTCCTTTCGACAATATGGTGTTGTGTTGGATTTTTTGATGGCAGGACGATTGGCAATGGTAGCCATGCTTGGCATCTTTGTGCAAGCGTTTGTGACTCATGAAGGTCCCATTGACAACCTTCTGGAGCACCTCTCCGATCCATGGCACAGAACTATTATTCAGACTCTTACAGGCTCTGGTTTTTGAATGCAACTTTGAGGAGGCAGGCATAAGTAACATGTAATGTAAACCACTTCTGCCGGCTCTGGTTTTTGAATGTAGCTTAGAGGATGCAGACACAGCAATAACTTGTCAATTCCATTACTCTCTCTATATCAACATTTTGTTGTCGGACTTCCATACTTTTTGCATGGTATTCAACTGAATATAAATAACATGAAGAAAAGAAAAATTGCGCATAAGATTAGCACTGTGAAAATGAAAATGTTAGAATGAATGTGTGGGAAGGCCATGATAAAAAATAAACAAGTCTGATGGTATCTGATGGCGCTTGAATAGGAGATAAAAATAAAGAAAAGATTCAAATGGTTTATAAACATATAAATTGAAAGACTCAGGGAAGTGACTCAAGAGGTGTGAAGGCATACGCATTAAAGGATCTAAGAAATGAGTACGTATAATCTGATTGAAGATATGGGTTTTAACGGGTTGTCAATTGTGATTTTGGATGATGATTTATATTAATGAATCCCAATTAGTTTTGGATAAGATTGTTATGGTGGTTATTGTTGCTGCTGTTGCATTTATATCATGTGATATGTTAGAATACTTCTAGAGTTCAAAAAGAGAAACAAAATGGCAATGGCTTTTTTGTTTTTCATTTTACCAAAGATGAAGAGAATGTGAACCATCACTCTAAGAATACAATGGCAAGATATGAGATTTAGACTGGCGAGCAAAGAAGAGCAGTAGAAGTAGACCGAAAACAATAGTAGATAAGATGGCAGTCATTATTGTGTGGATTATTTTGTTGCATACAAGAAGTTTTTAATTATATAATGGAAAAGGACTTGTTCAAATATGGTACTTTGGGGAAGATCTTAACCTGGAAACTTTTAACAGCCAAGGCGTTCCTTTGAAGACATTCTTGCATCAATACAGGAGATAAAATGATGAACAGAACTGACAAAAAATTAAACGCATGAGACAAAAAATACCCATATTATCATTTCATAAATAAGGAAATTTATCCACTGGATTTCAAATCTTTTTAACACATCAATTCCCAACAATTTCCATGTAGATCAAAAAGGAAAAAAATGGAAGGTGAAAGAAAACAAAAAAATATTTGGTGAACTACAACCAAAAACAGGAAAAACAAGGATTATGTACCATGTCAACCTCTTTAACAGTTTGATACCACATTATACTGGTGCACCTCTTCCTTCTCCTCACGGCAAAAACAAAAGATCCAACATAGACAAGCAGTTAGTTTCCAATCTCTCCAACTCTAAAAATCTTGGGAAGCCCCATCCATCCATCCATTCTCTTTCCTTTCAAGCTGCCGTTGAAGTCCCACCCAAGGTCGACTTAGCCACATATATTTGTTTTATCTTTGTCGAGGTAAAGCCCTTTTCTGTCCCAGACAACTGGTTCCTTCCTTGGAGCCCCATTCTACGATGAGGCCACTCACCACCTGAACCAGCCTTCTGAGAAACTCCACCTCCTCTCTGTTCCGAATATCCAGTGGGGCTCATGTACTGCTGCTGAGTTGATGAAGGCTGATGATGGGAGGATGGACTCTTAAAAGCTGAACTCATATTCTGGCCGCTACTGTTGCTGCTGCTACAGTTACTGCTGTCCTGACTAAGGCGACTTGATAAGCTCCCAACATTTGTAATGGCATTTCGTGACATGCTCTTACCTAAAACACCATCTGCCTTGCCATTTCCATTCTGTGAGCTGTAGATCGACCTGCTGGTCAAAACTCGGGCACCGGGCGAGCTCACATGATCCACCAACCCTAGTTCATCAGGAAATTGGGAGGCAGTGGCATCAGTTGTCAAGGAAAAATTTCTTCGATTATCCGAGGTTGTTGAAGAATTAGGCTCATGGAACTTGTTTCCGGTTGATGATTGCTCAACGGACAATCCATGGGTGAACTGTGAAGACAGTATGCCATCTGCCTGGTGCTGCAACGGCATTGATAGTGGAACAGAGTGAAGGGATGATGCAGGAACATGGGACCAGCGAGCTTGGACTGACATGTCAGGAGAGGACTGGGGACAACAAATTTCTCCAAATGTCAGCAGTGTCATATGAAAAGCAACAGCTACTACTACAGTAACAGACAAGTAAAACAGTTTGCACTCTTTGAGTATGAACATATTAGGCAAATATTTTACCATCCAAACTATGAACTGCATGATCCTCTAAAGAAGTTATTTTTCTTTTCTTTTTTTTTTTAAATGAATGACAAATAAATTTTATTTAATTCCTGTAAAAAGCTGAATTCAACCAGGAAAACATCATGACCGCCAACCACACTACACACACCGCCCAACCCCCCCCCCCCAGTGTGCGGTTCTCCTCTTTTTTTCTTCCTCCTCTCAACCCAAAAAATTAAATAAAAAATAAGGAACTCCATTCAACCCTTCAGATGTACAGCAAGCAAATATTTTAAAGATTTTATGCATGATATCCTACCTGGAAAGGAGCCATATCAAACATGGCCAAAGGAGAAGGCATTGGCAACAGTGGAGACCCAGGGGCAAGATGCTGGACAGGAGCAGAAATGTTCGAAGGATTGTGCTGTGCAGAAACCACATTCAGATTGCTGATATCCACCTCACCAACACCCATGCTTGTAGATGTTGGGTTGTGTTTCCAGTCAGGTTGCTTTCCAGAAGGAATATAGGTGGTACCCATAAAACTCAACCCAACCTGTCCAAACTGCCCAACTGGTGCAAAATGATTGTAAACAACCATGTGAGGAGGCCCTTGGACCCCCGGAATTCCACTAGGAGGGCTAATGAAAGGTCCAGTAAATCCTGTGGTCTGCCCATAGAAAGAGTCGACACTAGAATGGCATTGCTGCCAAGCCCCAAGTTGTCCAGAGCTTGATGCATTACTCTTATGTGACTGTGATTGAGTGGCAACAGATTCATCATGTGGCCCAAAGGCAAAAATGGGGGCCCCCAACATTGGATTCATCTCATAACAAGGAAAATGAGAAGGTGGTCCCCCAGGAAAATGTGTTAGTGTTTGGCTTGAACCTTGAGGACTGGGTAAATTTGGCCACAAGGAAAGCATTGGAGTCTCCACAGAGAGATCAGCTGGAAGAGCCACAGTGAGAGACTCTTCAGTCCTTGATTGACTTGTTATCGGTTGGTCACAAGCTCCACCTGCCAAAAATTCAATAGGTAATGTGCTTCCTCATAAGGAGATCATAAGAATGGATTTCAAAATGAACAATGTCTAAATAGAGAAAATCAATACTCTTTAGCTTGATTACTGTTTTATTACCACCTTGAGAAGTCAATCCCTCAATCTCTGCACCACCAAAGTTTTTAGTACTTGAAACTGAGACGGAGCATGCACCCAGCCCACTCCCAACTATCTCATCACTACTGATAGCAGCAACAGCAATAGCTGAAGCAGCTGCTTCAGCTTCAGCCTCAGCATCTTCTAAATGAACACATGATTCATCGGGGTGCTTCTCTTTTTTGAAAAATAAATTGCAATCGCTCTCAGCTACAGAAATATTGTGGGACATAGGGATATCCGGCCGACATGAATCTGGAGGTACAATTCCATTTGAAACATCACGACTGCTAGGAGGTAGAATGGTTGGAGATGTAACCGCACCTAAAACGCATCCATTGAACTTCTTGAATAACAAGGATAGCAGCTTGTTAAGAGATATTAAATTAAATCTGGCTAGTACACTCACCGAACTGAATTTTCTCCCCGGCAAGCAGGGAATTGAGGGGGCTTGCCACATAAGGGAATGATTTGTCCTGTGTCAGGAGGGCTGATGATTGCTTGCTCGTAACAGTGCTGGTGTGATCTCCAATGGAAGAAACATGTTTCTCAAGTCGTCCTGGCTTCATAGCCTCATCTAATTGGGTCTGGGTTAGGGTCATGACCTGTAAAACCCCACTTTAAAAACTCAGATTATGCAGAACAAAATGTTATGAAAATAAAATCAGACATCTCCTTGATGAACAATGAGATCAACATAAAAATAAAAAAAGGGAGCTCAGAACACAAATATATTGCCCCTGAAACTAATATAGACAATATTTTTAATTTTAATGTTCATGTTTTCCTTCTCCCTGAACTCAAATGGTTTCTTTCAAATAATGATTACACTTAAGAAAGAAAAGCTAATGCCCTTTCACTATTACATCTGAGTCTGACTGACTGAATCTATGGTTTTTAACAGATAGGACTCTAGGGAAAGAGTTCCAGGGATAAGTAACTTTTCCTATTGTGTTTGTTTCATACCACTTGTTTGTCCATAATCCAGCCCTGTTTCATGTCATTAAGGAGCACAATAAAACTTGCATGTCCAAGAGAATGACAATTTCACATATCACACCAAAAAAAATATGAACAGAAACATTTCATATCAGAGGCAATATAGGACAAGAACGAGTATGGCACGAACTTCAAAAGAAAATAAAACGACACATGTAAAACTGAATGGGGCAGGGAATAGATTATATTAGTCTTATCTTCTGTTAGATCATGAAACTTCAAATACCATTCCCACCAATGAGGTATGTCCTTTTACAGACAGCCCCTTCCTCTTTGGAACCATCAAGCCAACTGGAAAATGGTGAAAGTGCATGTGTGGATAGAAAGTTGTTCAACACGATCACATTCCAGTTGGCTCTGCTTCTTTCTAGTTGCCTGCTGCAAATACTTTTAGTTGCTTTCTTTTGGATGTATTTCTATTTTTGTTTTTCCTACTCTTGTTACTCATCAGCCCGACCATCCTTCTTTCAACACTGACAAAAAAATAAATAAATGAAAAACATATAAATAAAAAAAATTAACAACACTGCCAAGCTAGCAGGACATGCAAACAAAACCCACTTACAAAACCGGGGTAATCAAATTTTAGAAATGTACTCAAGCTATGACAAACATCAACAGAGCAAAAGCGGGATTAATAAACGTAGTGTCTGAAACAAATGATGCTAATGCTATACTTGCTAATAACCATGATGCTGATAATACTGTTCATATATTGATATAATAAAATCTATGAACGACCTGCACTACAGGAACCTAATGATTGAAGACAAATGAGACGAGAAGCTGAATGATTATTGAGTCAAGGATTAAAGAACTACAAGATTCCTTTACACATCAAACAGGTTCGCCTTGTAAGTAAACAGAAAGAAGAATAAGGACAAAAGAGAATTATTATTATTTTTTTTAAAAAGGATAACAGTGTGGTTTGTTGCAATTAAAATGAAAGACTGACACAGACTTACAGGATTTGTTGTAGGAATAATGATGGTATTTTAAATGAATAAGATGTCAATTGCTCGTTTGCTAAAATTCATATTACAGTACAAAAAGCACAAACAATAATATACAGAGAGTAAAAACATTAGAGCTAAAAATGAGTGCATAACCATAAAGCAACACATGTCACTTCAGTGCAAGATAACCTTCAAGATATCAACATATAGAGATGGACAACAAAAGGAATCGTCAACATAAATCAATCCATTTAAGAGAAAATATATATATAGATATATATATGCACACACACACACACACACACACACACATACATGCATGCATAGTAACATATATGTGTGTGTGTGTGTGTGTTTGTAAAGAAATTTTTATAAATCAAATGATACAGAGAAGTCACACAACGTTCCAAAAAAATAATGCCTACATTAATTCAGCTAGAAAAATGCAACAAGTCAGAGCATTCAGAATTGTATACCAAAAGGGTGGAGAGTACTGGAGTACCTGCTGATTAATACGTGCATTGCCCCAACAACCCAACGAGGTTTGAGCATTATCCAGAACCACATTCTTCATCTCAAAAGGCAAGCCAGTGACAGTTTCTGCTCCATCACCTGATATGACAGCAATCGAGCCCATCTGGAGGGATCTGTAGGGCAATATATGAGAATTACAATCACAAAAAAGCTTATATTTGGAGTTATAAAATACCAGAGTCAGCATTTTTACTTCATAGCGTTTGATCTTATATCACTTTGAGCATCATTAGTCCCAGATGGGGTTCCAAATGGAGGTAAGGGCTGTGGAACTGTTGTGCTGTTGAATCCAGCTGATATTTCGACATTTTTTAATCCCCGCTTCTCTGTAACAACTGAATCATAGTGACCATTGTTTGCCATTTCACCACTCAATGACGTTAGCATTTTATGTGAACCAGTTGAGAGCATGCCACTTTGTGAAATAGTGCGAGGTTTCCTAGGTGCCTGGCATAAAAAGAAATGTGATAGTTAGCAACACATTCCTCATTGTAATGAAATCATAATTAGAAACTCAATTGTACCTTCATGATCTTTGATTTGGCCTTAATTTCTTTTTCCCTCTGTTCTCTACGATCGTTAAGCATCTGTCTCTTAGACCTCACCTCAATGAAGTCATCTTCATCACTTGGAGTTTCTATGCCAGGTTGGTTAAAAACACGAACAACACCACTTTGCAAAGGAGCATCAACATCCTCTTCAGAATTGCTATTCCTTTTAAGCTTCCCCTCCCCAGCAGGTGAGACATGGAGTGAAGATGTCAGCCTCGTTGTCACTGCATGGTTACCTATTCCCTTTTCCAATTTGCTTTCACAATCAATAGTCCGTGAGCTAGTTGAAACAGTGGTCAAGCTTTCTGATTCAACGGTCTGCTTTGGTGGTTTACTCACCAAGGCGTTCTTCTTAGCCCCAGTTCTAGCAGAAACTCCGGACACCCTTTCACTGAAGTTTGACTTGTCATTTAATCCAGAGTAATTATGAGAAACTAAGGCTTCTGTTTGCCTACTATCAGCATTCTCCCTGACTCTAAATTCAGTTCGCCGAATGTGGCGCCGAGGCCTCCTTTGAAATCCACTGGAATCTGCACGAGGAGCTTCAGGAGCTGAAGATGGCATCTTCAACCCAGAATTCCTAACAGTATAAATAAACTTCTTCCCTTTGTTGCCATATATTGCACCAGGAGCCTTTGACCCACTCAAAGAGTTTTCACTAGAAGTTAACTGCGATGAAGTATTTTCAGCTTGCATCAACCCCTGTGATTCCCTATTATTAGCTACAGATTTGTAGTTTTTCTTCATAGGCAAATTATGATGCCTTTGGTCTTCAATTTCTGCCTGGCACTGAGATATCCGAGCTTCATTCTCTCCATTTTTACTTCCATTGACCCCTTTAGTCGCATTATCTGGAGATAGATCTAACAGCTTTGGAGAAAACCCAGGTTGATCATCCATTGAAATAGATGTCACTTGAGGGTTTTGAACAGATGTATCTTGGCCTGCTTGACTATGCATATGACTTCCCATATTCTGATTCAAAGAATAATGAGCTGAAACATTAAAGGGCATTGACTGAGGAGCCAATGGC
The DNA here is from genome assembly GCA_947561395.2 of Buxus sempervirens. Lineage (NCBI taxonomy): Eukaryota > Viridiplantae > Streptophyta > Magnoliopsida > Buxales > Buxaceae > Buxus > Buxus sempervirens. The sequence goes on from OX387190.1 coordinate 37,011,489, forward strand.
AATATTCCCTGCGAGATAGGAGATGGATACCTGAGCTGACCAAACTGAAAGAATGGAGGCTGTGACGGGTGCATTTGAGTAATGGAGGGGCCAACCTGGGGGTGTAGATGGAGTGGCATCGGTATTGAACCAATCTGTATAGCTGGAACTGGAGATGGGATCAAAGAAGGACCAGAAAACAATCCAAATTGAAGATTAACAGGAACTTCAGCTTGACTTGGAACAGAAGATATAGACGTTACAACTGGCTGAGCAGATGAAGATGGCTCAGTCAAACTAAAAGAAGATGTGACTGGCAGCTGGGCCAGCAGACTGGAACCACCAGAAATTTCCACACCATCCAGAGGGTAACCATCAGATGAAGCCGTGCCATGAGGAGCATTCATTGGCTGGATAACCAGATCCTGGAATTCCTTATCAGTTTGCTGGAATGTTTTTGATGAGCTATCAATTCTCATTTCAAGAGAATTATCAGCGTGAAAATTTTGTTCATCACAACCAAACACATCAGAAGATGTTGGTTCTTCAATAGCGCTAACAGACGACTGTTGTGTCACCACAGTCTTTTCTCCAACAACAGAACTTCGCTCAAACTCATCATTTGGGAGTCCAACTTCAACACCATCATCGAAGCCTAAGACCAGATGGTCCATTTTGCATGATGTGCCTTTTTCTTCCAAATGCATATCATCAAAACCCTTTGGCAGGTTAATATTTCCATTATCTCCTTCATGTACTTCATCTTCTTCATGGTATCCATTCTCTTCATCATATTCTTCCTGCTCCTGCAACTCTTCATTATTCTGAATGGTCCACTCTTCACCAGGAGATACAGAGCCTGACCCTGCTACGACACATGCTTTCCCAGACTCAGTCTCTGAAGCAACATTTTCACTGTCAGATAAATGTATTGCTTTGTCTTCCTCTGCACTAGGTGATATTGGAGAATCACTTGAGACATCCAAGTCATCATGCGAGAGATGTGGAGGAGAATTGGGTGGGCTTGAAACAGAAAGTGACGATTGTGAGTCGCACCTTCGTGTGGTTATCTTCTCCAGTTTCTGCTCCTCATGGTTGGTAGTTTGTTGCAGGACATTGCCTACACCAGACTGTTCAACCATCTCTTGATAACCATTATCATAACCTGTCTGAACAGATGGTTCACTTTTTCTTGGTGAAAGATGATACTGCACCTCGTTATTTAGAAAAGCTGAAGAACCATGGTGTCCAGTCTCACCTCGGAAGGAACTTCTGTGCATAGAAGTCTGTGGAGGAGGGAGAACACGAGGCTGTCTCATAGAATGCCTGGACCGTCCAAATGAGGAAGTACCATCAGTCTCAGAATTTTGATACAGCCTCTCTGGGTAAGAAGCATGAAGAATACCACGAGAACGATCCTGTCCCCATCCAATTTCTCCAAACTTGTCAATAGGATTCTCATGAAAGTCAGGGTCAATCTCAGAGTTCCGGCTGTAATGATCTCCATCCCCAGTGAGATTCCACCTATGATGCCCTCTTAGGTGGGAGAAATCATCCATGGGAGACTCCGTAATCCCTCCCTTATAATATGCTCTAGCAGACATAAATCCAGAACTGCCACCGAACTCTTTCCTACTAAATGCTCTGCCTGCACCAAATGCATCTCGTCGTGGACTGCTATAACCATTCTCCTGATCTTGCAGAGGGAAGCTTGAGTTAACATTATCAAACATCTCCCTTCTCCATGAATTTGTAGCCTTTCCTCTGTCCACAAAGACAGACGTACCATCTCTACCAGAGTGAGGCCTAGAGCCCACCTCAAAAGATCGATTCATGCTGGAAGAATCAGAAGATGCAGAATTAGTTATCCTTTCGACCATTCTCTCCCCATCTTCCCAATCCCGCACATCAGCTTCCCTGGGAATATCTTTTTCTTTGACTACCTCAGAAATTCTTTCATCAGCAACAGTCTGAAATGAGTCATCCTTCATTGCTTCAGCCTGCCTTCTCGCTATCCTTGCCTCCAATTCCAAAAGCTTCAGTCTAGCAGCCTCTTTCCTCCTTTCATCCTCCAAAAGTATTCTCCGTTTTTCCTCTTCTCTAGCTACCCTCTGCTCTTCTGCCCTTCTCATGGCCTCCAGCCGCTCCTGTTCTGCTCTCCAAGCAGCTTCTCTGGCTTCTTCTTCATGTCTTCTCCGCCGTTCTTCCTCTTCCCTAGCCAGCCTCTCTCTCTCCTCCTCTTCTTTCCGAGCAAGTTCCAACGCTCTTGATTGCTCTTCCATGATCCGTTGCCGCTCCTGCTCTTGCATTTGCTGAACTCTCTCGAGTTCAGCCTCAAAAGATTCCCTAACAGGGTCATGGAAATCAGCCTGCTGTAGCACATCTTTCTTCCTTTTAACCACTCCAACAAGACCCCCGGATAAAGGATCCCTTCCATCAAATCCATAACCACCATCTAAATCTTTCAGTAGAGAGTTGTCCCTGTATGGTTTCCCATTGTTAGAAAATGAACGCTTCTCTCTAGCAAAATTAAGTATCGGATCATTCACAGGAAGACCTCTATTCCCTGTGGAAAATGAGGTTTTAGGCACTGAGTTGTTCTGGAAGACATCAGCTCTGTATCGGTTCGAAATATCACTGCCATATCTATCCCGTATATTATATTCAAGCCCCCTGCTGTTAAATGACTCCAACACATGGTTCCCATTCTGCTTCCCACCCTGACCATATACTACATCCTTCTTTCCTAGCCTAAAGTCCTGATTTCCTGTGGCTCCATTGTTGATAACATCCCGAGCACTGTCTCCTATTGCCGTCTGAGTGTACCTAGTGTCTTTAACTGTTGTGCGATTAATACTAAATGGTCTGACACCAGTGCCATTATTATTATTTACTATTTCTCGAGTGCCATAACTGTCTTTCAAACGTGGCGAACCTCTCCATATGCTCCCATCTCGCCCTTCTCTACTAGGGGTCCTTACGTCTCTTCCATAAAGGTCTGCTTTAAAGGATTCCCCAGATAATACCTTCCCAGATTCATTATTGTGCAACACATGCGCACTGGGAGTATCATGAACTGATGTGCGCGGTGGTAGACCACCTCTTGGAATATCAAACTCACTATCCCACTGGGATTCACTTCTAGAGAACCCATGATCTCTGTCACGGTCAGGGACACCATGACCTGTATCACGCTCATCGTCAGCCCAATCAGATCTATGGTTCAGACGAACAACTGGTAGTGGATCAGGAAAATAGTCATTGTGCTTCCATGACTGTTTTTCTCTGATCAAACTGCTCGACCCATGACTACCACTGTCATTCTCATTTGAGCCATTGCCAATAGTAGGGTGAGTTGATCGCATCTGGGGTCGCATGTGAATGGCAGGCCTTGAATGAGAATTGTTCCTCTGTTCGTCAAATCCTTCCACGATCACTTTCTGCTTCTGCTTCTGATTATATGGATCCTTTTGCTTCAGAGGAGGTCCAGATGTGGCAGGCAACGTAGCTTGAAGGGACGGAAAATCTTCACCTCTCAAGACCATGGGTTTCTGGACTGGCGCAATAGCATGCACTGAAGTAGCAACAGGTGGATCTGGACCCAAACGAGCAGATGGTGGCACATAAACAGAGTTCTCCCTCGGTCCGTTATCAACAGGAGGATACGATGGAAAATCCCCACCAGAAACTGCCGGCGCCCCGCCTCCTGATCCGCCACTGCTATCTTTCTCCTGCAAAGCAGGAGGTGCCGGCTTTGTCCAGCCCATACCAGAAGAACTCGGTCTCGATCCACTGCCAGAACTCCCACCGCCACCCAAACCAGTTCCCGACGATGCGGAATCGAAACGTTCATGCTCCTTCCTCAACGAAGGCAAGTTCAAGGGGGGTGGAACCGAAAGCCTGAGTGCACTCTTCTGCGACACGCCAAGCGAGCTCCTAGTTCGTGAAAGAACCACCATCCCACCACCAGCACCATGACTACCCGGTCGGATCCGGCTCCCACTCGCAGTTCCCGCAGAGCTCGGAGTCTGCCCATAAGACTTGTTCAGATTGACGGAAACGAACTTCGTCCCGGCACCATGATTGGCCATCGCCCGCTTAGACCCAAAGCTTTCTCCCGTCCGGCCGGTTCTGAGCTCCACCAAAGCATCAAACCCAAACCCAAGATGGCCTCTCCAAAACAATCAATGTACAAATCCCCCGAATTGATCCTTCCGACGATCAAAAAGAGCAGAAAAAAGAAAAAGGGGATCAAAATCAAACCCTCGAACCGCCAACGCCGACTCAAATCGAAAACCTACGATCGATCGCAAAGGTCAAGAATCTATCAAACAAGCGTACGTAATCCAACAAGAATCAAAAGCTACGAGTGCTCGATCTTTTCGTTAGGGTTTCGCTTATTGCCCGATTGAGTTACAGAAGAGCAGATAATCAAGTGGAGAGATGTAGATTAAGGAGCTTACCTCCGTCGGCGTACGTTAAAGAATAGTGGTGTTTAAGCTGGACCGTGGAGACTGGAGACGCGAGAAGCCCTAACCAGGAGGGAAGAGAGCGTACGGTCGGAGGGGTTTCTCCTTCGTGATTTAGTCGCTTCTGTATGGTTTATTTTCGTTTTCTTAAGTCCTCGGATGGTGCGAGCAGCAATAACGTTATTGCATTGGGCAAACAAAAATCCGATACTATTAATAAAATATAATTAATTAAAATCTTTGAGTCGACATTATAAGTAAATATTAATTAAAATGAAAGAAAAAGGAAGCACGCAATATGCTGCTTTATTCCGGCTTGCCGGATTCGAACCAGCGACCTAAGGATCACAGCAACAAACTACAGTCCTCCGCTCTACCAACTGAGCTAAAGCCGGTTGTTGGGATTGCTAAGGAACTAATTATTTAATATAAAAATAAAGAAGACATTTTTTCCTTGAAACATAAATGGCAAAGAGAAGTAAAAACCATTGCTTCCTTCAACATTTGGAAAAAAAAAGAAAGTATACAAAGAGAAAAAAATAATTGAATTATTATTGTCACTATAAAAATTAAAAATAAGTTTTGGAAAAAAAATTGTGGAGAGAAAATGTGCGAATTAGAATGATTCTAAACTTCGATTTTAAAGAAAGTATGCATTTTTTTACACGGAAATATTTAATTCTCCACAATATTCGTTATAAGAACTTGAATATAATTTTTAATAAGAGAACGTCAACTAGATGGAAACTTAGATGCGTTTCAAATAAGGAAAATTTATATTATAAGATGATTCAAAATCATCCTTATATTGATGTTTGCATTAAATGACACTGTAACCCTCAATCCTGACATAGGAATCCACAAACAAAAAGTCCGCAACATCCTACAAAAGGCTTTTTATGTGTTCATAAAAAAAATTTTAAAAAATTCAGCAAAAAATAATAACCCCACTAATTATTAATTTTTTTAATTTTTATGGACCAATCAATAATCTATTGCAAGATGTTACAAGCTTCTTCTTTTTTGCGGATGATATCCAAACCAATCTATTTCTATGAAATTAAGAATATGAAAAATCGTATAAAATAAAAACTTAGGGAGATCAGAGGTTATAAGATCATTGTATAAAATATTGTAAAGTTCATAAGTTGAATGGTCAAGTTCTTCCTAAAACCTTAACATTCATTCATTATTTTCATCTATTTTATACCCATCGAATGAGCTACATAACCACACGCGTTTTAGCCTCTCCAAATGAATTGCATCCGATTTATAACTAATCTAAATGGACCGTGGCCTAAAATATAATTTAACTCCCTAATGCGTTAATTACATCTTATTAAAATCATATTAATCAAACAACTTGATTCTTCATTAGGTTAATTCAAATCATAAACAAAATCAATCCGTTTTAACCATACCATTCTTACATTGAATCTTACAACGTACGCTTTAGATGTATCACATAATTTAACTTGGCAACACTTAATTAAGATGCTACTTTCTTGTTTAATTAAAAAATTCAATTTTATGTTTAAACCATTTTTATAAGGAATGATGTATTCCATAACAACAAGAAATACATAAATGCAAGGGATCATTACTTGATGTGATAGTAAATACCATACTTTGCAAGCCAAAGAATGCAAGTTTGAGTCTAAAATCCAATTGAAAGAAACCCAGGAACCTAAACCTCAAAATATACTTCTACTACGATATTATATATTTATGGTTAGAATTAAAACTTTTTCTAAGTGACCTATTATTATTTTTTATTTGATCACAGTTTGAAAACCTTAGGCATTACAGAGTAGTCATATGACTCATATGTGAAACAAATATCCTCAATAAACCAAATTCATTGTAGAACTAGAAGCATATATAAGTGGATTTAAATCATCTTAAGACAAGCTCGTAAAAGTGATTGTCCGTAACTTACAAGTGATTATCACGTTAGCAATCTCCTGCAATAAATGAATGATTCAACCCATTCATTTATTTCATATTTGCAATCACTTATAAGCTACAAACGAGCACCTTTATGGGCTTGGATGATTTCAATCCTATATAAGTACTGTAAAACTGTAGGAATGCATGCTAGAGTGAACAAAACCACCACAATGGAAAAAACAAAAATCAAATATAAACATCTCTCTTTACAATGCATCCCGAGCAGCAATCCGACATGTGATGGCATCTGCAAGTGAGGATATCCCTAGCTCTACGCCAGATATCTTGTAATGCTGTGAAAGGTGAAACATTAAATTTCAATAGTTAAGCAAGCATCGAATTTTTGAACTTATAAGAAAACTGAATTTACGAACCTTCTGTATCTGGGCCTGGTTTGCTCTCTTTCCTAACTCCTCCAATTCAATTTCTTTCCCATCGATAAGCTTCTCTATGGCTTTCAACTAACAGAATACAGAATCTCCATCCCAATAGTTATTTATTATCTTTGAAGAGATGAAATGTAAACACATTTAACCCTTAAACAATATCTATATCACAACCAACTTACTTCATCAAGAGAAGCATCAAATTGAGCCACAAGGACATAGGTTGAGCTTTCAGAGATGCCACATCTTTTCAAGGATTCTGTAATCTGGTATGCATCGATGCTTAGAAGTTACCAATACCATTAAGAAAGAAGAATAAATGATTAGAGCAAGAGATTTGGGGCAAAAATTTGAATACATGCTTAGATCCAGCATAGTTGTACACAAGCTCAGAATGAAGTGTTCTTGTTGTCAATGAATCCCTTGATTTGGCCAAGAGGGTCTTATGTGCAGCTGCTAAAACTGGGAAAATGTCTGGAATCTGTCTCAGTTGTCAAGACAACTAACAGTAGATCAGCAATGAGAATGCATCGCACAACAGTAAGAGAGAATAAATACAGATTATCTTGAACAAAAAATAATATATGTTCAACATAAATGCATAAGGAATCCTACAAGTGATGCATTGAGAAATGCTACTTCGGGTTCTAGTTTTCCAGCCTCCATGGCATCCACAAGTTCCCTGCAAGAAAAATGAGTTTTTTAGTCACCCAATTTCCAACAAGGCTTACTCAAAAGCAGCATATAAATTTTGGTCGTATGATGGCAAAATTTCGCTAAATTTCATGAGGCAAAAGATGAAGCCTTGCTCAAAAGTACTATGTATGTTGCATGTCTGCATGACCTAAATGGAGTATCATTTATAAAATAAATTAGAAAAAGATGTGGAAGATGCTTAATATCCAAGAGTGCAAGATAAAATAAATGACCATATTTGTTTTATTTAGAGTTAGATAACTACACTACTCATTTGATTTAAGCATAAAGTTGGAATTTCCTTAATTTACCTGAATTCTAAGCAGCCTCATGCAGCGATCATGTCAGTGATGTCAACTATATTTGTACGGTAAGAATTTTTCTTTCTTTGGTTCTTTCTTCTTTTTTGTTTCCCTTCCCTTTTGACCATCTGTAACTGCTATGGTTTAATGTCCCAGAGCCAGATACCAGACTGGACATGGTCAATACAGGTCTATACCAATGTACGCGTGGTACTGATCCAGAACAGTTCAATGGGATTGGAATGCAACACTCATCATCCTTTTTCTTTAAAATTTGGTGCTGGCAAAGAAGGAAATGAGGAGGACAGCTAAAGAAAATGGAAGAGAAGAAAACCATAAGAGAGAGAGTAGAAGAACCCTCACCCAACCAGGTGCCTCTCCTTCATTCTATTGTTCTCTTCCCCCTCAATCCTCTCCTTGTCTCTACTCTCCCTCCTCTGACTCGCCCCCCCCCCCCCCCCCCCCCGGGCCCGAATTGTCCTTTTTCTTTTTTTCTCAAAAACTAGTCTTTTTCAGATAACAAGTACATACATTTCTATTCGGTCTTGATTAGAAGTCCAGCTGTTTCATTCATACTAACACATTGTTATTAGCTTGTATGTTATTCATTTATTTACTTTAACTTGCATCATCTATATACCGGACTGGTCTTGGCCAGCTACAGGATGTACCAACTGGCATAAACTGGTAGTGGATGTGTACCTGAAACCATGCTAACTGGAGACCACATAGAAGTGCTGTTTTACTAGATCCTATCAGGCAATAATAGACTAGAAATGTGGAGCAGGATCTGTGCCTCTGGCATCAACATGTTAGGAAAATATAATTCCAAATGGTTGATGCAATATTCTTCTGAGAGTGTAAAATCTTCATGTTTTATCACTACATCGAGAACCATGCGTAAGACATTCCAATACAGGGTTAAGAAAAGCAAAACAAAAAATTAGCAGAAGGATCTCCTTAACATTGAATCATTGGACAATCTGAAATTTTCATGTTAAAAGGAACAAGCCAAAAAAAGAATCTTGTTTCAATATCCCATTTCCTGATTCCAGTTTACTAGACTTCCTAAAATTTTACTTCTGAAACCTGGAGAAACCAATAACATTCACAATCTCTTAGAAATTAGCTATAATCTCAAGGATTAGAAGTGGCAACTAAAACCAAACATGAATTTTTACTAAAAAGATCATCAAAATTGAAGTTTATCCAAGGTGAACTCGACAAAACCCTGGTTTTCTCTTAACAGATATATCTTCTTCAACCTCTTTCGCCCATTGACAACAAAACTGACCCGAGACATTTGAACAAACCATGCAATTACGTTCGAACATACAATTGGAAAGATCTCACTCCTAGCAATGATACTAGTTCAACAGTCGTAGTTCGCACATTTTTCGAAGATAATTCCAATACAAATCAAGAAATATATCAAACCCACAAATAATTCGATATTTACAACAAAAAATTTTAGATTTCTTGTACCAATTATAGGTTACTTCGTTTCTAATATAACTTCCTTAAGCACGACAGGAGGAATATGAAATGAGAGAGATAGAAAACGAAGACAAACTTGCAGCTTTTGACATCTGTGTAGAGGGCGAGAGAGAGAGTGTGGCCATCGATTTCGAGATGCTTCATGGGTGCTTCTTAATTTATCAGCCGCTGCTCTGCATATTTAGCTCTATTGGTATTCTTTGATTCTTCTTTTAGCGGGAATCGTAAGAAGGTGGGAGCCCTAAAATACGAGAGACAGAAAAGACGATATAAAGTATAGGCCTACAGGCCTACAGGGTACGCGATCTTTTTTCTTTTTCTTATTTTTTGTTTTTTACGTAGGGGGCCGGATCCGCCCCACTCTGCTGCCCCGTGCTTTACCCTTCTAGGACCAATAGGGGTGGAATTTTGGTTGGTTTGGTTTCGAGAAAAACCAAAATCAAACCGATTAAATATTCTCCAAATCAAAATCGAACCGAGACCCCAAACCCAAAACCTACTTAATAGGTTCATTTCGGAACAATCCTAACAGGTGATCTAACCTAAGCCAAAACCCATTAATAGCAACCCAAGACCTATCCTAATCGATTCAATCGGGTTTATCGGTTTTAACAGATAAACCGAACCGTTGTATCCTGGGACGAACATGTTTTGGGTTGCTTTTTTTCCTTTTTTTGATTAACGGTTTAAAAAGCAATTTCTAAAGAAGCACCTCTCTACAAGCTGATTCTACAGAATAATATTAAAATTTTCACTTCTCTAATTTGATTTGTGCGAATTAACTTAGAAACACAAGTGACATTTTTGTTGAGACAATTATATTTTCAATTATTCCGTCTTACCTATTTTGCTATTTCTTATTTTTAAGACTTGAAAGCACTTCTTTAATAAGCATTAACAGAATATTATTTATGCATTCATAAAAATCAATTCTAAGGAGTTTCTTCTCGTTTTAGAAAGCAGTATCAAACAAGGTCCAGAAGTACTCTAGTTGTGCGCGTCAAGCATTCAAAAAAAGAAGTAATTTCAAGTGAAATTGAATTCAATTAATAAATTTTTTTTGGGGATTCAATTTACTTAATGAAATTTATGGAGTCTGTATTCTAGCTTTAATTCATAATACTTAATTTAGTACTTCTTACCTTCATGGCCAATAATAATTTTTTAAATATGCATTTTCTAAATGCCATCGTTTCACATAAAATAGTTTCTCCAAAGAGCTTCACAGAAATCAATCTGAAAATTTTGATAGTACTTAAGCAAGCAATGATAAGTAGGCCTTACAAAATTTTAAGGATAGTACCTCTTGTTCCCCTCTCTTGTTCCAAATATTAAAGGCCTAAACATTGTTCCAAAAGCCCCAATATTTAGAGAAACTCATTTGGTTAAGCTCCTAAACCTTTAAGATAATATGAAATAAGGTACATGACATCATATGAAACAGTGATACAAATTCAGAGATGGTTTCAACTGACAGCTTCCATCAAACGATACAAACATCTATGTTAGAGTTTCTCATTCCTAACAGAGAAAAAAACTCTGAAAGAGCTCATAAAACATACATGAGTTGAGTTCTTCAACATTGCAAAGCCTATACAATACATTACAATCTTATTCTATGAAGCTCCCAATGACAACAGACAAGCTTATTTAACCCCACCCAAACACCCAACCTCAGACAACCGCTACCCCTAGCACAAGTTCAAATGAATGGAATTTATCATACATAGAGCTCTCAGCAACCTATACATAAGATCTCAGGAGATACAACTCATGGAGTTGGCTCAAAAGGCCAGAAAAGAGAAGTAAAATCACACATATACCTTGCATGGTTAGAGAGTTACATTGTATTTTACGTCTGCGACTTCCTTTTTGCCAAGAACATCAAGATCCGTGGAAACAATGATTTCTTCTTCTTTACCACCTTCACTTCTGGGGAACGACCAGCATTGATGTTACTGCGTGGCACAAACACGTTTGGGCTAGACACAGGATGGACAGGAGCAGCAGCTTTGGGGGGTACCTCATCAAAGCTCTTTAATTCTGTCCTCTCCTCAAAGATTCTCTGTGGGCTTCTAGGAGTGCTCAACACTGCTTGACCAGTTTCATTGGCTTTTCGTTGCTTCTCATGTTCAGATCTCCACTTCCTCAGCTCCTGTTCCACTCCCAGTTTCCCTTGATTGGCCTTCTTGGCCTTTTCTGTTGCAATTCTGAACTCTTCCTTCCTTGCAGCTATCTCCCTATTCATTTCTTCCAATTTCTCCAATTTTTTCAGCTCAGACTCCTTAGCTACTTCTATTTGGGAGATCGCAGCTGCTACCTTCATGCTGGCCTGCTCCTCAGCCTCATGGGCCCTCTTGCTCAGCTCATAGTATACCTCAAGAGAAAGAGATACTCCAGAAGGTTCATCTTCGCCATTGTTGCTTTGAGCTGATTCACTCTCCTGCAATGCTCTGACCGCTGCCAGTGCCAACTTCTCTGAGGCCTTTGCTGCCTCTATTTCTTTTTGAGCTGCAAGTAATCTGCTCTCTGTAATACTGGCACTAGCCTTTGCTAGCTCTGATTCTTCCTTTGCCTTCTGAAACTCTTCGCGAGCCAGCTGAGCAAGTGATTTGGCCTGATCTGCTTCTTGAGCTGCTTGCTGTAGTTGCTTTGGCAACTCCACCATCTTCTCCCTGGTGTCCTTCTCCTTCATCTGGACGACAAATATTTCTGACCTAGTTTTGTTCAGCTCAGCTTCAAGAGATGTTACTGCTACAGATGCCATACCTTCTCTTTGTTTAATAGCAGCAAGGGCTGCTTTTTCTGTATCGAGCTCTGATTTGAGTGAATTGGCTGCGACCTTTAAAAGATTTACATCCTCTATTGCCTTGTCAATGTTGCACCTCACTTCCTCAAGTTCCTTTTTTGCTGAAGCAACAGCCGCTTGTACATCTGTATGGGTTTTCTCCTTTGCTTCATCTAGCTTGCATTTCATGTTTCCTTCTTCACCATCAGCTTCCTTGTTCAGTTTGGCTTCCATATATGCAGCTAATTCAGCTTTTAAATCAAATAACAATGCCGAGGCAGTATCTAACTTTAGTTTAAGATCCTTTGTTGATAGAAGTTGCTGATTGAACCTCTCAAGTTCTTCTTCTGCCTGCTTTAGCTCCTTTTCCCAATTGAGAGAATCTTGCTCCTTTGCCATGGCAACTCCAATTCTTTGTTCCTCTGCCTCCAAATGAGCAGCTTGCGCAGACTCTAAGGATTCCTTTGTTGCAATTAGCTCCAGAGTAAGCTCTTCCACTGTCTTCTCAACTTCTTTGGATGCAGAAACTGCCTCTTCGGCCCTCTTCACAGCCATGTTTTTCTCATTAATTAGAGAAGCATATTCCCCGTGTAGCGTTTCCAGCTCGTCTTTCACAGACTTCAATTCTGTGACTGCTGCCACATTCCTGGCTTTTGCAACTTCAAGCTGTGATTTGGCTGCTACACTTTCCTCATCAGCAATTCCTTGTTCCATCTCTTCCACCCTGAGCTTTGCGAATTCAGAGTCCTGCTTTGCCTGGTGCTCTTCTGTTTGTGCTCTCTCCAGGTTCAGCTTCAGTTCTTCTATGAGTCTCTTTGTGCTGTCCAACTCTTTTAATACATGGGCTCTTGCATCCTCAGCAGCTTCTGCCTTTTTCTTGAACTCTGGAATCTCCTTTTGTGTTTTCTCCAGTTCTTTTTCTACATGCTTGCGCCTCTGCACATTGGCAAAGAAGAAAAACAATATCATTCCTGTTAAGGAAGGAGATGGAAGAAGAATCTTCACAATTAGGGAATCATATAGAAAATTACAGGTGCAAAAATAAGCTTAGGAATTATAATTTCAAGTATAAATTTATTTTATTTGTTTCACAAGCAGAAAAATAAAGTGAATGTCTTACTCCTTGACTAACCTCCCATATTTAAAAAAAAAAAAAGAAATCGTATAACATCATAGAATCAAACTCAAAATCATTGAATAAAAAAGTTAAGCTCAATAATCAAGAAAAAAAAACACATAGCCAGGATTATAGTTAAATGAGTAAAATATGAAATGATCAATAAAGGTATTTATACCTCCACAATCTGGATCCTGTGGGCTTTCCAATCAGTAATTCCTCCAAACTTAGAAACAGCTTCTTTAACAGATTCAAAAGGTGCAGTAGTATCAACAAGACCCCTGTTTACATGTCGATGTGGATCAGTAGCTTCTTGAATTCTGTTATCCAGGGTTGCAGCCTCTACTGATCGCTGAGAAAGCTCATCAAATGGCACAACATGGTGTTCATTTGTAGAAGAAGCACTGATTTCACAGGTGGAGTTGGAAGATATAATTGCATGTGTGAACTGAGCACTGGAAGCACAAGAAGAATCTGCATGACGTTGTACTGAAATTTCATTTGGTTGTACTTTTGAAGTGTAAGATGAATGAGCTGATGGAATAACTTCTGAAGAAGCTTGTCTGATTTCCCCAATTTTTGGCTCCAGTTGTTCCTGATTCTCTGTTCTCAGAGATGCATTCAGGTCCAGTCCTAGGCCATCCGAAGCATCCTGTACAAAGCCAGGGGCTTCAATTGTGGTCCTCTCTTGTTCAGAATCCATATCTTCATTGATAACAGCAGCAGATGGAGTTTGACACTGTGTTGGATGAAGAGCTTTCTGGTCCAATGCTACTGTAGCATCTTCAACAGTTGCCATTTCAAGATCTTTTTTCACTATTTCATCATTAGTAACTTGAGGAGCAGGAGCTTCAAAATTAGTATGATCAGAAACTTCAGTATGTAATGAAGCAGGTGGCGAGGATTCAGGAGGGGGTTTTTCTGAATTTTGCATGTTCTCCATTCCACAAATGTGTAAGTAATCCCCAATTAGGTTTTTGGAATCTACAAGCATATGGTATGAAATCAATACATGAAGTAATTCCTCATTTTATAGCTAATTTTAATTTTCCCAAAACAAAAAAAAGGTAATTTAACTCAAGATCATTTACTTATTGGTAATATAAGAAAATTTTGGCTCAAATTTTATGAGTTGGTTAATATTGCACAAGGTTTGTAGAAAAAAGGAGAGAGAGATAGAGAGATGTCCATCATAGAGAAGAAAGATAACAGGGAAGATGAGCTAGGTTACACAGATAAGGAATTGACAAGCATAAAGATCTACTATAGTAATTGTCGACCACACTGTATATCTGGACATATTGATGGGATCTCTCACTAATTAGTGCCCAATGGTTTCTGCCTCTCTAAGTTAACCTTCAAAATCTATCTTTAGTTTATTGAAAAAAAAAATGAGATTATGACATATACTTTAGTTGAAAGTTCAAAAAATAGAAGTCTAAATTGGAGGATAGCCAATTTCCATTAGAGTAAGAAATTAAAAAGGAAAAAAAAGAACAAATATACACACCATAGGAAAACAATCCAGTTTTTGATGCAAGCACACACAGATAACATCCTTAAATCTAAAAGTTGCAATCAATGATGCTATACTAAGAAACAAGAATGAGCTCCAGACGATGCTGTGCCACTCATGGTAGTCACAGAAGACAGAAAATTATTAAGACATCATAAACTCAAATATTACCCTGTTCATTGGTTAGCAAGAGAGAACTAATTTGGACTTTCTTATTTATACCAGGAGAGGGTAGCATGGGGAAGCTCTACTGATGTTCTACTTATAGGGATTAGGTCAGATATTCAGTCTTACTACAAAATTGAATTGGAAAAGAAGATTGGTGGATAGAGCAGGGAAGCTGCAACTTTCCTTTTCTCATGTTCATATGCAAACTTCATTCTTTGAGATAGTTCAAAGTACCAATCAAGTGTTCATCTATTTCATACACATCTTAATCACAACTGATCATGACTCTAATTCCCCCTGATATTCTGCACGATTCCCTATCTCTTACAGCATGCCTGCTGTAACCATGTATTAGAGACAGAGAGTCATATGCACCAACTTTTGAAGAGGTCATATGCACCGACTAGTGTTGAAGAAAGTGCAAAATGTATCTTTGGAAGATGGATACCCATTAGTGCTTGCTAGAATAATCCACAATCAAACCCCATTTTTTTCCTCCTTAAGCAGATCAGTATTTAGGCATAAAAATACACATTTTACATGTTAAAAAGACATTACACGCCTCATTTTTTAACTGAATCACGAATCCTCATATTTCTGAAGTTCATAACCCTGAAAGCCAAAATACAAATAGACTTAAAACACTTTGGATTCAAAATCATTCCTATTGCATTACCCACCAGAGACTTACACATTTGGATAGGCACCGATGCATTTCAAGAAATATTGAAATTCTGTTGAGGCTACGTTAAACACACAAAATCAAAATAGATCAAAATATAATTTTGCTCAGGTAAAATTTTATTTTGTTGATGGCATTCATGGCTTTTAGTTTGTAAACGTTTCTTCTTCAATAAGATCAAAAGAAAACTCAAATAATTGAACGATAAAAAACCAGAAAATAAAAAAATTAAAGACAAGAATTTATAATGGATCAAACTCATCTTTTAAGCCTTTTTTTCCCTTATTTATTTGCGCTACTTGTCAGTCAGTTGCGTTAGTAGGCTGAACTGTTTGCAATATACCCTTCAATAAGTAGACAATAGAGTTCAACTTCCAGCTTCGTCTCAATATAAGGGTTTATCACTTTGACCTCTCCCTGATAGTTGGATAACAGATTTATCTACGTCACTTAGTGTTTAATTTAAGAAATCGATGATCTTCCTGATGAGTAAAAAGATTGATCATCTGTCAAACGATTTCTTACGACAATTTCAATCAATAAATAAAAATGATCGCCGATTGATGTATCTTAGAATCTGAAGAATTAAAAGGAAAGGGATACTCGCTGCACTATCTAGGAACTATAGTAGCTCAATTACGTATAAAAATTCGATTCTTAAGCTCTTGCAAGACTAACAAATCAACACCACACCAATCTATTCAATCAGTCCTCACAAATTTGACAGCAACGGATATAAAGTCTAAAAATTCTGTGAGCTAACCAAAAGATAACAAATCACCACCACACCAATCTATTCAATCAGTCCTCACAAATTTCACAACAACGGATATAAAGTCTAAAAATTCTGTTAGCTAACCAAAAGATGCTATCCTCCTCAACTGAAACTTCACAGTTTCCGAATCTCCAACACCTCGCCGCAGAGGCGAAGGGTGAATTTGAATAACATCGGAAAGCAAAAAAAAAGGAGATTAACGTTTTCAGCTATAATCGTAGAATCAGTCGCAAAGAACTACACAGGAAGAATTAAAGAAAAAACCTTCCCTACATAGAACAGAGATTAAACCACAGAAATACAAAACAGAGGTAGGTATTGGACGAACTTACCGGGATTCACCGAAAAACAAGGTTGACAATCTGAATCAAATCTTTCTAATTGTTGTCTGAAATCTGAATCGAATTCCCCTTTTTTTGTGTTTTCTTTTGGGTAAAAGTCAGAATCAAATTCAAGATATTAGAAGTCACAAGCATAGTCGCTGAAACAGTAAAATAGATGCTCCAAATAAGGGTGAACACACGTGCTGAGGAGAGGACGCACGTACGGGGGGGAGCGTACCTCTCACGAGTTACACGCCAGAGTCGCCAGATCAATCTCTGTAACCTGTGTGTATCTCTGCGTGTTCGTACTTCGTAGTTGGTACAAGGGTGATTCTGATTCAGTAGTAGTGACACCACTGAGTTTTTTGGTACTTCACATAATAGTCTGACGTGTTTTTAGTTGATTGGCTTGGTGCTTAACCAACGTTCTCTAGACGTATGTAAAGTAAACGTGACAGACATTCAGGCGAGTAGGCGAGTATGTGAGATGAGCGCGTATGGCCGCCACTTAAGTGGGGATTGAATTTGACTCAGCTACGGTCGGTCCCTTTGACGATACAACAAGCTTTATTCCAATGACCAAAGTGCCCTCCTTCCTTTCTTTCATCTATACTTCCTAGAAAGTACTTTTAATTTGACAGATAAGAGAATGGAATTTCCACCCTTTATCGCTGCACATTTCTAATTGAAAAGAGATATGAGTAGTTATTTGGGACATTTTAAGTGTTTAAAAATTGTTAAAGGCTATTTTTTTTACATTAAAAAAAAACCAAGTTACCCCAATAGAATTATAATATAACAGAGCATTATAAGATTGTTTTGGAAAAAAAAAATTTGCTTATTTGAAATGTTATCAAGGACACTGCTTCCCATTATACATAGTACAGATTTATAATTATAAGATTGTTTGGGTGTGAAGCAAGAGTTATTTCGTTTATAAAATGCAGTCTTATATGTTATGATTGAATTTTTGCTATTGAAAAGATGTAAAATTGTGTGAAGTCCAGATTGTGAAAGAAAATCTTAATAGATGGACGGTGTCCTTCAATTTAAAAGTTGAAATGGGTCCCTTTGTTTGATTATATATGATGATGCACCTAAAATTGGAGCTTCTCGTGGGGTTGGGCTTTTGAGGGAAGCAAGGCTGGGGTATCACCAGAGACTATGATGTTCTCTATATATCGAATTTAGGTCCATCTCTGTACAACGAAGGGTATGTTTTCTTGCTGCATTTTCCATCTAAACCAATCCAAGTTGGGCGCCATATGGCGAAAAGCCAAAAGATATGTCACTCTCACTCCATGAAGCATCGTTGGTTGTACCTAAATTTGTTTACCGGCCTTTCCGCTAATAATAAATCACTAACTCTTGCTTCACACCCAAATTCTTGCTTGCTTAACTTCTCAGTCTCTCTCTCTCTCTCTGTCTATCTTTCTCTTTCTCCACAAGCCTTCCCTGCTGATTGAGACCATTAAGTCAATTGGAGGTTAAGGGGATTCATCAGCCAAAAGGAAATAAAAAGGAGGAAGAAGTAGAAAGTAGAGGCTGGAAGTTCAAATGGTTATGATCATCGAATTGATTTTATTTTCATGAGGTTGAAGATTAAACAGATGATTGCGATATATTATCATCGATCTATAATATTACATTAGATGTTCAACAGTAATATATAGGATGATATATAAATCCTTTAACTAGAGACTACTTACCTCCAATATTATCATTTCTACTCTTTGTAACTACCTAAACATTAATTAATTAATTAATTAAATGAGGCATATATGAATAAAAATATCATCAACCATTACAAATATACAACCAAAAAAAAACACAAATTAAAAAAAAATGAAAAATGAAAAATCACAACTAATCAAACGTGCCGCCGAGGATCTGAAACATTGATCCTCCAATGTTCATCTGTAAAACCCTTCTCTCCAGCCTTCTTCCTATCCCACTCCAATTCAATCTTTCTCTGGGGTGTCAGCCCACAAAATTTCTGCAAGCTTTTATCCATGGCATCATGCAACTTCCACCACTTCCGATGCGCAATGTCGCTCGCATAGACACGTTGGTTGCCGATGTCCCAATTGCAGTCATAATCCCTATAACAATTCCATGGCTTTAGTCCAAGATAATGCAGTGCATAGAGCTTGGAAGGTTCAGCACCAAAGAGTTGGTTCTTCACGCTAGCCTCCAACGTGGTGTTCGCCCAAAAATTCTTCAGGAAGTTCACTCTCCTTGGCCACCTGTGCCACCACACAAACACCTCATTAAGGAAGCCTTGATCCCCACCATTGTATGAAACAATCTCCCTTCGATTTTCAATCAAGAACTGAAAAGTACAGTTTGAAGGCTCAATTGCCATTATCCCGGAGTTAAAGAGCCATCCATCGTTTCCGGTTGCCGACATCTGAGGGAAGTAGAATAACAGGTCTAAATTTCGTAGCACCACAATGTCTGCATCAATGAAGATGATCTTGTCATAGTCTGTGAGCTGCCATAGTCTGAACTTGCTGTAATTGTATTCATTATAAGAGTTTTTCTCAGCTCTGGGGTTACGAATTCGCTTGATCATACGGATTTTCCATCCGGCAGCGGCAAGGGCGTCGCGTTTTTCCGGGGCTATGTTCTTGTCTACTAACATAACAAGGTCACGCTTAGTCCCCGTTTTAATGAGGCTTTGAGCTAGAACTATTGCACCGCAGACATAGGTTTCTGAGGAATGGAGGACTGTGGCAAATGCCTCCCGTTTTACTGTATTAGTCTCCATTGTGAACTTGGAGAGATTGAACACCTCATTCGTTCCTGCATTAATTGTTGTATATATAAATATATATAGTTCAATTAGGGTAAACTTTAATTGAAAATTTTAGGCACAACTGTTTTATTTTTTAAGCAAACAAAGCAAGGCGGCCCAAGCTACCTACCTTGTGCCCAGAGAGGCAAAGCCAAATTGCAGGATCCGATCGGCAATGCAACCTTCTGCTCTAACCTCACCATCTCCGGCTCGTACCACCACCACTCACCATCTCTCTTAACCAGATCATCGCATCGGAAAACCTCCATCATTGGATTGCATGAGCTCAAAAACACCAACTTGGTTCTCCCCAGACCATCTCTCCTTACTTTCTTCACCGCCAAGTTTGCCGATATGAGATGAACCTGGAGACGAAACACATCCCTCCGCCATCCTTTCTCCGGGTACCGGCACGGCAACTTCACCACCACCATGTCCATTTCACCGTACGCATCAAAATCCGGCATGGGGATCTCGGGACACGACGGACCATCGTTCTCTTCCTCCTCGTCGATCCACTCCGGAAACAAATCCTCCCACTCGAAATACTGCGACACCCGTTCGAACTGTACGGTTGTAACATCTCCACTGATCATTTCCCATTCACTCACATCTTCTTCCTCCATATTCAACATTCCTATCGTCATTCCGTCCCTCATGATCTCACTCGAGAAACCAGGCTTCTCCCTCTTCACCTTTTCTTTCTTTTCCTGCAATTTAGTCTCTTCCAACACCGCCTTCATTTTGATCTCGTCTTCAACCTACAAAATTCGAATTCCACCAAATGGGTATATAGTCAGCGTTCTTGTTTACAATTTCAGCTTCATTATTGTCCGGCCAATTATATATAAGAGGCTACGTACTTACCTTACCTTCTTCGGGTGGCACTCACGTAACGAGCACCTAACGAAAGACGCCGCGTTCTGGGCATAGAACGTGGAAGATGGCCTGAGAATAAGAGCTGCGTATATGACAAAGAAGAGTGCAAGGAAGACAACGTTGAGTTTGATGATCAGAGCTTTCGAAGGGATGACGTTCAACATCTTGAAGGTCCTTCAAAAACGTATCACAAGGGTCGCTACGGATCCCAGATAGGACCTATATATATATATGAGATTATGCTTCTTCCTAATGTTGTCTTAAATCTCAAAATTCCTTAACTCTCTATTTGTACTAACAACCCAAAGAAATATAATTAATCATAATTAAAATGGGTTTTGGTTGTAGTGGTTAGGAGATTTGAGAGGTAGATTAGAGCAAATGGACCCAAGCCATCTAGAGAGTTCCATGTGGCCTTTCCTTGTACTGGATTTCCCTTTACTTTGCAACCAAAGGTACGACGCATATAAAACTTTTCCTTCATCATTATAATGTTTTGACCGTGCTTTCGCTGTAACTTTTACAGCATAACTTGAAATTTCTGATACGCCCTTTTCCTTCATATAAACTATGGAATTACCGAGCAGTGGACTAATTATATTTCTTTGATCAGATTCATACATCTACCAGATGCTTCCTGTTCGGACTGGAAACAGATAAAGTGGTTACTTTGGTAGTTTTGTGGGCGAGAGAAGGACGTAATGGTAATTTCCCTGTTGGCGCCGAAAGATTTAGAAAGGCTTTACGCCAAGGATCTCCGGAAGAGCGAGACGGCGGTGGCACAGCCACTCCAACAACTTCGTTGGTTGGGCTGTCTATATCTATTTCCGCGTCCGCGTGTTTTAGATGATCTGTGTTCGTTAATATAAAATAATAATAAAGTTGACATCCACAAAAAAGTACCTTCTCTTTTTTTTATAGGATAGGAGATAGGAATAGGATACCTCATCTTTTTTTTTTTTTTTTTAATTTCTAAGGAAAGAATGTATTGGTGCCCAAAAATTTGGTGAAATACTTTAGGTTGGATATCACACCTCACCAAATTTAATTAGCCTCTTGTCGCCTCTTCAATCATAGGAACGCCACCTTCTCCCGGAAAATCAACGGCTTAATTAAGTTTTGATTCGTGGGTTCTTCAAGGCGGCCTCATACAATGGTATTCTCTGCTCATATCAATTTTAGAAGATGACCCACCAACTGGAATGGTCCTCTCCTCGGTCTAGTACGGTTCTTGGTGTGAAGTTTATAGAATGGTTGCACCAGAGAAATGGGTTCCAAAATGGTTTTAATCTTGACATGTTTTTCCGACAATAAAACAAAAATCTTTTCAGAAAAAAAAAAGGGTATTGTGATTAGGCAAAATTTTGATATCCAAATCACCCTTTTGGGATACCATATATCCTTTAAGACTGGAGATATATTTGCACTCTCTTTGATTGGCCAAAAATCTCAATGTGGAAGAAGTTATTCTATCATTATTAGGTACTATCAATTCTTTGGGTCCACACCAGGGCCTTTGGTCCGGTACTTATCTGGTTTGTGTAAGACCGGGGACTGTACAAGCTCGTGGGGATTAGTCGAGGTGTACACAAGTTGGACAGGACACCCAAATTAAAACAAAATTCTATCAATTAAGCAAAGTTTGGAAAGCTATTTTTGTTATCTTTGATCGTAGCAAACCGTATTTGTGTAATATTATCTAAAGCTTATCCTGGGTGTGCTAGGTCAAAATTGAGGAAAAGGGTTCGGATCATAGACTCATTTTTATATGCTATACGGTTGACAACCACATTTGGATGTAGGAGGTTTCATACAATGTACCACAAAAACTAAAAAAGGAAGGTTCCATAGAATTTAGATGGGCCGGGATTTCATCTTATAAATGTCAGGCTTACCAAAATTTTGGGCTTGCCTGGGCCTCCCCGTAAGCTCAATGGCGATTAGAGTTGTTGACCATTCACGCCCAAGCCCAAATAATCTGTTTGTGTTGGATTGGCTTGAGAACATGCCAAAAGATTTTTCATCGTTAGATATACTAATACCTGCTCACCTCATTCTGACTCACAGGAATCAGATTCTCATCTCTTTGTTCTCCAAGTCTCCTATCCTTTCTTATTTATTCCATCTATTTTTCTTCATCTTTTTACCTTTTGATATATTAAGCTAGGAAAGTACTTAAAGAAGGGTGTAAATTAATGGTAATCTAAGATGGCTTAAACAATTAAAGTAATAATATACAAGAGGGATCTGGATGGGTTGGGTCCATCAATAATTTAATTTAATTACATATGATTTAAAATATATATGATTCTTGGTCTTAAGCTAGCTATCACATATAAGCCACCTTCAAAATTAAATTCTGGGGGTGATGTGGAGATGGAATATGTATATCTTTCCAAATGGTCGGCAGGCAAAGGATGGTAAAGTTAACAAGAAAAAGAGCTCACCGCGTAACACAAGGGCATGTTCTTGGGAATAAAGGATGCAATATGAGATTCTTTAAATACACATATAAATAAAGAAGACAGGCGCAGTTGCCTTGAAGTTGAAAGGCGTATTTTCCAAGCAAAATTAGCAGCGGGGAGACAGGTTTGTTCCATTGATAGCAATCATGCCTGCTGTGAAGATGACGGTGGAGCAGTTCAAGGATTATCTGCAAAAGCTGGACGACGACGGAGATTACAGAATTAACGAGAAGGAGCTGAGAAGCGGTCTCAGTAAACTGGGTCTGTATTTTGCTGGTTGGAAAACCAGACGAGCAATGGCCCATGCCAGGCCCGACAACGAAGGCTACATCTACACAGACAAGGACATCGACAAGCTTGCCGAATACGCTCGCAAGAATTGGAACATCGTCGAGTAGGGGTAGGACGACTGGGTATTCCACAAAAATGAAGTCTGGATTTGGATTGTATATATTTAGTTTTTGAACTTGTGAGTTGTGAGGGTTATCCTTTTCATTATAGACTTGGCTTTCTGTAATATATATGCTATATATAGATGAAAACTGTTCTCAGAAGACGTACCTTCTTAATTATCTGATTTTAATTAGCTAGCAGTAAGTATAGGACATGAAGAGTTTTCGGCCTTTAAGAGTGAAAGATTAATCTTGATTAAGTTTTAAGCAATTAATCCATTCATGCATTCGTCGTTTATAACTGAATTCGACGTGTCAACTCACTGAGTCAGTACAGGGAAGTGTAAATTGAGAGCCCAAGCACACCTCTTCTTGATGACTGAGGAGGTGGAGCATCAGATTCTCCTTTTTTATCTACTTTTGCCTTTTCCTATGAAACGCATCAAATTCCTTTGAAGGTTGGTGCTTTTTGGGCTAGCCATATAAAATGCAGCACTGGACCACCAATCCGATCCTTTTGTACAACGTATAAAAAATTACTTACCATATTTAGTTTAAGAAATTAGGTGTTATGTACCTAAAATTAGGGCTGCAACTTGGGTCGGTTAAAACCGAAACTGAACTGATTCAACCTGACTTTGGGTCGGTTTGGTTTGGGTTATATAGTCTTTGGGTAAGTTTTGGTTCTAAAAATAAAGAATTGAATTTGTTTGGTTCAATTTTGGATTGAAGGCTCGGATTAACTGAACTGAACCGAAAACCAAACCGAATTTCCCAAGCGTAAAACTGAAACGAACCAAACCGAAATATAATAATATATATAAAATATACAATAGATAAAGTTGTAATAATAAGATATAACTTATAAATTATAAGTTATAAAATAATGAATAAGATAATTATTTTATAAATCTTTGTAGTTAATTATTAAATTGATTCATGAACTCAAAAGTGTGATAAAAAACAATTAACATATGACTTGGGATTCTAAGCTCTTTGCTCCATCTTATGTATGCATGTGAGCTACTTAAGGGATTGGACCGCATGTAAGTATGGTTCAAAGTATCGGACGATCCGAAAATGGAAACGTATCGAGGATATGCACGGATACGCATGGATACGCACGGATACGCACTAAAATGGTGGATACGCATAAAAAATAGTGGATACATGAAACAAAACCTATCTAGATAAAAAGATAAGTCAAAAATATAATAAATAACATGTTTATGACATCATAGGTCTACACAAAGAATATTTATGTGTTATGGAAACAAATCAACGTATATTCAAAAAAGACTTTAGGAAATTTAATAAAAAACTAAACAAAAGCCATAATATGCTAAATAAACAAATAAATAGAGTAAGAAAGTTTATTGTGCATACCAATTTAAAATTTAATATTAGAGTAATAATTATGATATATTATTATTAATAATTTCAAGAAATATATTATTAATAATTAATGTGTATATTTACGTGTTTGTAAATAATAAAAAAAATTTGTAATTTTTTACCAATCTAATATATATTGTTATAATTATTTATGTAGATTAAATATAATTATATAATACTATATTATATATATGTACATAAGAATAAAATTTTTATAACTTTTTACCATTCAAATATTTTTTTTCTAATTATATATATATAATTTTTTAATTATTTTATGTATATTTATAATTAATTTTATCATATTTATTTGTATTCATATTTTATTTAATATATTTATATAATTATAAAAGAAAACTCTTTTTTTCTTTTATATATAATATATAAGAAATCAAAATATAACATTTCTTTTTTAATATATAAAACTTTTATAAAAAGTCTCTTTCATTCAGACTTCACTCGACTTCGGCGACTTCACTCAGTCGCTGAAGTCGACTGCAACGGCAACGGCAGCCGAGAAAGAGGGAAGGAGAAAGAGGCACACGGCAACGGCAGCGAACTAGGTACGCCACCCACCCCTCTGCTCTCTGTCTCTCTCTCTCTCTCACGCTCTCTCTCGCTTGCTCTCTCTCTCTCTCTCTCGCTCTCTTGCAATCTTTCTCTCGCTCTCGCTCAGTCGCTCTCGTTCTCTCGCTCTCTCTCTCTCTCTCTCTCTCTCTCTCTCTCTCTCTCTCTCTCTCTTTCTCTTGCTCTTTTTCTCTTGCTCTCTCACTCTCTCTCGCTCTCGCTCAGTCACTCTCTCTCTCTCTCTCTCTTGCTCTCTCCCACTCTCTTGCTCAGTGTTGTTCCCTCTCGCTCTTTGTTTTTACGTTTTTTTAACATTTTTTTTAGTTCTTATCGACAGTATTGAGTCGATACACAGTGGTTAAGCACGATACACGATACGTATCGCACGATATGCACGATATGATACGATATTTGGAACACTGCATGTAAGTGATGATCCTTTAAATTTGTTGTGTGTATTCTTTGAAAATTTTTTTTGTTGACAAAAGTGGGAATTTCTCTCTTTATAACAGGTTTTAAGTATGGGAAAATGACCCAAACCGAACCGAACTAAACCAAAATTTGCAATTTGGTTCGATTTGGGTTACAAGTTTTTTTTTAAATAATCAGTTCGGTTTTGGATTTGGGTATTTTGGTTCTGTGGTAAGTTCTGTTTGGTTTTGGGCTGACCATCAGTAGCCTTGGTTTGGTCTTGGGTTGAGGCCAACCCAAACCAAACTGCACCGAGTTGTAGCCCTACCTAACATATAGGCATTGGTCTTCTCAAGTATTTCCTTAATGAAGAAGGCAAATATGTTTAGGAGTGATGGAATTGAGATAGACTAATATGGTGGGGATTCTTCTTAATCTAGGACGATCCCAATCCAAGCAATGACAAACCTAAAATCTAGTGCTCGGATTTGAGATTACTTGTTTGTTGGGCTGGCAATTTTAGGGACGGGCTAGACCCAGTATATATCGGGCTTAGGCATATATGCAGGTGTATTTAGTCGTTTTGTAAAGTCCAAATTAATTAGGCCTGGGCTTTAGGTAGGAATTGATTTAAACGTCTGGCCCATCAAGGCTATGGGCCCAAATTCAATTGCTTTTCACTATCGTTTGGATTTTAAATTTTAAATGGAAGATTTGCAGCGATCAAATATTGAAGCAAATGCAAAATCGTATTCACAGCAGATCTTTCAGCCAATCCTCCAGCAGATTTCAAGTCATCGGCTAGCTTTTTTTTTTTTTTTTTTTTTTGATGAAAACATAAGAATATTATACCAATTAAGTAGGGATAGATCTTGGCCGGGTGCGCCCCACCAAGTCTTCCCAGATGAGTTCACGGATACACAGGGGGAAATGCTTTAACCAAAAACAAGAAAAATGCCTCATAGTAAAGGCAGCAAGCCCATCAGCCACATAATTTGCCTCTCTAAAAATTTTACAACCTTGCAAACAGGGAAGAAACCACCAAGATGCCGAGCTTCATCCATGAGGTGCTTGATTTTCCATGGGGTGGCTTGAGGGTTGTTGAGGGAGTTAACCACTATCATTGAGTCGCTTTCCACCATTAACATCTGGGCGTTGCAGGCCAACCCCAGTTTCAGCCC
This sequence comes from Buxus sempervirens, assembly GCA_947561395.2. NCBI lineage: Eukaryota > Viridiplantae > Streptophyta > Magnoliopsida > Buxales > Buxaceae > Buxus > Buxus sempervirens. The sequence continues at coordinate 37,038,224 of OX387190.1, forward strand.
TTCCACCAAAGCAATTGCTTCCGCTTGAGTAGAGTTTGATATCCCAATACTGTTTGCTATCGCTCCAACACATCTCCATCTGAATTTCTAGCTAAGACTCCTACTGCTGCAGCACCAGGAGCTCCAGCAGCCGCTCCATCCACATTCACTTTGATCCAACCTTCCTGTGGGGCAGTCCATCTTATGTTTATCTCTTGTTTGCTTGGTTTCTCCTTGCCTCTCCTGTCCTCATATATCCTAAAAGAGTCACCCTGCATCAATTGAAACAAGGAATTGATAAGAATGGGGTTGGGTTCAGTATTTTCAAAAATTCTCTTATTTCTAGAGTTCCACACAATCCAGCAGATATTTGCCCAAGCCGCCCAGGTTAAACTATCATCCATTGAATCATTTCCTTTCAAACTAAGAATATGATCAAAAAACCACTCTTTGCAGGTGGTATGAGCCAAGTTTTCATCAACCCGACCCCCCATAAGCCCAAACCAGCAAGATGCACGAATGAGATCACATTTGAGGAAAAGGTGTAAGTGGGATTCTTGCACCATACCACAGAGCACACAAAGTTCTGGTGGGATACCCACACGGGTCTGCAGAATATCATTCGTCAAATTACCTTCTTGCAAGACTTTCCAAAGGAAAAATCTAATTTTTTGGTGGCATGGGAGATGCCAGACCTTTAACCATTTTCTTTCTTCAGTTCTAGAGGAAGAGACATTGCATATTAACCTATATAGAGAAGAAACAGTGAATTTACCTAATCTAGTGGCTTTCCAAACTAGTTTATCTTCAGTGCTACACTTACAAATTGGAATTGTGCTTATCTGAGATGCAATTTGGGTCGGCCAGATTTGTCTGAGTTTGTCCAACCTCCAGGTTCTAGTGTTTTGGTCAATTAGATCTGCCACTTTTGTTCTTTCCAGGTTCCTTGCTTGGATTTCTCCTTGAGCTTGCACAATAAAATCAGAGTCAGTCCAACCTTCTTCATCAATTCCAATTTGTTTTCCTGATGCTACAAGCCACTTCTTTCCCATTTCCAGAATTCCCTTCAATCTAAACAGTTGCTTCCACAGCCAGGAAGCATTTCTTCTGATTTGAGCATGAAAATAACTATGATTTGGGAAGTATTTTGCTTTGACAATGCTAGTCCAGATTTTTTGCTCCTCATTAGCTAGCGCCCAAGCAGCTTTAGCGAGCATGGCCTTGTTGAAATTTTTGCTATCTTTGATATTGAGGCCTCCGAACCTGAGAGTTAAAATGATCTTCTCCCAACAAATAGGATGGATAGTCCTTTCTTTTCCAAGTTTATACCATAGAAATTTGTGAGCCTCCTTATCTATCTTCGCAGCAACCGCAATGGGGATTTTGACATTGCTCATGACATACTGACTTGTGCTTAGAAGTACCGAATTTGTCAGAGTGACCCTTCCAGCTTGATTTAGGATTTGCGCTTTCCAACCAACAAGCCTCTTATTTATCTTTTCCAACAGACCTTTGAAATGCTTGATTTTTGGAGCATTGAGGAAAATAGGGATTCCCAAGTGCTTTCCTGGCTCCTTGGAAGGTTTAATTCCGAAATTTCTTGCCACTCTACCTTTGACTTTCCCTTTGATGCAGGGGCTAAGGTACAGTTCAGACTTATCCAGGTTTAATTTGTGACCTGCCATCTCACAGAAAGAGTTAATAATTGCCAGAAAGTGATTAGTATTAGACTCCGCAGTTCTGCCAAAAATAATTAAATCATCAGCATAAAGCAAGTGGCTCACAGGTTCAGCAATCCTGGTAGGTCTGATGCCATGAATAAAGTTTTCTTGCTCACTGTGCGCACCTAAATCTGACCTAGATCGCACACGGGGCGCACGTGGGTTCGTGCGTGCCTCGGGACTTTCGGAGTCGCCACTGCCTGAGAGGTGCAGGCAGACACGGTGTTTGCCCTATCCGGGTCTAAGTCTGGTCTGTGGCTTTTCAGAGTTCTAGCTAAGTTCTCAGTTACGTCCAGGGAAACCCTAAGACACCCCGGCCCGCGCCGTCGGTTTGACGGGTCCCTCGGGTCTCCCTGGTTTTTGAGTCAAGTTCACCCTTCTTAGGCCAGCATGCTGCTTTATTTGGTCTGGTGGGACCCTTTGAAGGTGTGGGTCCCTTTTATTTGGATTTTATCTTTTTTATTTATCTAAGTGAAATGGGTCAGACCCGGGTCCCGTTGGAAGAGCCGTGGGCTGCCATGGTTGGGCCTTAGGCCCAGTAGGGTTATTGGGTAACCCTTTTTGGTTATTTAAATTTTATTTATTTACACTTTTATTTGGGCTTGATGGGCTTGGATTTGGCCCATTAGCCAAGGGTCAAGGGGCCTGGGCCTGTTTATTGAAAACAAGCCTGGTATAGGTCAGTCAAAAGTGGGCCCTTCAAATGGGCTCAAGGTGCCTTGGTGGGCCTATTTAGGTCCACAGTCCGCAAATGGGCTTAAAATGGCCCAAAATGTCTAAAAGGTCGGTTCGGGCCGGGTTAAATCCAATCAGGCCAAAAATTACATTTTTTAAGTTATATTTACACAAGCCCGTGTTTGTTATACGGGCTGCCATTGCCCGTAAATGAAATCCGGTTCAAGCTTGCCCGTGAAGCAAATACAGGCATGCTTGAACCGTTCTGAGTTTACGGGCTCAACCAACTTTGCATATTTGGTGCCGATTCAGCTTGGGATCAGTTTGATTAGTTTTCTGGGGCTTTCAACAACCTTTGTCAGACTTCCAGCATCCCCGTGATTCTCCATTCCCTCCATTTGGCTTAAAAAAACCATCTTTCTCCTCTTTTGCATTTTCCAAGCAAGTATAGCTTCCTTTTAACCATTTGTGATCATTGCTAAGAAGGGAATAAGAGGGAGATTACAGGGAACATCAGATATTTAAAGAAGTTCCAGGATTGTAACCAAATTAGGTAGGGTATTATTCTTTTGATAACCCTTGATTATTCTCTCCTCCTTTTCATGGAAATGACCACTTTGGATCAAGTTGCTCATCGCATACAGCAGCCAAAACATGTTAGAAACGACATAATGAAAATAAAATAGAAAGAAAGTAAGTGAAGAAGAAAGAAAAAGTAACTAAAACTTACTTAATTCAGTGATCATACTTACAATGTAATTTCTAATTGATTTTAATGATTCCTCCAAGTCCGAGTGAATTCGACAGCGCTTCCGCGTCCCCTTGGGTTTCCAAATTGGGTTTTGAAAGGGCCTGGTTGGGTTTCCTATGTTCAAATGATAATCAAACAGGGTTTAGACAGAGTTTGGGCAATGCAGGGGCATTTCGGGGATTTTTGGAGTTAGGAATTGGAGGTGGCAGAACTTGGGCAGTGTTTCAGCTCTGTAAAACACACAGACGGAGAGGGGAGAGGCCAAGAGGAAGGCTTGTTCAAATGAGGGGGGTGACCCCTCTATTTATAGGCAAAAAGGGTCGTGCCCGTATTTGAAGTACGAGCATGCCTTGCCCGTACTTCAAGTACGGGCGTGCCTTGCCCGTAATTCAAATACGGGTGAAAAACACACATTTCCAAATCTCGCAAAATCGGCCGTACGGGACACGTGTCCCGCCGTACAGCAACACGCGTCCCCTTCTAGAAGCTTACCCGTATTTGAAGTACGGGCGAGGCATGCCCGTACTTCAAATACGAGCGCGCACGTTTTTAAAATGCTGAATTTCAAATGCTTTATTAAATTTGATTTTAAACGGATTTTATTCTATTTTAATGATTATTATATTAAAATATCTTCAGATATTTTTATAAACAATTATTTTATTTATTTTATTCATTTATTCTGCTTTTTTGCTGCTGTTTTGCCACATGGGCAGTTTTCTTGAAACTTCAACTGCCCATAACGTCTTCATTCGGTGTCCGATTTCAGCAAACTTAGTGTCGTTGGAATCGGCTTGGAACCACCTATCCATTGAGATCAAGTTTGGCAGTTGAATTGGGGTCGAGCAAAAAGTCAACTTTTCGCTCCCCAAAAGTTTGACCAACTCATAACTTTCTCATTCGGACTCCGATTCTAGCAAACTCAATTGCGTTAGAATCGTGTCGAAATGCTTTTTTCAATGAGATGAATTTTGATGGCCAAATTCACTTGAATCAAAAAAAGTCAATTTTTGTCCCCCTCAGGGTTTGACTTTTCATTTTTCTTCATTTTGGGGGTGCAAAAATCAGGTGTCTACACTCACTTTTAACAAGCCCATAGGATAAGACTTGTTGGGTTAGTATGAAAATGTAAGGCGACAGAGGGTCACCTTGCCTGATTCCTCTTGAAGGTTTAAAAAAACCACAAGGTTTCCCATTTATCATAACACTATAGGAAACAGACCGGATACAGAACATGATTAAATCCAACACTTTATAACTAAAACCAAAAGTTACCAAAGTTTTTTCAATAAAATTCCAGTGGATTCTATCATAAGCTTTGGCAAGGTCCAGTTTGACTCCAAAAAGACCATGATTTTTGCTCCTTTTCTTGCTCTTAATGGTGTTATACAGCTCCTGAGTGGCAAGAATATTTTCCTGGATCAGCCTTCCAGGGACAAAGGCTCCCTGGTGGGGGTAAATCAGCTTATTCATCAAAGGTCTAAGTCTATCAACAAGGATACGGGCAATGATTTTATAAGAGAAGTTACACAGGCTTATTGGTCTGTATTCACCAAGTTTTATGGGATTATCACATTTGGGAATTAACACAATGTAGGTATGATTAATTTTTTCATCAAAAAATCCATGCAAAAAAAACTTTTTAACCATACCGATAACCTCCTCCTTCACTATTTCCCAGTATGTCTGATAAAATATTCCTTGAAATCCATCTGGGCCTGGGCTCTTCAAAGCTCCCAACTTTTTGACAATTGCCCAAATCTCCTAGTTTGAAACTGGTCTGGATACTTGCTCGTTTTCTGCTAGAGAAGTGCTAGGCTCAATGTGGGACATTAAGGAGAAGTTTCTGTCCTTGCCATCATCCGTGAAAACATTCATGAAATAATTCACAAAAGTTCTTTCCACATCTGCTGGATCTGTGATATCCTCATTACACTCATTTCTGATGGACATGATATTATTTTTATGTCTCTTGTTGATGGTAGAAATGTGAAAAAATTTTTTGTTGAGATCTCCATCCTTGAGCCAGCTGATTCTCGATTTTTGCATCCAGAAGCTTTCTTGCGCTTTAAGAGCTGCTATGTAATCCCTGTGCAGTTCTCTTTCTTCTTTCTCCAGACGGTGGTCATCTCTAAGCTCCAGTTGTTTTTGGATTTCCTTTAAAGCATTGTAGATTGACAGCACCCGTTTGTTAACATCTCCCACTGATTCTTTGTTCCAATCCGATAAGCAGTACTTTAAATTGGATAGTTTCCTTGTCAGGCTGTCTCCACTTGACCTCCAGCTGTCCTTAATAATACTGTCGCATCCTGGTTCTTCCACCCAAAATTTTTCGAAGCGGAACACCTTGTTTCTTTTCCTCAAATTATTGTAGAGAGTCAGACATAGAGGGGCGTGGTCTGAACCAATTATTGGGTCCTGCCAAAGCTTGGAGTTAGGGAATTGAAGTATCCAATCAGTAGAGGCCAAGACTCTGTCGATCCTCTCTCTTATCCTACCACCCCCCATTTGGCCATTGCACCATGAGTACTTCATGCCTTTGCTTGGGATGTCCACCAGATTGCCTTCATTGATGAACTTCGAAAAGAGTTCAGCTTTCCTTTTATGCAACTGATTCCCACCTCTTTTCTCAGTAATGAATCTCACCACGTTGAAGTCCCCCAAGGCACACCAAGCATTGCTACTCCTAGCAGCTAATCTTTTCAGCTTCTCCCATTGCAAGTCCTGCACCAGGATGTTAGAACTGGCATGAACAAAAGAAAGATAAAAAAATTCACCGTTCCCACTTTTAATGTTGGTATGCACACACCAGCACTGCGTTTCCAGAATAGAGATAGAACAAGATGAATCCCACAAAATCCAAAATCCTTCGGCTCGTCCTTCAGCCGGTTGCCACCAAAAATTTGGGAATCCCATCCCTTTAATATATCTTGCAGACTTAGCATTGTTTATGAGAGTTTCTGAGAGGAAAATGGCATTTGGTCGATTCACACGAATAAGGCTTCGCAGATGCAACCTTGCCGGGGCTCGACCTAGGCCCCGGCAATTCCAAGCGATTATCTTCATGAATTTGAATCCGGCTGAGAGCAGCCGGCTAAGTGGGGGGAAGGAAAATTGCACTGCTCGGGATCTGCTTCACTCAAGTCGAAAATCTGCACTGTAGAACCCTTCCTTTTCTTTCTGAGGGGGGAGACGACACTCTCTCCCTCCTTATCCAGCGGGGATGTCTCTCTGATCCGAGGCTTGACATAGGTGGACATTGAGGGCTTCTGGAGGGTTTTATGTTTAGAGCTATAAGGCTTGGGCTTACATTGGATCAGGCTAGAGGGGTCAAACTCGCTGATAGTAAGGTGGGGCGACACCTGAAGGGTTATGCTTGGGCCTGGGATAGGAGAGGTGGCCCCTAATTTGAAAAACTTTGAAAAGAGAAGATTGGGCCTAGCCCACTTCGGGTTGTTATCAACAAAAGAGCCGTTGGACCCGGAAGCAAATAAACCGGAATTTGAGTTAGCAGGAGACCCAGAAGAGTGCAGGTCAAGGCCGACAGACGAGCCGACATTGGTATTGCTGCGTGTCACTTCAATGGCAGGGTCAGGGGACGGGTTATGATTACTCCTCGAGTTGTTTGAATCACCGCCGAATCGACTCGGACTTTGCCTCGACGCTTCATGACCCGGAACACGACTCGCCAGGTTAGAACCAGCTTTCATGGCGATGTTAGGAGCAGATTTTATGGCATGTTTGAACAAAGGATTTCTTTTGCGCCTCATAGGGATCGCTATCTCATCAGAATACTTCCTATGATCCTAAGAAACCGAATCCCCGGGCTTACAAACAAAAGGGTTGGAACAATTTATAATAGAGTGCCCTATGAGACCACAGGAAAAACAAAAGGATGGGAGGTTTTCAAATTTAAAGTCAAGCCAAATCGAAGCTCGAGGATGTAACTCAAAAAGAATTCCTGAGGGGATTGGGTGATTCAAGGAGAATTGGACTTTCACAGAGACTTCCTTGGAAGAAAGATCATCATCTGCAATCTCCACCTCTAGTCCGACCCCAAAGATATTTGCAATATCCTTGACGATCTTTTCATCTTGATATTTCTTAGGGAGGTTTAGAATTTTCATCCATATGACTAGGGATTTGAAGGTATGAGCAGCCGCTTCCTCTTCTTCTTGGATTTTTTCCATCAACAATAGCGAAGAGTTAACCACCCACGGCTGACTATCGAGAATGGCGTCTCTGTCTTTAGCTTCCTAAAACCCAATAAGAAACCTTCTTCGAGCCACTTTGAGGAACTTGGTTATTTTGGAATCCTTCCACAGCTGGCTACAGGAGCTCCTGAAAGAGTTCAGCTGTAGGTCTTCATCACACACTTCGCAAACAACCAAATTTGCCCATATTCCTTTAACTCTTCTCTTGTCTTCGCTATTGATTTTGAAGTTCTGGTTAGGTCTTGGGGGAATGAAAAGCTTTTGGAGATTTTGCATAAGGTCTTCCATAGATAGGCAAAACGAGGGCAAGGAGGAAACCACTACAACAACAATTGAAACCTAAGACATGGAGCCCACAGGAACAAGGATCAGAGAGACAAACCACACACCGGGAAGGGGGAGAGAGGTCTACCGCCCGATTAGCTTGAGGCCATTGGGGATGTCAGAGGAATAAGGGTTGCGGGCAGCAAATCTCAGAGCAACTCGGAAGTCCTTCTAAGGCAGCCTTCACATAGTCATCGGCTAGCTATTATGCCGAAAGACATCACACGGCCGGGCACAACTTCAAGCCTGGCACAGCATAGGAACGAACCCAGCATGACATGGCACACGCGGCCCGTGCTGCCAAAAAGCCCTCCCCAAGTTATACCCAAATGACAACGCCATGCATGTGTATTATGTTCCAGTTCAATTTTTTTTTTGGAACTCAGGGTATTCGGGCTCGCTTATGCTCAACCGACTAATCCTTGAGGGACCTTTGGGCCCTAGGCATTGACCACCAGTACAGTTATTGTTAGCTGTAATTACTTTCTTCGTAGATTGGTGGAATATGGAATTAATCACTGAATAATGGGGTACTCAGATTATCATTCACTTGTTCCAATCCTTCTCTTAATGCTAAAACATTCATTTGGACAGAGGGATCTTCACATAAAGTTCACCATCTCTTCCGTTGATGATGTGAAATTATCACATATCTATATTCTATATTATCATTATTGTTATTATTAGTAAAGAGAATAGGGAGGATTATTCTTATTGTTATTATTAGTAAAGAGAATAGGGAGGATTATTCTTAGATTCTGACCACCACCCCCCCCCCCCCCCCCCCTCCAAACTTTGCCCTCCACAAACAAAACAATCCCCGTTGTAACAACCCCTCTTTACCAATTTGTTATGACACATCTGTATAATCGAACCGCATAGAATTTGAACTCTTGCTAGAGTTGTTTCTAAGTGGGCCCCACGTGGTTTGTTATGCATGCTGTCGCCCTCACATCAACTGGAGCCTCTTGCATGGAAGATCGGCTAGAGCATCCATCAATCTTTGCCACATGTCCCACTTATTCATCATAACAACTTATTAAGATGAAATGGGTTATACCCAATGATAAGTTGGGTTGTACCCCATGACGAGTTGGGTTATGCCCATGATAAGTTGAGTCATACCCTATGGCATGCACCAATGATGAGTTAGGTTGTACCTACGATGAGTTAAGTTGTATCCTATGATAAATTAGGTTGTATCTTTGATAAGTGGATTGTACCCAGTAACAAATTTGGTTGTGCCCAATAATGCATTAGGGACACATGGCGAAGATCTGTGGAGGCTCCAGCAGATCTTCTAGCATCAAGCTCCAGCAGATACTGGGCCTGCAGTCCCCTAGTTATCAGAAAACTGACAAGTAGACACTGCCCTCCGTCCTTTTTAACCTTTTTTCTTTAGCCGATCGATCTACGATATGTATTGCTGAATAAAATTGTCAATTTACCCAATAAAAAAATGAAAAAAAGGGAGAATCATATCAACAGGAACCCTTGACTAGAATATTCAATTACAAGACACAAGCAAGCCTCACATATATATAATTAAAGATAAAAGTCCAACAATGATCAAGTTAGGCAACCTTCCTTTCGGTGAATGAATGTATCTCGCTATTTTAGATTTGAATATATTCAGTTTTTGGCAAGATATCCATCAAATCGATCCATACCTTTATCCAGTGGCTGCGGCTAAGATCAAACATATTAGAGGAGATTTTGGAATATATGATTGATCAGAATGGTGAATCTTCCCACATGAAGACAGGCGGTGCACATATGACCTGCAAATTGCGCTTCACGGTTCAACTTTCACCCAAGGTTTGTCCCACGTAACAAAACAAGCACGACTTCGTAGTTTCAGGTACCTAAAAGCAAAAATAACTTAAAATGGAGATTATTCCTATAATTAATTGGAAGTAGATATGTTCCGTTAGTTCCTTTTGTACAAGATTTGGAAGTAGATATGTTCTGTTAGTTCCTTTTTTCATTTGTGAGTTCTGAATAATGTTGGCAGCTCTTTTGCATAATAAAATGTAATAGATAAGCTTTATGTGGCCCGGGTTAATTAGTTAAGTACCCAACAAAGATGCTGTTGTTTACCATCTTTCCTTCTGGAATCTTCTTTTGGGAAAAGAAAAATTCCATTCCTTTCAATCCTTTGAAGCTTCTTACACCAGAAACCTTCCTAGGTTACTGCAGAGAGAGAGAGAGAGAGAGAGAGAGTTTTTAGTTTTTAGATTTTCATTTCAAAAACAGTACTAACCCAACTTTCAGTTAAACCAAACTGTCCATTGAATGGATCCTTTCTTAAATTCCTAAAACTGGGTTTAATTGAATATAGTGAAAGATGCCATTAGTTACCATTCAAATTTTCTCGTGTAAAGAAGGATGGGACATGCCAACAAAAAAATAAAAATAAAAATCCGACTGATTGTTATAAAATATAAACCGAATTAGAATGAGTCGACGAGACTTATCACAGTCCAATGAACCGAAACAGCTTAAACTCTTTAACTTCAAGAAGTGGGTAGAGAGCCTGAATTACACTGTCACTCCTTACATTCTTATTAAAAAAGAGAATGGCTAAAAGACCCATGTATTTGTTAAGGAATATATTAAAAATATAAAGTTCACATTTACTATAAGCTTGAGTTTTTAGTAATTAGAAACGGTGTTTTACATGGTATCAGAGCTTTAGCCTAACACCAAGATCAAGGCTTCAAACCTTCACTCTATCCGTTGAGAAAAAATATTCCACATGTACATAGGGTCTCCCTAAAAATGAGTTTGAGTACAGCCTCACACGTGAAGGGAGTATTAATTAAGGAATATATAAAATTCACCACCCCTTACTATCAGCTTGAGCTTTTAATAAGAATGATAATATTCCATTCTAGAAACGTTTGTTATAAAATCCAACAATTTTGTTGGTTTCTATCTGTTCGATGTTATCGTTTGAGAATTTTTTATTAAGCTTTGCATATTTTTTACAATATTGCTATTGATCTTATATCGACATGTGTACTAGTCTATCATTGCATGAGAATATGATCGGAATGTCATTATTAGTTAAATCCGAATCCTCATTTCTAGGGCTACGTTTCGAGTACTCCTTTCGGTTTGCGTAGGTGAATGTGATCCAATCTCTTCTCATTTCACAGATCCAGATAGTGTGATCTTTGAATTCGTACGAGCTCGAGCTTTGAGCTACCTTTCGTTCAAGGTTTTGAGAGCATCCATAAAGTAACTCTTTGTGGTAGTAACTTTCAATGCTTGACGGCCAATAACAATAAAGATGAGAGTTGGAATAAAGGTTTCCAGGGGAGGCTCTGGATTACTACAACCTTTAATCTTGCTCTATAAATAGATGTGGCTTTCTTTAACTCTCCGTATACTGGGAGAGCGTTCTCTTCTTCCTTGTCTTCTTTAGTGCTAGCTACCAAAAGTCCAAAACTAACAATATGCCCATAGATATGGCTCTCCATGTTAATGCTAAAGCTCCACCTACCCGTGTAAAATTCATGTCTGATGAGCAGATAAGGAACTGGATGAAGCACATCGACAAAAACGGAGACGGCCGCCTGAGCAAGGGCGAGGTGAAGGAAGCTCTCCGCGAGCTTGGCTTTCATTTCGCCACTTGGAGAACCTTCTGGGCATTTTCTTTCGCTGATGATAACCGTAATGGTTTCATTGAAGCAGATGAGTTTGTAAAGTTCATTCAATACGCTAAGAAGAAAATGTAACGACACATCTTCCTTAGATCGGTTTAGATCTCTCTCTCTCTCTCTCTCTCTATATATAAATCTTGTTTTCCTCCCCAGTACTCTGTACTTGTTTGGATGTGTACGTAACTTAATTTCTTATATAAATATTGCAGAAGCAGAATTAATATTATCCCTCTCCTTTCAAACAAATATGGCATGTTCGTTTCTTTTTTCTCTGGTTTATGTTTTAATATTAATCCAGTCATTTTTTAGTACGTTACACTGACCTAGTTAACTTAACTCATCGACTAAAAAAACTAGGGGAAATTTAATTTTTAGTGATACTTTATCAAATTATTTAAGATTTAGTTTGCAAAGTTTTGAGTTTTAACTTTTAATACACCTTTATCAAAATAATTAATTTTTAATGTCATTTAAATGTTACAGGTAAATTCTTCCAAAAATACCCTTATACAATTTATTTCTGAGACTTGTACAAACAATAAATTGACTTGTACAAGCCATTTTAGACTTGTACAAATAATAAAATGACTTGTACAAGTCAAAAATTAACTTGTATAAGTCAATAAAGTGACTTGTACAAATCATTTGGATGAGTGACGTAAGGGCATTTTTGGAATATTTGATTTGTAACATTGAAATGGCATTAAAAATTAATTATTTTGATAAAGGTGTACTAAAAGCTAATATTCAAAACTTTGCCGACTAAATCTTAAATAGTTTGATAAAATACTACTAAAAATTAAATTTCCCAAAAAACTACACCCCTTAGTTTTTTAGCAATGTAACCGGCCTTGTTTTGCAAGTAGCTCATGAAGGAAGTTTTTAAAACAATATATGATTACCGCGTCCTGGCTCATCAAGTTCTTAGGAGCTCTAAGGGGTCCTATTTGTTTGCAACCTTAGCAGCTTCTCGTAGGGTAGATTTCAGCTCAATTATTGGAAAACGAATCTCCTCTATAAATTATTTTTATTGGAAGAATAAAAACTTTAATTTGCGATTCCTATTTTTCTCGTAGGGTAGTTAACCTTTATATGGTGGATGGTGGGGGGATATTTAACAGTCTAAAGCCGAAATCTTGTCATCCCTCCCACTGGCCGGATCAAAAATAGACAAGGGAATTGTACTTGTTTATACATATGGTCCAACTGTGTAGGATACACATCTTTAAGCAGACGATACCCATCACAATTAGAGACAGATGGATAAGAATCTATGTAACTAGCTAAATTCTGAGGTACCGCACGATATCCAACTGTGTAGGATACACATCTTTAAGCAGACGATACCTATCATAATTAGATACAGATGGATAAGAATTCCGAGGTACCGCACGATATCTATAATGACTTTTTCATAGTTTGGTATCGCGCGATATTTAATCACCAATAATCCTTGATTAGTTGACTATAGGGCTGGCAACGGGTCGAATACGGTATGGATCTGCCATGATCTGAATCCGAACCGAAAATAAAAATCCGATATCAGAATTCGATCCGAAATCCGACGGATCTTTTATATGTGAATACGAATTCGAAAACCGAATTTATATACTGTGTTTGAATTCGAAATTCAACCAAATAAATAACCGAAATCTGAATTCGATCCGAATTATATCCGATTTGAACTTAAAACTCAAAAGTCAAGTTTAACTATTAAAGCAAATTTTAATTATCAAAACTAATGAGCGGTATAAATATTAAAGCAAGACATGAGTAAGGATAGTTCAACCATGGTTTGTACAGAGTTTACCAATAGTTTAATGAAAAGTATATGTTGATTTCGGTTCGAATCAGATATGGATAGATTCGAATTTGGATCCGAATTCGGTCAGATCCGAAATCTGTATTCGAACCGTGGATATATATCTCATATCCGAATTCGAGATTTTTGGATCGAATTCAAGTCAGATTCGGATATATATCCGACCCATCGGATAGCCAACCCTAGTTAACTATTATCGGGTTCACATCATCTACCGCTCTTTTCTGCCGCTGCTTGGAGCATAGGCCACATCAGCCCATGAGGCGTTAATGCCTCTCCGTTAAAATCGAATGGGTGCCATTACCGGAGCCTCTCTCTTGTTCTCCGGTAAGACTTCCCAAAGTCATTACTCCTCTCCATTAAAATCAAATGGGCGCCATTATCGAAGCCTCTCTCTCATTCTCCGCTAAGACTTCCCAGAGACATTACTCTTCTCTGTTAAAATCCGGCTGCCTGATATAACTTTTGACATTTACTAAGTCCAGTGATCCAACTTATGTTGTTGATATCCAAGTTGACATGTATAAAGAGGGGTGTGTTTGCGTAGACTGTCTTATTAATCATCTCCGGCTAACCTGGGAAAACCTTAGGATGAGGAAAAAAAAGATGGTTCCTAACCTGAGAAAGCTTAGGATGAGACGGAGGAAAGGGCTTGTCTTCTTCATCATGACATAACCTCAAACCTCAGCAGCAGTTGTCTCGCCTTGCTCAATCTTAAGATTCCAGTAAACTAATCTGAATTCCAGTGTTCATACTTCATTTAGAGGAACCAACAAAAGCGCCTATTTCCTTCTATTGTTTGTTGCTGTTAATTTTCTAGCGATTAGATCAATCTCAGGCGTATCATCACTATCAAACCTTTCTCATTTTCTTCCTATTTCATATCATTATTTTTCATTTGCCTCGTCTTCTCCGTATATTCTATTTTCTCTCGATCACATTGGAGTTCTCTGTTTCGGCTACAGAACAGTACTTAAGTCTAAAAGCGATATGTAAAAATTAATTGTACTTAACTAGTTATAGTTGTTATTTCTCTTTTGTAAAAAGATTATGATGTAGATCTGCGTTGTCCCTTTTTTTTTTCCATAAGGAGATCTGCGCTGTCAGCCCCTTTATTCATTTCTGAGTTTCTGAATAAATAATCATTTGTTAGTTTCTGAATAAATTGGTTGCGTAAGTTTCTGAATAAATAATCATAAGGTGCATGTCCAGGCCAGCATGACAGCTCTTTTATAATAAAATGTAATAGATCTACTTCTTCTGGTTCAGGTAAATTAGTTTTGTTAGGTAAGGAATTAAGATGCTGTTGTTTACTACCTTTAGTACTTTTTGGAATCTCCATTTTGATAAAGAGAAAAATTCCTTGCCTTATCACTCCTCCGAAGATTCTTAGATCAGCAACCTCCCCAGCTTACTGTGGAGAGAGAGAGAGAAGGGGGGTGGGGATTTTAGATTTTTCATTTCAAAGAAAGTACTAACCCCAGTTTCTTTTCAACCAAACAGTACTCTAATGGGTGATCTTTTCTTAAATTCCTAAAGGGGGATTGGATTTCAGCGTTGCTTTTTAAAAATATACCTGATTTACTCATCAAATTCTTGGTAATGAGGAACTAGTGATACTTAAAAATAATGAATCATCCCATTCCTAAAACTGGGTTTAAGTGAATACGGTGGAACATGCTATTAGCTAGCATTCAATTTTCCCATTCCTAAAAAAAAAATTCTCGGGAATCCCTCGACTGGTTGTAATAAACAGATTTAGGAGGAGTCGACGTGACATGTCTAATGCCATGGATCCGAAACTGCTTGAACTTAAAATTCAAGAAGTAGGTTGAACATGATATCACCGTCATCCTCACACTCTAATTTGAATTTCCATATACGAGATAAGATTGTTATAAAACCCGATAAGCTTAAATCGGATTCGCTCTACTTGGTCGTTTGTTAGTCTTGTTTTAGCTTGTGAGAATTTTTTGCTAAGCTTTCCATATTCTTTAGAATTTTATTATTCTTCATTATTTCGTTACTCTTTAGTTATCACTGACTCCATATGATGATTCATTAAAATCGAATCCTTATTTGTTCGAACTTTGAAGTATTATTTCCAGAGCTCCTTGGGACTGTGACAAGTATTTTGGTATGCTCATTTCATAGAGACAAACAGATTTAATTTTGAAATAACATTTTAAAAGCGGAATGTGGACTGTACAGCCTCTATATATCTACATTTTTATTTACAGCATTGTAGGAGTGTCATTCAATGTGGGTCCTACACCAAAAAATAAAAACTAAAAAAATAAATGAACAATAAGTGAACGGCATCTCATATATATATGCTGCAAATAACATTGTAGATAAAGGCTGCACAATCCCTCATCCGTTTTAAAAGACAGGTGTAAGGTAATTTTCCCCAACTGTTCCAACAAATGGGTAAGGTGGCATCCATATATACTATTCGCAGTAACTTTCCATATCTTGACGGCCGGCCGATAACAATAAGGATAAGTTGGAATAAAGGCTTCGAGGGGAGGCTCTGGACTATTACTACCATCCTTATAATCTAGCTCTATAAATAGCCGTGGCTTCCTTTCTGTCTGTATAGTGGAAGGGCGTTCTATTTCTTCCTTGTTTCTTCTAGTAAATTGACGTATATAGCTACGGCCAATATGCCATTCGATTGCTTTCACCATGCTGAACCTAAACCTACACCTAACAGTGTAAAATCCATGTCGGATGAGCAGATAAGGAATTGGATCAAGGGCATCGACACAGACAGAGACGGTCGCCTGAGCAAGAGTGAGCTGAAGGAAGCTCTCCACAAGCTTGGCTTTCATTTCACTACATGGAGAACGTCATGGGCATTTTCTTTCGCTGATGATAACCATGATGGTTTCATTGAGGGAGATGAGTTTTTTAAGTTCATAAAATACGTTCAGAAGAAATGGTAACCGCATCTTCCTTAGACCAATTCACATCTCTCTCTCTTCTTCAAAATCTTATTTTCCACCCCACTCTGTAATTGTGTACATATGTAACTTTCTAATATATATGAATATTGCAGTAGCAGAATATCATCTCTCTCTTTCTTTCAAACAAATTTATGGCATGTTCGATCTCTTTCTTCACTCGTTCATGTTTTGGAGCGCATATGTACTACTGTTTAGGAACTTGGATGGGGCCGGTAACTCAAGACTCCACCCAGCAGAGTAACTTGGTCCGAGTCTCCAGCTGCTTGAGCGGAGAAATGTCTGTGCAGCATAAACATCTAAGTAGACGATACTTATCACTGTTAGATATATAGATGGACAAGCATCTATCGAACAAAATTCCAAAGTACGTACCAATATTTTTGGAACAGTACCACCTAAGGGAACGTTGAAGGAATGCTATAATCTAACTGCTAATTGCTTCAGCTAGCTCTGTATTGGTTTAGATATTGTGGCATAAATGTATCGAAAAAGACAGACGCCCGGAACTTCGCGCGCGAGACAATTTTTGGTTGGCAAATCTTTTAAAATGGTGTATTTTGACCGGTGTTTAAAAACCCGGAAAGGGCTGGTAACTCAGAAGCTTAGCTGTCCTGACTATCAAAAAAAAAAAAAGCTTAGCTGTCCTGGTAATTACGAGTAACTAGGCCTAGTTATCAGCCTTGTTATTATATAAATAAAGTAATATTTTAAGAGATAAATGAAAAATATATCATAATTTAATGAATTTTTATCTAAAACCTGGTTAATCGGGGAGAAACTTGTTTAAAGTTTGGGATTTACTCAAGAGAACTACCCAGTGAAAATTACCTGGTTTTTAGGGCAAGTCAACTCGCAGCATAACCTATTCAAGTAACTCGGAGCACATAGTTGGGTTTGTCGACCGGAGCATCCCACCACGGAAGAGAGAGGGCTTTACTTCGTGTTTATAGAAGTGGTTTCTTTTGTAAATTTGAAATAATTTTAGACATTTTTGTTATTTAAAAACCTTAAAATATATTTTAAATTACACTTTCACCCCTATTTATAATTTCTTTTGATCTTTTATCATATTTGGGGCTAGTATGTTATATTAAGTTCTTAAAATTCCCTTCATGGGTCATATATATTATGGCTATGGTTCTACTATTTGTTTTTTAGCTATATCTTACTATTTATTTTATGGCTATAATTTTACTATTTAACAACACATTTTTGTTGATTTTAAAAACTATAATCGGTTTTTTATCAATTGTTACCAAACGGGTTTTTTGTTTCCTGTTTTCAAAAACCAAAACAAAAAACAGTTGGAGTTGTTTTTAGTTTTCAAAAAAAAAAAAAAAAGTTACCAAACGACCTCTTAGCTTTCGCGAAGATCAAACATATAAAGATTTGGGAATATATGATTGAGAATGGAGAATCTTCCCACATGAAGATTAATGGCGGTGCACATATACCATGCAAGTTGCGCTGCACGGTTCAACTATCTCCCAATTTTTGTCCTATGTAACAAAACAAAATGGACTTGGTAGTTTGAACTTTTGAGGTACCTGAACTTAAAAATGACTTAAAATGGAGACTCTTCTGATGATTAGTCCGGAATGGTACTTAAGTCTAAAAGCCATATGTAAAAAATAATTATACGTGACTAGTTATAGTTGTTATTTCTCTTTTGTAAAAAGACTATGATGTAGATCTGCGCTGGCTTTTTTTTTTTTTTGGATGAGGAGATCTTAAAAATAACTGAAAAGGAGTGTTATCTTACTCTTTGGGTAAGCCTTCTTCCAAAAATGCCCTCAAAACACTTCTTAATCTCATTAAACATGATAACAAACAAACAAATGTTTTTTACAAGTGTGTTGAGTGCATTTTTAGAATAAGTCCTTCACGAACAATAAAACGACATTGATTGACAATTATTTTAAAAAGTATGACTAATTTTCAATTATCAAGAATTTAATTCAAGACTATTTTAAAAAAGCATCACTAAAAACCAATTTTCCCATTCCTAAAACTGGGTTTAAGTGAACACGGTGGAGCATTCTATTAGCAAGCATTCAAATTTTCTCAGTTGGGAAGTGACACATAGTAAAAGAAATACTAATAAAGATATTTAGGAAAAAAAAATCTCCGGAATCCATCGACTGGCTGTAATAAACATATTTAGGAGGAGTCGACGTGAAATGTCTAATGCCGAAGATCCCAAACTGCTTGAACTTAAAATTCAAGTAGGTTGAGCGTAATATCACACCGTCATCCTCTCACACCCTAATTTGAATTTCCATATAGTATAGATAAGATTGTTATAGAACACGATAAGCTTAAGTCGGATTCGCTCTACTTGGTTGTTTGTTAGCCTTGTTTTAGCGTGCGAGAATTTTTTGCTAAGCTTTCCATATTCTTTAGAATATTATTGTTCTCTATTATTTCGTTACTCTTTAGTTATATATCACTGCCTCCTAGGGGTGCTCAACGGGCCAGCCCGAGCACGACTGGGACGTGCCGGGCGGGCCACGACACGCTCGGCCCATTGGCCGAATACCCCGGCATGGCCCAGCCCACAGCACGCTCGAGGCTGGGCCGTGCCATGTTAGGCCTGGCACGTTGGACCGCCGGGCCAGGCCCTATTTTTTTTTTAAATTCAAAAAAATCCATAAAATGGTAAAAAAAATTCACAAAATTGTCTTACATATAATAGGATAGATTTTGCTCAAAAAATGTAAATAAATTAACTCTTGCTAGTACAACTACAACTTTGCATTGGTGATACATAATACAATTGCACAAATAATACCGCATCGATCATTATAATATGAGCACATCCCAACTAGGTTGGCACCCACTTTTGATGCTTGAACAATTTAAAAGAGAGTAAGGGAGATTGTAGAAGAGAGTAAGAGATTGTAGAAGAGGTGTGGTTTGCAGTGGGAAGAGTTAAGCTATTTATTGAAAACCAAAACTGGGTTTTTACCACCTCTACCCTCCAATATGACTGTTATTTGGCAGTTGGAAGGGTGGAAATTGTCATTTACAGTCAATTACAAGCATAACCCCCCTAATATTGCTGTTATATGGCTGTTGGGCGGATAAAACAATCAAAAAAGTCCCAAAAAAAAAATACTTTTTTGGGACTTAATGGAGCTACCAAACAGCTAGCCCCGCGGGGGGCCCCTCACCGGGCCAACACGCGAGCGGCCCGAAGACCCTTGTCAAGCGCGAGCCGTGCCGCCCGCGTGCTGAACGGGCTTCGGTCCTTTAGGCACTGGCCCGCTGGACCGCGTGCCCTATAATGGGGGCCCGGCACAACACGTCTACAGTGCCGTGCCATGCCGGGCTAACCCACAAAGGCCGGCACGGCCCAATAAGCACCCCTATTGCCTCCATTAGATTCTGGTTGAAATATATATGATGATTCATTAAAATCGAATCCTTATTTGTTCAAACTTTGATGTATTATTTCCAGAGCTCCTTGAGATTGCAACAAGTATTTTGGTATGCTCATTTCAAAGAGACAAACATGGATTTAATTTTGGGAAAATTACTGTACACCCTGTGTTTTAATACGTTATTCCAAAATACACTACCTTCACAACTAATTGCCAAGTTTACACTAGTTTTACAAACAAAATGATAGAATACCCTACTGCATATGTCATAAGACAAAGAAAAATGCCCCTTTTGCCCATGGTTTACAACTCACAAAACCAGTATTTATACTTTAGGGTGGTTCATACAAAAATAACCTACCAACGAACCGGTTTATGTTAAACCGGTCTCTTTTTAAAAACCCAACTCTTTTGTTCTTCTTCAACCCTTACCTGATGCTGTAACTTGTAATGCCCCTCTTGATTGCCATGTCTTCTCTTTACACTGAAACAACACAATGCCATGACCTATGATACCGTCACTAATATGAACCATACAACAATGTTTAGTTCAGCGACAGTGATTAGAATTCAACTAAATGATAATCTTAAAAATTTCTTGACTGATTAAGCCTCTCTCCCAAGCCCCAAGGAAAAGGAAAATCCAGTCATGTCTCCTTGTTTCTCCCCACTGTACACAAAGTAGAAAACCGGAATCTAGAAATACCCATTACAAAAAATAGCGTAAACCATCAACTTTATTAGGATTACATCAGAGATTGAGATCGTTTTCATTCTTGCTCCTCTGTAATAAATGAAAATTTTATTGGTTAAGAAATGAAAGAGAAAAGATGAGAGATGGTTAGACGAGATACTGGTTGCAATACCTGAATTGTGTTGTTCAATCTAATGCCATTGAATTCAGAAAGAGACGATGGAAGAAGAGATAGGAATGACTGTTTTTGCTGTACCACCACTAATCTCACTGTTAGCACCTGATTTTTGCACCCCCAAAATAGAGAAAAATGAAAAGTCAAACTGAAAGTCAAACCCTGAGGGGGTCAAAAAATTGACTTTTTGATTCAAGAAAATTTGGCCATCAAACTTCATCTCATTGAAAAGAGCATTTCAACACGATTCCAACGCAACTGAATTTGCTGGAATCGGAGTCCAGATGGAAAAGATATGAGCTGGTCAAACTTTTGGGGAGCGAAAAGTTGACTTTTTGCTCGACCCCAATTCGACTGCCAAACTTGATCCCAATGGATAGGTGGTTCCGAGCTGATTCCAACGACACTAAGTTTGTTGAAATCGGATACCGGACGAAGAAGTTATGAGCAGTTGAAGTTTCAGAAAAACTGCCCATGTGGCAAAAAGGCAGCAAAAATGGAACAAATCAATAAAATAAATAAAATAAATGTGTTCAATAATATTTTAATGAAGAGAATCTCGCTTTTTAATAAAATAATCGTAAAAATCGGATAAGAATCCTGCAAAAAGCCAAAATGAATAAAGGTTTGAAATCCACACATTTTTAAAACGTGCGGGACCGTATTTACATTACGGGCAGGGCATGCCCGTATTTTAAATACGGGCACGCTTCTAGAAGCAAGACACGCGTCGCCGTACGGCGGAACACGCGTCCCGTACGGCCGAATCTGCGATAATTGCAAATATTCGTTTTTGCCCGTATTTGAATTACGGGCAAGGCAGCCCGTAGTGGAATTACGGGCAGGGTACGCCCGTAGTTCAAATACGGGCACGGGATTTTTGCCTATAAATAGAGAGGCCACCCCCCTTCATTTAAGCAAGCCATCCTTCCCTGGCCTCTCCCCTCTCTGCCTATGTGATTATCTCGGCCATACTCTGTCCAACTACCATCACCCTTAACCTAAACCTATTTTAATTCCCAAATTACCCCTACATTTCTAAATTACCTCAAAGCCATGCCCATATTCTCTTTAGTTTGGTCTTAAACCCATCCACCTTAGCCAAGCCCTTCCCAATTCATCCTAGCAAACCTTGGAGGACGCGGAAGCGCTGCCGAATTTGCCGGAGGAATCACCATTATTGAGTAGTCATATTGTGAGTATATCCCCTTTTCCTAATGTGATTATCATTTTTAATGTCTTTTTTAAGCTTCTTTTGGATATTTTGATTTTAGTATTACTAATCAATTTGCTGTTTTCTAAGTTATGGGAAGTTAAAATAAAGAAGGAAGTTATATGAAAATAAAAGAGAGAGTAGTGGGAAGAGAAAGGCTTAAAAGGACTCTTGAATAAGCTAATCAAAGCCTTTTTTTATGCCTGGATGAAGAAGAAGTTTTAGACCACCTTTTGCTGCTAAAATTACCCCTGTGACTACCCCCTACTCCCCCCTGAAATTGGCCATGGGCAACTAATGAAGAGCTGGTTTTCCAGCAAAGACATCAATGAAGGAAGAAATGGCCATTTAGGCCAAATGGGGAATATGAAACATTTTGAATGACCTGAGATCGTTACTGAAGTCACCAGAGTACCTGAGAAAGCCGCCGGAATGATCCCAGAAAGAATCGGCAGCAAACATGCAAGTTGAGTCGTGCCCGTAAACTCAGGCCGGTCCAGCCTGGACCGTGTCTGATTCACGGGCGAAGGGGACCGGAATCCATTCACGGTCAGGCTGGACCGCAGAGCAAACACGGGCGAAATGTGAAATAATGTAAAATTTGTCATTTCTTGGTTCAGTTGGACCTGATCCGGTCTAAGCCGGCTAGAACCATCCTTTTAAAACATTTGGGCTACCTTAAGCCCATTTTTGACTTTGGGCCTAGATAGGCCCACCAAGATTCCCTTGGGCCCACTTGTGGGGCCCACTTCTGACCGGCCCAAACCCGGCCCGTTTTCAATAAAACGGGCCCAGGCCACTAGACTTTGGCTAATGGGCCCATTCCAAGCCCACTAAGCCCAAACTAAAATTGTAAATATGTAAAACTTAATAAAATAACCAAATGGGTTACCCAATAACCCAACTGGGCCCAAGGCCCAACCATGGCAATCCACGGGTCTTCCAACGGGACCTGGGTCCGACTCATTTCACTTAAATAAAAAGATAAAATCAAATAAAAGGGACCCACACCTTCAGAGGGCCCCGCCAGACTTAACAAGACAGCATGCTGGTCTAGGAAAGGTGAAAATGACTCAAAAAACCAGGGAGACCCGAGAGACCCGTCAAACCGACAGGGCGAACCGGGGTGTCTTTAGGACTTCCCCGGATCGTAACCGAGGACTTAGCTAGAACTCTGAAAAGCCGCAGACTAGACTTAGACCCGATTAGGGCAAAACCGTGTCTGCCTGCACTCTCAGGCAGTGGCGACTCCGAATGTCCCGAGGCACGCGCCAAAGGCACGCCCGGTGTGCGATCTAGGCCAGGTTTAGGTGCGCACACTCACCATGTCTTCTTATTCTGTTCCACTTACTCTATTTTGCTTTGTTGAGTTATCTGCTTTAGTTTTGAGCTTGAATTTTTCACAAAAAGGGGCTTTCTTTTTCTGCCCCATATTTTCGCCTAGGGCCAATTTCATCGCCACTGATCCAAGGTTTAAAAGATGGATTCACGACTTGTAATGCTCGATCTGCTCAAACTCTTCTTCTTAGAGAAGCCCCCCTCTCTCTCGGAATACCTTGATAGGGTATCCTGTTTTTCAATATCTTTTTGAGGATGTTGAAGAAAGATGGTTTTCAAAAATAATCTAGGGTTGAAGAAGAAGGAAAGAGTTGGTTTTTAAAAAGTTATCGGTTTAGCCTAAAACTGGTTTGTTGGTAGGTTATTTTTGTATGAACCACTCTAAAATATAAAAATTGGGTTTGTGAGTTGTAAACTAGGGGCATTTTTTCCTCCTAACATATGCAGTAGCACATCGTCATTTTATTTATAAAACCATGTGTAACTTGGCAATTGGTTGTGAAGGTAGTGTATTTTGTAATTGTGTATGGTAATTTTCCCCACCTCTTCCTACAATGGGTTTGGTGGCATCCATATATACTTATTCGCAATAACTTTCCATATCTTGACGACCGGCCGATAACAATAACGATAAGCTGGAATAAAGGTTTCGAGGGGTGGCTCTGGACTATTACTACTATCCTTAGCCGGTTTACATTTCTCTCTTCAAAATCTTATTTTCTACTGCACTCTGTACGTAATTGTGTACGTATATAACTTTCTTATATAAATATCGAAGTAGCAGAATAATATCTCTCTTTATTTCAAACAAATTTGTGGCATGTTCGACTCTTTCTTCACATGTTCATGTTTTAGAGTGTTAAACCACGGTGAAAGCGCAACTACGTGTATAAGAGAGCCCAAATATAATATTTCAACACTCTCTGATTGTGTGACGAGAACATATACAGGGAGAACAAACACATGGTATAAACATCCTGTATACAAATAAATGCCAAGACAAACTCGCCCCTAGGAGTTGAACACAAGACCTCCTATTATGATATTTATACTAAATTGCAGCTACGGTCTAGGAAGTTGGATGGGGCTGGTAACTCAAGATTCCACCCATCCGAGTAACTTGGTCCAAGTCTCCAGCTGCCTTGAGCAAAGAAATGTATGATTTAAAGGAAAAACATTATAGTGGATGGTCAATTAGAAGGACCGAAAGTCCTTTGTGTTTTTTACTGCACTCGTAATCTTATTATCATCCTTACTGGGTAATAGTAGGTACACAGGCCAGTCAGAATAGAGAAGGGAATTGTACCTGTATGCATATGGTCCACCTGTGCAGCATAAACATCTGAAGTAGAGGATACTTATAACTGTTCGATATAGATAAGAATTCATTGAACAAAATCCAAAAGTACTTTTACTTTTGGAACAGTATCACCTAGGGGAGTGTTTAGATATTGTGGCATAAATGTATCCAAAAAGAAAGAAGCCCGGAGCTTCGTGAGACAATTTTTGGTTGGCGAATCTTTTAAAATGGTGTATTTTGACAAACCCAACCGCCGAATCCCATGGGAGAAGTTCGAGCTGATCTGTTATAAGTTTTGACCACTTTGACACCATTTATCATGTTCCGTTGGGGTTACTGTATGTTAACTCTAAGGACTTCTTCGTAGATCCAGACATCCTTGACTATCAAAATTTCTTTTTCGTACATTAAAAAATAAAAAAGTTTTTTTTTTCAATTTTTGAAATGATTCAGATCATCTACAGTTGAACTCGTAAAAACTGGTTCAACTGTATCCAATGGTAGCTTAACACATGAGCAAGCAGCATAAGTAAAAAAAGGTTTGATATCATCTACAGTTAAATCCATAAAAGGATTTAACTGTAACCAATCCTTACTTGTCACATAAACAAGTAAGAGTCCTCGAAATTTTTTTTCTCCTCCATTAAAAAAATAAGAAAGTGTTTTTTCACTTTTTCAGGAACTTTTCTAGGCAACCAAGGATTGGTTAGAGTCCAAGTATAGATGATATCATTCCCTTTTATAACACCTAAAACTAGAAATAAGGGTATATGATAGATGACGTGGAAAGAGGGATGGGACGCAGGAAAAAAAAAAAGAAGGGAAATTTGGTTTTCAGCGATATTTTTTTAAATAATCCGAATTTAGTGGCAAATTTTTGAAAATTAGGAATTAGTGATGCTGTTTTCATATAATTGAGATTCAGTGTCATTTTCCTATTCATCAACAATTTCTCCCAAAAATACCCTAAAAAGATTTTGAAAACCTTTTCACTCATTTAGGTAAAAGTGAGGTTTGCAAGTCTTTTAAGGGTATTTTTGAAAAAAAAAATATTCATGAATAGTAAAATGACACTAAATCCCAATTCTTTAAAAAAAATATCACTATTCCCAATTTTTAAGAATTGGCCAACTAAATCTAGATTATGTTAAAAAAAATCACTAAAAACCAATTTTCCAAAAACTAATAAGTAAATAAATAGAAGGAAAAATATCTCGGGAATCGGAGTGGTTGTAAAAAGGTTCTTTGATTCGAGTCGGGCCATTGAACCGAAACAGCTTCAACTTAAAAATTCAAGAAGTGCTTGGGGAGTAACATCACTGTCGTCTCCATATATACCAGATAAGATTGTTATAGAATCAGATAAGTTTCAACCAGATTCGTTGGTCACTTTGATTTGTTATGAGAATCTATTTGTTAGTCTGTTAGAGCTGTTTAGATTTCGAGAATTTTTTAGCTAAGCTTTCCATATTCTGTGGAACATTATTATGCTTATTTTCATTACTCTTATCATTGCATTAGAATCTGGTAAAAAATGTGATGATTCATTAGAATCAAATCCTTCTAATTAATGATTTGTACTGCTACGATTATTTTCTGCGATACGTGTATTTGAACGTGATCCACTCTCTTCTGACGCTCATTTCATAGAGACAGACATGGACTTCATGTTTTCGTATAAGCTTGAGCTTGGAGTTACCATTCATTCAAAAAGGTTAGGGAGCATCCATGTATAAAGTTCTCAAAGTACTCTTTGCCAAGGCCGATAACAATAACGATAAGTTGGAATAAAGGTTACCAGGGGAGGCTCTAGACTACTACAACCATCAATCTACCTGTATAAATAGCCGTGCTTTCTCTCTGTCTGTAGATATAAAGAGATAGCGTTGCCTTCTTCCTTGTTTCTTTGGTAAACTTAGCTACCAAAAGTCCAAATTTAGCTAACAATATGACCATGGATATGACTCCACATGTTGAAAGTAAAGATGTAGATGCCATGTCGGATGAGCAGATAAGGAATTGGATCAAGCACATCGACAAAGACGGAGACGGTCGCCTCAGCAAGGCCGAGGTCAAGGAAGCTCTCCGTAAGCTTGGCTTTCATTTCACCACTATCAGAACCTTCTGGGCATTTTCTTTCGCTGATGATAACCGTGATGGTTTCATTGAGGGAGATGAGTTTTTAAAGTTCGTAAAATACGCGAAGGAGAGGAAATGGACTCATTTTCCCTAGACTGGTTTAGATCTCTCTCTAAATACTGGAAATCCTCTGAGCCCATTAGGTGTGCCAGTATTATATGCCGTCAATAGGAAGAGTGCATTAACACACTCTCTCCTCCACATGGCATGTGCCTATAGGCGGCATACAATACCGGCATACCTAATGGGCACAGAGGATTCACAGTACTTTTTAAATGTTATTTTACTCTCCATTTTGTAATTGTGTATATATCTTTGTAACTTTCTTATATAAATATTGCAGTAGCGGAATATTATCTTGCTCTTTTTTCAAACAAGTGTGGCATGTTATCATCACACAAAGTAATAGAATCCCCTATCTAAATTATTTTTATTTAAAAAATAAAAATAATTTATTCATCAACTACACATGTATGCATGCAAAATATACATGTCTAATATATATAGAGAAAAGCACCTAAAACCCATAGAATCCCACTTGGAGATGGCTTTTTGTTTTTGTGAGATTTTAGAATCAGATTATAAAATACGACTCTAAAATTTGATCTAAACAGTGTTTTGAGATTTTAGAATTAGATTCTTTCAATTCCAGAATCCATAATGCCTATCAAACGCCCCCTAAATAAGTCTTCCCAAACCATTTAAATCCTTGTCTATTATTTATATCATTTACTTAAATGACTTAACATCATATAGCTTTGAAAAGGACCGCCTTTTCGTATATGACTTAACATCATACACTTAAATTATGGAAATGACCGCCTTTTTCCATGTATTTACAAAAACATGCTTTAAAAAGTCAAATGTTAAAAAACGTGTCATTTTTTCTGTATAATTGTGTTTCAGTCCGAAATCACTATAATTCGATTAAGCAACAAAATGTTTAATTACAGCAATCAAACAATCAACATTGAGATTTGTCGATCAATTGAGTGGTATTTTCGATTAATCGAAAAGTTGCAATGAACTAACGTATATCTGTGGATTATTAAACTTGTATCTTTCGAAGATTTAACTTGTATCCTACGATAATCATGCTTGTTCCTATAATGGTCAACTTAATATTGTATGTATCCCATGAAGATCATACTTATATTCGTCTATGATTAGTTTGATATCCTTGAAGATCTTACATGTATCATTCAATGATTTGAAATTTCGATTAATCAGAATCTCAAATCGTTATTTTGTGATTAATCAAAAGGTATTCGATTAATTGAAATTCATGGACGCATTATCAATACACGATTAAAGCTCGATTCAAATTCAACGTTTATATGTTCATTCGATTTCGATTAATAATCAAATAGTAATTTTTGAACCTTGAAAAGTGTTATAACGATTTCAATTAATCGTAAATTATGCAATTAATCGAGCTGCAAATATTTCGAATTAAAACACAATTACATGGAAAAAGCATGTTTTTGGGGGATAGGTATAAATTTTTCCAATATAACAGGCATAAATAACATGAGGGGTGTAAGTGTAAATTTGCCGATTAGATATTATTATATCGGCGGGGGACGTTAAAAGACCTAGCGCCTAATCTATCCGCAAGTATCTGGGTCACTGGTCTCTGCTTCTCCGCAATGGCGATGCCGATCTTCTCTCCTCTACCCTCAACGGCGTTTCCACATAGAAACCATAAATCAACGTCTCCTATCTGCAATTTCACCCTGGTTTCAGTCTCCATATTTTCCAAAAAAACACAACCCGTCTCACGGAAGTCCTTTTACGTTTACAATGCAGCCGTTGCATCTCCCGTTGCCCCTGAAACTAGTGGCTCTGGTACTTCCGGAGGGAACAGCACTCTTGATATATCCAAGCTTGGAATCTCAGACGAGATCGTCTCTGCTCTCTCTCGACGCGGAATTACTGAACTCTTCCCCATTCAGGTCCCTTCGTCGGAGTTTTATCTCATTTTGGTTTTCTTTCCTTTCTTTGGTATTTTTGCGCGGCCGAATGTTTTGTCTTGATCGGGTGTTTTCCATTTGAGCCCTTCTAGGTCATTTCTTTGGCACGGGAAAAATGGACCAATTAGGGGGGACAGAGCCCTGTTTTTTTAACAAAATCCTTTCTAATTCAATTGCTGAATGTAATTCTGCTTGTGTTCGTC
The DNA here is from genome assembly GCA_947561395.2 of Buxus sempervirens. NCBI lineage: Eukaryota > Viridiplantae > Streptophyta > Magnoliopsida > Buxales > Buxaceae > Buxus > Buxus sempervirens. The sequence continues at coordinate 37,066,765 of OX387190.1, forward strand.
TCATAAGTACACAGATTGGTGTGGTGTTTGAACTCTTGAAGAGACTGAATCAATGATGCTGTTTCTTAAACTAATTGTGAAAGTTGTCGTTAATCAATTGGTACAGAGTTCCCGGCTAGTTTAAATTTATGGATGATTCATTAGAAGGACCAGCAGGGGCGAAGTATGGGGCATAAACATTGGTTTGATGTTGGACTGGGGTAGGAAACATCATTTATCCTTATCATAATTGAAAACAAGGTGGAAAATATTGGGAAAGAAAATTCATGGAAAAAAAAAAAATTGGGGAGAGTGAGGGGGCACGGGGGGTTGTTGTGGAGGAGGGGGGGAGAGCAGTAAGAACAAAAATAAATAATATTAGTATCATCATCCACAACAGAAGAAATACCTTTTACCTCATCCCTTTGGGATGTACAATAAAAATTTTGTTATGGCATTTCATCCTACAAATAATTGTTTCTTTGGTTAGGTGGTGTATTACATCTCTGCACAAACTTCTTATCACCTTGGAACACTGCCTTTGAAAATCCACAACTTTTACACCTTTATATTCTGTCAAATAGAGTGTTAGTCGAGCAGCAGTTTCTATTGGTGATACAAGTTCTTAATGATGGTTGAATTGTTGCATATAAGCAAACCATCATGTGACATTTCAATCTCTGTGATATGTCAGTGCAAGTGAAGGCTTTATATAATAGAGATCATCATTTGGTGTGATGATAAAAGCCTCAAGCTATCAGTGTCAAAATATGTGTTACAAGTATAAGTACAGTCACTTTGCATAAAAATATGAAAGATTATATGTATTGCCAGTCAATTTCTCTCATGACCCTACTTCGCCAAGACATAAACCGGTTAAAAGTCCTTTATTAATAGATAGTATTTGTGTATTTTATGAGAATTTGAAATTAGATTGGAGACATCGAGACAAATAAAATTTAACATTGGTGGCTTTTTTTTCTTTTTCTTTTTTTTTATTAATTACAGAGAGCAGTATTTGATCCAGCCATGAAAGGTCACGACATGATTGGAAGAGCAATCACAGGATCTGGGAAGACTCTTGCTTTTGCAATACCCATACTGGATAATATTATTAGACATCAATCCCCTCGAAGGTCTGTTACCAATTGTCTCATAATTTCTTATATCACAATTGAATTTGGAAGCTGATTTAGTTCTATTTAGTCATACACCTGCCTCTCTCTAACTTTTACTGCTAGTCAAATCTCTTTCATAGTCTGCTCAGGTCCCTATGGGGCAGGTTAGCCTGAATAAATTATACGGATTTTTAACCTAGTTTAATATCATCTGTTCAAACCTTTCCAATCTAATATCAATCAAATCTTTCTTTCCCCTTTTTTCGCTAAATTTGTTTCCTCCCGGAAAAGTAATTGATTTTATAGACTCAGTATTTCAAAATACGGATCTTAGATCTTTGGTTTCTAGGTACGGTAACCTCTGTAGACCTATGACTTATTAAATTTGTTCCTGTGTTTTACTTTGCTTATGATTCATGTAATATGGAATAAGCATGCCAGTAAATGTAACTGTTATCCATTTACCTTATTTCATGTCATCTGTTTTGCTTTTACTTTTTATAGGAAAAAGCGAGTCCCCTCTGCCCTGGTTTTGGCTCCTACTAGGGAGCTTGCTCGCCAGGTTCAAAAGGAGTTCAAAGAATCTGCACCAAAGTTGAGTAGTGCCTGCCTTTATGGTGGTGTACCAATAATTAATCAAATACGAATGCTTGGGGTTGGCATAGACATTGCTGTTGGCACACCAGGCAGAATTATTGACCTGGTCGAAAGGGATGCTTTAAATCTGTCTGAAGTCAATTTTGTTGTACTGGATGAAGCTGATCAGATGCTGGCTGTTGGTTTCCAAGAGGATGTTGAGTGTATTCTAAGTTATTTACCTGCAAAGAAACAGTGTATGCTATTTTCAGCAACAATGCCATCCTGGGTGAATGAGCTTTCCGGAAAATATCTTAGGGATCCAGTGATGATTGACCTTGTGAGTGTTTCATAACCTCGATACCTGTTTAATTTATGCAGGTCATGCATTTCTGTCCGTTTTGCCCTTGTAATCTCTACCTAAGTTACAATACTTGCTGTGCAGGTTGGTGGCTCCGATCAAAAGTTGGCTGACGGCATCTCTCTGTACTCAGTTATGTCAACCGCTTCTGGGAAGGAAAATGTTCTCCCTACTCTGATCTCTGTAAGTTACAATTTATGTGGAAATTCATTTGTGTGAATATATATATATTATCATTAATGAAACATGTATTAGAAAACTGGAATCATGAAACATACAAAGAGCAATTGTGTCCCATGAGAAATGGGCAGCAATCAACCAACAAATACCAGCAATACCTACCTTGCCACAAATGAAAGACTTTACTGTAACGTTAACTTCTCTGTTTCTTATGAATTCCTTCCTCCCCTAAGCCACAGGCCCACAGCAATCTGGACAAATTGAAATCCAAAAAGTTGCAAGGGACATAACTGCATCCAGTGTTGCCTCTTTTCCCCTGTTGCTCATATCCTAAAAAATTATGCTTCTCCAATTAAGGCCCACTAACCAAATAAAGGCGAAAAAAGCTCCCAAATAAAGCCTTCTTCCTTGCTTTGACATATGTTTAAAATTCCACTTCTTCATTTGTGTGAAAATATTGAAGGTGTTCTTAGGAACCTTGAAAAGGATGTTTGAAATTTTTTTTTAAGCTTGGTATCTCAATTCTAAAACCAAAGTGCCATATTCAGAAATATAATAGAGGAGGGAAAAGCATAATTTTCACAAAAACAAAGAGAGATGCTGAAGAACTTTCAAGATCCATGGAGAGCATTCTTGCGAGCAGGGCTTTACATGGAAATATGAATCAATTCCAGAGGGACAAAACCCTTGCTGCTTTTCGAGATGGACGTTTTGATGTGTTGGTTGCAACGGATGTTGCTGCTCGTGGACTTGATATTCCAAATGTTGACCTGGTAATGCAATTTGTCACTGCCATAGGCTTCACCTTTTTTTCTAATACTCAGTTGAGTTAATTTAGTCAACATCTTTCTTTATGCAGGTTGTTCACTATGAAATGCCCAATACTTCTGAAATTTTTGTTCATAGATCTGGTCGAACAGGACGTGCAGGAAAGGAAGGCACTGCAGTTCTTATATATACAAGGGCTCAGCAGCGTGCAGTCAGGTTTATTGAGCGGGACATTGGCTGCAAGTTTGAAGAGGTAATATATGCTTTTCATACAGGCATATCTTTAGTCTTTTTTACTTGGACAGTTTGGTGGGATTCTTAGATATTGGTTCAATATTCAAGTCTACAAATGATATGATTAGCCATTCCCCGGGTTTATCATCTACTCAACCATTTGGAATGACGGACATCTTCTTCACAACTGGAGAAAAATGCAGATGTCATATTTGACTTTGACTTTGTCTTTGTTATTATTTTTTTAATTTCTTTTCTACGTTATCATAGAATCTACCATATATGGAGAACTGGAAATGCATTTTACTTAATTTTTAGTTTAAATATTTCATGCCTTCATGCCATTCATTTTCACCCGGTCTTTGAACTTGATACAAGAATTCTGTCAGCTTGAATTTATCATTATCATCAGTTATTTTTGGAGTACGTTCAAAACTTGCATTTCTTAACTAGTTTAGAATTTGATTACCAGCTTCCAAGAATTTCCAATGGGAGCTTAGAAAGATTTGGAAGTGGTGGAACCGGGATGCAGCGCCTCAGCTATTCAAATGCTGACCGTCCATTCGGAAATCAAGGATCTCGAAGAAACACTTCTTATAATTTTGATGAAACTAGAAGTCGCCATTCTAAAGCATTCAAGCTGTCGAAAGACCAATTTGGAGACTATGAAAGCTCAAATAAAAGTCACTTCGCAAGGAATCTAGTACCAGGGAATAATAGTTCTGTAAAATCAAGAACTCAGCGACACTCCTTTGATGAATTGAGAACCAACCATACCAAAGAGAAGAATGTAGTTGATGAGAGGAGGAGGAGGGATGATTTCCAGGAGATTCTTGAGATGTTTAGGAACCATTAATGGTTACAATGACAACTATGATGACCCTTTGGCTACTCTAATTCATGATGGCCTACATGACATGTGGCTTGACACATTATATCTACAACGAGTTTATTCTGTTGTATCATGCATAGTTGCATACACACCGTAGGTTTCTTCACAGCTATAATTATACAAATCAAGCTTCCAACATACCAAAGGTGTATTTGTCTGGTACTGCTAAAGTTCTTGTATGAATACTTCATGGTTTTTATACTCATTTGTATTTGTTTATTAATTGCAACATTTTTATAATTGCTGCAAATTAACTGATGGTGCATGGTTTTTATATGCTTATTGACCATTGAGATTAAAAGAGATGAATATCATGTGCAGCTTACTTGGATGAGCTGTTCTAGTATAAATTATCATGATATTTTAGTTTTCAGCAAGATTATGATAAACACTTATTAGTTAATTTCTTGTTACTTGTTGGTAAACGGGAGAAAACTGGATTACTGTCATTAAAACCAGTAATACTAGATTGTCGTCTTTGACTACAGAGTAATCTTTCTCAAGATTAAAAACCTAAGAATGATCTTGACCAACAATATTCCCGGTTTTTTCCTTTTCAAATCAAATATAAAATACCTTATGTTTGAAACAGCATGCCCAAGGTCAATAAGTATATAAAAGAATGGCAAACTTGTAATTAGAGTGTAAGGGAACCACAAATGACATTATTGCAATTCATGCAAAAATTCAAACCCAACATCTCTTTAACTCTCCACCAAAAAAAAAAACATCTCTTTAACTCGCGGAAACTAATTTGGAGAATGATTTCATGGAACTTGTTCCCGAAAATGAATGCCAAAGGAGGCCTAAAGAATAATTTATTTTACCAAATTTCCTATGAATTTTGGCAACCAAATTAAGTTGCCTGGATAGACAATGCGATGAGAGAATTGTCCTTGAAAAAAAATCTTCTCTATTTTTGTAGCTGAGTGAATCAATTATATACGATATACGAATGACATTCTCTCATCAGCTCATTCCAAGGAGTTCACAAGTTTCAGTACATATCTGTATGGATGGTTAAGATCAAAGAAAAAAGAAGAAGAATAAATTTGCCAGATGTCTAGAACAAGGAATGAATATTCAATTAACAGCAAGATATCTAAAACAACAAATTCTGATCTCATGTTTTTCCTGAATTGGATGAACAAGTTAGTGTGGAGTCTCACCAAACTCCGTATAACATAACACTATATTGGAAGCTGCTTTAATCCAAGTTGTAGCTCTAATAATGTCAGACTGTATACAGTGAAACGAGTGCAGAAAAGAAGAGAAATGGCTTATTATCATACAAATACAGGGCGCCGTTGATTTCGTCCATGCCTCTTGTAATTCATGCAACTGAAGCTGGAACATGTGGTCCACCATTATCCTTATCAGACTAAAGATCTTCAGAGGAGGAGAAAATTAATGCACAACTCTGGTTTTCTGACTTGAAATGAACAAATTTCACTTATCTCCAATGGGCTTCACTTGAGATATAAATGAACCAAATAATAAGAACCACCACGAGCAGTTAACAGTGTGAGAACCATCACGAGCAGTTGATAGTGTGAGAAGGATATGGGTGTCCCCAATTTGGTCAGGTCTGAAATAATTGTTAGTACCGACTCCAAGCCATGTTAAAGCTTCTGATGAGCCTCCGCTATTCACTTCCACTACTATTTCTGGATGTGCCATCTGGATATAATGAAAAAGGAGTGAAAATCTTGCTTTGAAAAGCTTATAAGAACAGATGAAAGAGACTTGTTATACCTCCTAACGGTCTCTTGCCCTCCATGGCTTCTTTCTTTGCTTGGCAGCTGAAGCAAAGAAAGGGTCCATCCCATGGACGCAATTTTCCTGGAATATATGAGCCAGCATGTACCGAAATTCCCTCTCCAGGTTTCATCTCTAGCTGACAAACTGCACATGTGAATAAATTGAACAGGTTGCATACGGGATATTCTGTATCCAATCTGCAATGCACAAAAACGCGTCATGACAAATGGTGATAACAAGTCTCTTTTTCTACATAAGTAATAGTCACCTAGAAAATTCACAAATAAGATCAAGGGAAAAAAGAATAAAAAAATGTGAATCAAAGCATGCAAGGCAGATTTAGGCAATTCTTTTGCCTCATCTGAACAATTAAGCTTCAATGTTAACGAATGATAAGAATCATAAAGTAAGAACCTTTCTGCAAGCATAGCAGATCCTTCCTCAAATATTTCCTCCACCACATCTGGCTCCATGTATTCTTTATCTGCATGAGAAGATGACTCAGGCGACTTCTTGCGGAACATGGACTTGAATACTCGTTTCCCTTGCTTCTTTAGGGGTGGCATATGAGTGGTTAGCTTTTCAGGGGGTACCATGTCAATCACAATGCAGGTTGTATCATCTCGAAGTCCCTTTGCCTGTAAAGCTTCCTGCAAGGGAAACAGAATAAATAAAGGAAACAGTAATGCAATAACACCGTAAAAAAATGAAGTAAAGTCCTTTCTGATCATGTACTTTAACGATTAGGACAGCTGCAGCCTCCGCTGGCATCCCACGGCAACAATTTAGAGCCATTTCTGAGGACAAAGCATCCCAAACACCATCACTTGATATAATTAACCTACCACCTGCTGAAGACAGCTGCAGCAAAAACAACAAATCATTTAGGTGCTTATTAAGAAACAGACTGCAACTTAATACTGTCATGGACCACAAATAGGAAATAAAGCCCAGCCAACCAGCATCAGAAGTCAGCCACCAAAACAGGTGACTGATGAATGCAAATAACACACTTGCAGACCACTTTATAGTCACAATTCAAACCGTGCCCACATTTTTACAAACTATAGGCCCCAAGTCCCAAGCACAGGTCAAACAATCATCAAATATTTGACTAATTATTTCTGGTTTTCTGTTTTGGATGGTGCCACTTTTTGTGTGATTGGTATTGGCGTACACCAATTAAAGGACCCAGGGCCCAAACCACAGTTTCTTGATATTGGTGCTCTTAGAAATGGACGGGGTATAAATTCTAACATAAACATTCGACATTGCAGTCATTGGAAAGACATTTCTGCTTTGGCTTCCCAATTATACCCTTTGGTAAAGATTTAATCCTTCATTCTATCTCCTCCTTGAAGTTTTTGGAAGATGGTATTGAACCAATACATTTTAGATATTCTTTCTTTGGACTCTTCAGGTTTGTTGTGGAATCTACAATTTCATCATGGTCTGAGGTCCTCAGAAATGGAGAAACTTGCTCTCATATTGGAGAATCTTGTCAAGTAATTATTGATCCTTCAAGGCCTGATCACCGAAGATGGCCTTTATACTCTCATGGTGCCTTTTTCACCTATTCTTTTTTTGAATCTTTGTGTTCTAAAAGTACCTTTGTACGCCCTTTTCCTCCACACCTTTGGAGTTCCCCTGACCCTCCTAAAGTGGTGGTTTTTGTTTAGACTGTATTGCATAATGGTATCAACTCTTTGGACAACCTCCAAAGGAGGCGGAAACTCCTTTTTATCTCTCCCAATGTCCGCATCTATGCCTCAGTGGTGGAGAAAAAGTGGACCGCATTTTTATACATTGCAAGATGGTGAGATTTTGCTAGTTATATGCTCTAGGTATAATAGGTGTAAGTTGGTGAGGCCAAGAACCACGTCTGATTTGGTGAAGCAGTGGAGGTTCCCCTTTCTTCAAAGGAAAGGTAAGCTGCTGGTTCAAGCTATATTCTTTGCTTTATTACGGGCAGAGTGGTTGGCTCAAAATAGAAGTATTTTTTAGGGAGAAGAAATGAAGAAATTTAGGATTCTGGACAACATCTTGGGGTTACCTAAGGAAGGAATTTATTGGTGTTTCAGCTGATGAAATTCTCCGAGATTTAAATACTGTCATGGCACTTGATTGATTCTGCTCGTTTTTCTGTTTTTGCTGCTTTTTATTTGGCTTTTCTCTATTTTCTTTTTCCTTTCCCTTTCAGCATATGTGGGTCCCATGTGCTTTGCATCTTCAATTTCTCTTATTCTTAATCTATTTCTCTATTCTTCATCGAAAAAATGGACTCAACAGGCTCATTTATGAAGAAATGTGACCCTATGAAAGTTAGCATGAGCTATATTGGGAATTTTAAGTAGAAAAGACTACCATGTTCATAAGATTTGAAAATCTTAGGTTAAATATATTTAGGTTTACCTCCGAGTCTCCAAGTATTAAGTTATCTTGCTATAAAAGTAGAAGGAGAAATTAGTCAGAAACCCAAGATCAATATCTACTTTCAGATCCATGAAATAATAGGTTTTATCTAACAAGCTATGCCCCTTTCATTTGATTCATTTAGATAACTTCCAAAAGACCACACATTTTCCAAAAGTAAAGCCTAGTGGAGATTCAGAAATTTAAATTATGCAGAATCCAACAAGCATACGATACAAGAAGGCAACCAAGAAGAGCTTTTATGAGTATTATTACATAAAAATGTAATATCCATTCCTTTGGAAGCTATATAGCTTGCCCAAGTTCATATATTGATATCTAACACAGATTAAAAGGTCCAGAATAATGAGGAATAAATAATTAGAATTAGTAAAATCAAAGGGAAACTTTCCACTTTCAAACCATGCAAGGCTTAGAGAGATGTGATCAAGTACAAAAATTGAGGGAAATTTAAAAAATATGGCAACAGAAGGCACATATATTCCAAAAGAAGGGCTGCATATAGCGTCAAAGTAGAATCAATCCATTCACAATGGAAAGCAGGTACACATTAACAAGACAAAAAATATAATGAATTTAAAGGAAATGTAATGATGTAATTTCCGGACCTTCACTTGCTTTACGTAAGGGACCGGAACAATGAACTCTCCGACGTCCATGTCTCCAATAGATCTTGAAAGACACAAGCCGCCTGGCCAACACCTCAGAGGTCCAATCTGACAAATCGGAGTTGGTGCAAAAGTACACGTTAAACAATCTTCTTGGATCCATAGTTAATAAATTAGACTGAAATTATTATTAATAAGGGCACTAGAAAAATAGAAATAGGCCATTCCTTTGAAAGAGGCTATAAAAGTCTGACAAAGTAGAGCTTAAGATAACAGTAACCTATGCTTGATTTTTTCATCAAAAAGAAGACCTTGTTTCTAATGAATGGAACATTATGTGCATCCCTATTATATCAACAGACCAATGTTTCTTTCTTCAGCTTTCATTATTCATTGCCAGATTCATTATCCACACAAGTTGGTCCATATTTCCAGTTCTTATGACTACAAAATGTCACAATATTTTTCCTCCTAGACCTAAGAAACGCCAAATAATTATAGGTCAACTAAGCAGAACTGCACTAATCAAACCATCAAAAATACATAATAATGTGAAACATGGATTTGTAGTAACATACTAATTAATTAACCCGCATGGGATTAAGGAAATGATACTGAATTATCAATTATACATTTTTTGGACTTCCCCACAAAAAATCAACCATTGGTGAGTTGACTTATTCTATGTTACAAGTTTACAAAATCTTGAAGTGCAACAGAAGACTTCATACATCCATATTCATAGAACTGTAATGCTCTTCATATTTGGAGGAGAGTGTGATTTAATCATTATCAGATAAGCAACTAAAAGAACAACATAACAGAAATCCATAGCCCAACTAGTTGGGTTCAGCAGATCAATCTTGCCTCACTATCCCATTCTCTGAAAAAAACCATATTTCAGTTAAATTATGTTTATTCTGAGTACTTTCTAACTAACTATAAGAAACTACAATATTTTATAATATTAAAATAACCAGCATGCTTGAGATGTAAAAACCATACCTCTGCACCACCAACAACATTAAGTCGACCGACCTCGCCCCCACTTGCAGTTATGCGTTCCCTTCTGTCAAAGTAATAAAAATTAAATCCCTAAGAAGAGGCATATCTAAAAATAGGCACCAAACATATAATGTCTAAAGCATACTCTTCTTCGTTGCATTCTAGCCTATGATCGGCTGACAGGTTATAGACAACACCTTCTGCAGACTCAAGGATGCAACGGGAATCCCCAACAGATGCTACAGTTACCACCCAGCCATCTATTATCACAAAAGTGACAGTTGTTCCTGATTTTTGTGCTGAAAAATAATAATTTAATTAGTAAGAAAGATATACCAATAACAACAGAAGGAAGTGTAGCCTCCAGATCAAACTCGAAAGCCATGAAAATGGAAAAATACAAGGTGACAACAGGGGACTTAGATACATGAAACCATAAAGCACATCAATTGTCAAAGCATATACAGGGCTTTAATGATACTGACTTCAGGATATGTAATATGCCTACATGACAGTACAGTCAGCTAAATGAAACTAAATGTAGTGCAAGGACATGCCAACTCCATTTCAGCAAAGTCAAAGAGCTCATTCAGCTGGCTCTACTCATCATACTTATACTACTTACCTCCAACAAGCTAAGTGAGACAATCTATAAGGATGAAAGAGTAAAGATCAAACTAACTAGAAATATAGAATGGTGAAAACAAAGATATAAGAATCACATTCCAGGTGTTTACAAATAATAGCATGGATATAACCATTAACCACTATTATCTAGTTATAAGTCCCTTGGTAAGGTACAATAGCACATTCAAATTATTCAGCAAAATGTATAACGCAAAATCCAAAATTTAACAGATAAAACAGAAAACATTTGATAAAAAGGATGGCTCATGCAAAGAAGAGGTTGCTGGTTGACAAACAATGCTAGAAAAATCACTATGTTAGGGCACAAACAATATGTTTGTATTTTTGGGAGTGCATATATGCATTCACATATATACATTGTAATTTACATACACACACACACGCATGTGCATATGTATGATTTAGCAATGAAATGACTAATACCTTTCTCTTGAAAATCTTTGTCTGTTTTCACAAACCCTGCAACCAAAGCCCTGGGCAGTGCTGCAATCCATTCATCTCTGTTAAGATCTGAAGGAATAGCACTCAAAACATTACTTAAGAGATTCTCCTTAGCGTATATAGCAGCTGCAGACCCATTGTGTCCATCAAGTAGCTGTAAAACATGACCCATTAGTTAGAAAAGGCTACAGAAATACAGAGGCAGGAACATGAAGTAGGAAAACAAGGCAGAATCTACTATGAGACATGAAAAATATCTGATATATCATTGATCCTCCATTCATCCCAAAGTTCAAGGATTTACTATTATCTTCTTTTGTGATGATATTGGTTAGTGTAGGGAATTTAAATAGGCATCAAATGGCTAGATGTGTTCTTCTTGCAGGTTTCATTGAATATTATTTGTGAAGATAGGATATGCCCTCTCCCCTTGTTCATTTTATATAATTTTATATTCTATTTACTTCTACTGATTAAAAACACTGACGCATAGCAACGAAAATAGGCAGCAAAGAGATCATCTCAGAGATAAGGTCAAACACATAACCGTGACATCATTTGGCATGACGATAGTCTTTCAGTAATTTTCACTGCTTAAAGGTAATTTCTAATCATCCTTAATTCTAGATATAAAAACAGAAGTTAATCAATCGTTAATTTCTTGTCTCGGTTTTCGCTGCATCATGAATCCTGATCCTTCATTTGTGGGATTTCATTATTCAAAAAAAAAGCACTTGAATAAAATAGCTTAGTCACTGACTCATGGTGTCTAATTTTCTTTATATCCCAACTTTACATTTGACAATCTCTAGATGCATTAAAAAATTAATTTAATTACCTACTCCAACTACTATTTAAAACTATATTAAATATCTCCTTCATGGCTTATGAAAGTTTCAGCTTATTTAATATTTCCAAAAGCCTACTATAAACCAAGATTCTGAGATTTTCTAGAGCAATCTTTGTCCCATTTAATATGAAGCAATCTGGCTTCATCTATTGCAAAAACCTTCAAATATCATCAAATGCATAACATTTATGCAACGTTGTTTCTCTTCCCATCAATGCATTGGGTCTTCAGCTTTGAACCTGCACAGCATTGAACCTTATATCATATATTTTCTTTTATAGTGGCCTCTATCATGACCAGCATGCATGAGAAAAATATGAAACTTTCATCATCTCCACTTCTGTGACAATTATAAAGACACTGGTTACATGGTTCTCCTCAGAAGCGAAACAATGTCACTGTACTCACCTCTTAAATCCTTACAAAGAATAAAAATCTTTATTTCCAATCAAAAACAAAATTCTTGATATGCTATAGAACTCGTGCATCTAATAAAACAATGGTGAATGATAACAGACTTTTGTAACAAGGATTATCAAAAAAAGTGGTGCATTGACGAAGGCTCGATTTGCTTTGAAAGGAAATTATAGAAAAGAAAACATCTTTTATGGTTTGAAAAAAATCATGATTTTGGTTTGGTTAAAAATTTTTTACCAAAGCTTTAAAAGAAAAAATCTAGCATTAACCAAACAAAAAGAAACTTGAACAGAAGAGATTTTTGTGCAAAATATTCTGAGATTTATTTTTTTTCGCCTTTTTCCAGATATGACTAGACAAAAAGAAGATAATTGAACAAGTAATAGAGAGAAAGCACAAAATTGCAATCCATGCACACACACAAACATCAACATTAAATTTAATGGAAACAAGTAGATTCCCCAAAGATGAAGTCAGTGAAATGGTCCAATTCAGTACCACGAATACTGAAAATGTAGTCGACCCATCTCCGGGTACCCGTTGGCATTCCGTCTTCAATAATGTAAAGTCTTCCCCTTTCTTACTCTGGCTTGCCAGACCGTGTAGGATATCTGGCTTCTCAATCCTCTCATTGGCCAATTCGCGCTTGAGCAGCACTGCCAGTGGGACCGTTTGATGCTGATTCTTCGAGGACATCTCTCCCTAAATCGCAATAAGGCTCCTTCCTAGGTGCTTCTGATCCTCGATGCGTCTCAATTCAATTAAAGCAACTGAAGCCTGAAACAGGTAACCAACAGATTATTACAAAGCCAAACCTCCCATGTGCACACTATACGGATCGTCTACATCAAATAAACAAAAGCGATGCCAGAAATCAATAAACAAAAATAATAAGATGCTCGCCTGAGAAACATTAAACCATGGAGACAAATAAAATTAGATTAACGCCGTAAACACCAAGGAAAACTGAATTTTCAACGATTCTGAACTCGAGAAGAGAAATCTGACAGATATTAATCAAAATCGGTTATGTCGACGGAAGCAATTCTAGAAAACACGAAATCGAAGGGACATTTCCCACAATCAAGCCCAATGCCAACAAGATCGAACCGAATGAAAGTCTGGAAAAATAATATCGACCGAATAATTCCCAGAATCGACGAAATAAGAAGTTGAAGGAGAGGGAGGAAATCAAAAAAAAAAAAATCAATTAAACATTGACAAAAAATATAATAAAATTCTTACAGGAAGAGAGAGAGAGAGAGAGAGAGATTCGTCGAGATATTAGCTAAACGCGACAGCTAGGGTTTAGGATGAATTGGAGTTGTTGCAGGGATCAAGAGTCGCGGATCCCGGTGCCCTGCAAAAATTTCCATAGCAGGCGGGGAGAGAGAGAGAGAGAAAGAGGTGAAATTGAAGCTGTTCTTCGTCCTTTGTTCATGCGGTGACATGTCAAGAAAGCAGCGTAGAGAGCCGGACTTTAGCGTGGGCGTCGGGCCCGCTCTGTCCATTTAAACGCAGCGCTCCACAGGCTAATCTACGCTGGATGGCGCACTACAGAATCTGGAGCGGCTTCTTCATGGCGCCTGTGTCCCTCCCCCGAACGAATCTCGTCTCGTCGTCGTATCTCATAAAATAAAGAAATGGAAGCGCGTGTTATGATTTAATACTTTGAGGTCTATTCTCCACACGGTAGGGGTCGACTGTTTCAAGGGTTTAGATGGTCAGGATCATAAAATCCACTCCCTCGTGATAGCAAAATTTTATTGGACCAAAGAACTCCCAAAATTTATTCTTAATTTGCTTTTTTGTCCGTTTTTTAGTAAAATTTAATAGTATTAAGGGAGGGACTCCATTTACAAGAGAAGAGAAACTCTGCGCCGGTTACAGAATAATAACATGACAGTGACTCCATTGATGTTTGTTATCGGATTATCGTTGGAAGTTCAGATTGACATGTGGGTCCCGCTTAATCCTGCGCACTCGTTTTCTTATTATTATTATTTCTATATGTTTCGCGACTTTGGCCCCAACTAATGCTTTGACTTCGACGCCTGGAAGACGCGGACGGTCTCCCGAAATTCCCGGCGCCAGTTTTCTCTGTCTTATCGTCCTCGTGACTCCCTTGTTCTGATCACAACCTCTGCCACACCAGATAAGTTTGTTTAGAAAGTCACGTCAAGCTTATGTAAATGTAATGGACCAGGCACGGATAGGAACTGCTCCTAGCCCTTGACCAAGGACCAAAAGTTTTCGACGGACCTTGATTCCATGGACTCGTGAGAACGCCCATGGCCGTCCTAGCCTTCTTGTTTCGTTTATGATTAACACAATTACATCATCATACATTCAGCACCCAGACTGCTTCATAATGCAGAAGAAAAAACACAAACAGGTTGAAGGCAAACTAAATTCTTTATTTTTAGATCATTGAAAGGCTTTTTTACCATTTTCCCTTTCATGCTATTTTAGTCCACAGCATCTCACCGTACATTTCATGCTACAAAAAATAAACCACGAGCTCCAGCCATGACCACACTTATTCTCCTGGTCATTATCAACAAATTGTGCTTCTTACCACAGCCATCTTTAGCATTTTATTTATGTCACAGACGCCAAGGGATAAACATCATTCAGGGCCTATGGAAGCCCCAGAATTCATCACTGAAAACCATTCATTATTCTGCAACAAACTCATGGATGACCTCCCAACAAACTTTTCTCATCAGAAAATTCTTATAATCTTGAGCGAAGGATACATTTGATAGGATTACATGGTGCACGCCTACGCGCAGAAGCAAATGGCTGCGTCGAACGCGAGGGCTGTAAATCCCAATCCTCTATGTTCTTGGGGACACACACATCAAATAGAATTTGACTGAGAACACCATGAGCACTTGTCAACTGGGAGGTCGGCAGATGGATTAAGTCTGCCTTCTGTTCATCCTCCACAGACCCAACATCTATATCCTCTACATACTCCACCGAGCTATGCAAGAAGTGATCACTGGGCCCGACAGCGACTCTTTGTAGTCCCTGGTTTGACATAATTGCTGATTCCTGGATATTGCAACTGGATTCAGTTACCTCATCACATGTCCCTCCGATTCCCATTCTTTCCCCGTCATTTTGTTTAATCCCCAGCGAGTAAACAACAGCAGCCTTCCGAAGCAGCTCTGTCACGGCCGCCTCATAGTCAGATGGATAATGCCTATAATGACCTGTGATAAAAATAAATAACATGAACATGATCTTATTCCAAATTTTTCATTTTTTGGAGCTGAGAACATGAACTCAGTTCTAAACATATCGAAACAACAGCTGTGCCTTTAATTAGGTGTGATGATAACAAACATTTAGTCTGGAACAAACCTACATGAGGAGAGCCATTCCATTTCATCAGTTTCACATCACCTCCAAGATCTTGCAAACGTTGAGTGAAATTGCTAATAGTTTGGTATGGAGCAAGATCATCATTTTCTGAGCACAAAATGAGATATGGAACCCCCATGCTCTGCATAGATGATAGTGAATAAGCAGATGGGAAAGTGAATGGGTAATAATTGCCACAGGTATAATATTAACTTACAACTGTGGAGTAGAGAGTCTGCCAATACTCAGCACGCTGTGCTTCAAATCTACTAAGGAAGAGAGAATCCAGACCAGAAGCAATCGCATTTGCTAACAAGGAAACAAATCTAGGAGGTCGGGACAACTTGAGGACTGTAGGATGAAGAACAAAACGCGTACCCAAATCACTGGTAAAATCTACTGGACTCGAATCATAAATATATCCAGACAAACAGTCTCGAACCAGCCGGTACTCATCCTTTAACAGAAAAAGAAATTAATAAGAACTAAAAAAAACCAAAAGAACTTCTAAAAAAAACCTTCATGTGGTCGTAGATTCCAAAAGCATCTCATGAAGATGAGAAAAGAAAATGATGCTTGAAGTTCTAAAACATGTGATCAACTATATCTTTAAGCAGAACAAAACACAAGAAACCCAATGTTCAAAATGCAATTCAGCCACCTTCAAGCAACACATATCGACACCTTTTTCAAAATCTATGAACAAGATAGGATAAAAATTGATCCGCAAAGCTATGTCAAAAAAAGGATGGGAAAAAAGAAAATTTTACCAGATTTCGCGCTTCTTCACACTTCCCCTCAATTATCTGCAATGGATGGGGAAAATTATTTTCAGTGTTGCAGCTTAAACAAAAGCATTTAGCAATCTCAATACATTATTATTTCACTAGGATTTGGAAAATACATGAACAGATAAATCAGTGTAGTGAATGCACCCAGGCAACACCTGTGCATTCTGCCCTCCTCAGGAGCTAACTCTCTGATGCTTAAGCGAAAAATTACATAATTCCCTTTTTTCCTATCTACACCTATACATATTGAAATATAAACCTACTTATCAAACAGTAAATAAAAACAATAACACAATTAACTGAAAATTACATAAGAATATAATGATTTACAATAATCATAACCATTAAAAATTAGCATCATCTATACTTCAAACTGATCTACTTCTTGCAACCCTTCCTCATCAGTCTTCATCATTTTCTTCATCAATGTATCCTTCTTCAACATTCGTCTCATAACATTAGGATTAAAAAAGTTCCTATTAGCACCAAATATCTATCCGACAAGTACCAATGTCAAATCTTTATCCTCACAAACTAGTTACACCTTCAATTGCACGTTTCCAGTGAATTAATCATCCCATTTATCAATGGTGAGCAATTAGAAATAGATTGTATGAAAAGTGAATGATCTTACATCAAAAATTAATATTCAATACTATCACTTTAATATATATAAATAGCTTTAAGTTATTGGAGAATATCTACATTTATTAGTTCAAGATTTGGTGAGGGGCTGTGAAAGACCAGAGTTGTATGAATTTATTCCAACACAATAAACAGGCGTAGAGACTTGATTTTGTCAATGAGATCAGAACCCACCTTGATTCCTCCTTTGAGCTTGATTTGATGCCTACTCACTCAGCTCAGGGGCAGGATTACTTTTTAAGCAGAGTTGGAAGGCACCTGTAAGGACATTCTGGGAGCTCAAATCCTATGAATTCCATGATTTTCAGTCAGTTCCTGAGCTACCTAGCTCTGATATGTTCACTTGATCTCACATTGGTTGGTTCTATTATAATTACTTTTAGGATATATGAATAATACGATATGAAGCAACAACCTTACTTATAGAAACCTTTATTAAATTATTATTACTTAAAAGATGTATGAAATATATATATAGCAATGAACTTTTTGTTGCTTCTTTGGGCACCTAAGACCACATTTCCAAGCAAAGCATAGCGGCCCCCAAGCGACTGACTCATCATCACTGCCTACTTAAGCCCTCTGACAATAGGGAGGCTGACAAGGTGACAAATTGGCTACACTGAGTAAATTGAATAAATAACTTAACAAAATGAAGTCCCGATATTCAAATCAGCAACAAGTCTACAAACCTGAAGAGCCTTATACATGCAAGCTTTAGGACCACCAGAAAAAGATGCAAAGACAACAGGGTGAGGCTTAATCTTCAGCTCCTACAGTTCAAAGATGGAACGGAGTCATAAGTACACGATAATGTTCATCTGAAATATATCAAGTATATTAAACAAAAGGATCTGGTTGTGGTTTACAATCATAATAACACCAACCTTAACAAGCTCATCAAGGACACCAAATGCTAATAACGTGGCCTTCTCAGGGAAAAATCTGCACAAATTACCAGTTCTGAAACTTACAAGGTCTACAACAAAAATCAAAATTAAAAAAATAAATAAAAAAGCAATAATAAAAACTATTTATATGCTCAAAAGACAGTAACAAACAAGCATAGTGGCAAAAACAAAGAAAGAAAAGCAATTAAAAATTCCGAATAGTCAAATAAAACTTTAAAAAATAGCTTCGTGTTCTTTACTCTAGCCCATAATTAATACAGCAATCCTGCACCCAAGTATTTGCAAAAGTACTCATTGATTAGAATTATAATATCATTTAATTGACCATTTGCTTGAATCTACAACATTTTCATCATTCCAGCTATATGAACATCAAATTCTGGTACATCATCCATCACAAATGACAGCTTCTACCCAAATGCCATTGCCAAAGCTATTAATTGATATTTAAAAGAAATAAACCGCCAGGCGTTTTTATTTTCCTTTTGCTTATTCCGGTAAAATTTCATGCTTTATCAATAAAGTAATAAAAAATAGTAATAAAAGAGCCATATGCTTGCAGCACTCAGTGTTCTTGCATGCCTCGCCCCCTCCACCCCCAGCCAACCCCAAAAAAGGACAAAGTTTTATGGCCACCATTTTCAGCTTCCTTTCCAAATGAGTCCAATAAGAGATAAACGAGCAAGCATTTACTTCATTTAAGCTTATATCTGAAAATTGAGTTCTTTGATGCCGTACAAAAAGAGACCTGGATCAAATGTCTTCTCAAGAAAACCTTGCACTTAAAGACGTGGTCCATTTGAGAAAGAAGCCACTTTCCATATCTCTGTACAATTACGTCATTGAATTTCCATTTTAGGTATGTCAAAATTCATAGATCTCAACAACCCACTTAATTCACAATTGGCATTGAAGGGCATTATTTCCAACGAACGAAGCTGCCATATCCCCAAATTATACAATATAAAGACCATTCACAGTACAACCATATGACTGCTAGTAGAGAGCTAGAAATAGAAGCACTCATATAACAGTCTAAGCAAACAGCCGTATGTTCCCAACAAACAGATTAATCAAACAAATCTAAAGTATCCATATGCTGAGAAAGAAAACTCAGAACTCTGGGGACTCCTTCAAGGGGAACAAACCAGATATAACATCAGAAAATCTGACATAATTCGACAGCTAAGCTAAGCCTCTACTTATCAATCAAAGTTGATAATCAAAATTAAAACAGGAAAATTTATTTCGAAATGAACAAATTCAACATACAGGTTGAGAAACTCAGAATGGCAGACGAGGGAATTCCATCCCAGAGAAGAGTAAAGCTGCACGTAATTCTTCAAGTGCTTCTCCTGACTCGACATCCAAGCGAAAACCACAACGGTCCCTTCGACCTTTCCGCCATCCTTTCTTCCCCAATAGAACCTATTCGCATCACCCCACATCTCCTTTTTCCTCCAATAAATAAACCAACCAGAAAGATTTCACAACCACAGCTCACAAAGTTTCCTCCTAATCGAACCAAACCCTAGCATATCTAAAATTCTCTGAAATTAAGCTGGAAAATAAAAATACAAATGCAGATTAGACGAAGGGGAGCAGGATTACGTCTCTCTCTACTGGCAGCCTTTTTATTACGGTAACGCTAACATACGCGTGGATGAGAAGGGTTGTGTCGGATCTTACGAGGCGTGTGGTAACGGCATGAGCAGGATGAAACGTGACGCACCAAGTACATCAATGAATCGAAGATGCACCGCATTATTATTATACATACAACGAGATGAGTACAACCACGCATGCATGCATCGAGATTGGCTTATTATATTTTAAAAAACAAATTCACAAGATTTTGCCTTTTAACTAAAATTCTAAGAGACCAATGAGAAAGGCTGTAAAAACCCCATGCACTCTTTCTTTTTTTGCTTTTACAAATTTAAAAGACCGATCAGAATGCCTTTGTACTTTTTTATTTTTTTGTTTTGGTAAAGAAAGAAGAAATTTTATTTACCACGAGTAAGAGGAAAAGATAAAGTCTAGCATCATCAAAAATACATGAAGACAAAATTGGAGGAGGACTATTAACCCAAAAACATGCATATTTATCTATCCCAAAATTCGCCAACATATCGGCAGCCCTATTCCCTTCTCGTAGAGTATGGCTGACCTGGACTTCATGAAATCTTGACCAAAGAGATTGTATTTGATTCAGTATTGCAATTAAACGCCACTGGGGGCCATTCGAAGTCTTCTGGATCAGTTGAATGAGACTTTGAGAATCTCCCTCCAGCACAATCTGGTGATAATTCCCTGCCACTGCCAATTTTAAAGCCTCCAAAGCCGCATTAGCCTCCGCCTGGATTGTACTTTCAACTTCACAATTATGTGCGACTGCTGCTAGGAATTTTCCAGTATGGTCTCTTGCTATCACACCGATTCCTCTTGACCTGAAGATTTGCGCCAAGCTCCGTCAAAATTTATTTTGATGTAGGATTGCACAGGATAGTTCCAAGATACTTTTTTGTTTTTTTATAGCAGCATTGCAATAGAAGAGGTAATTACGAATGCCTTTTCTGTACGCAACTTCGGCAGATGCTAAAAAATTTGAATTATATGTGTCAAAATAATCGGAAAGCGGACTGTACAGTGTACAGTTCCTGTCTATATCTTTATTTGCAACTCCCACAAAGATCCTGCCACGTGTCCAGTTTAATGCACATGACACGTTATGCATGACTTAAGTTAGTTTAAATATTAGTCTAAACACGTGGCAGATCTCCTGGGAGCTGCAAATAAATAAAGTTGTAGGTAAGAGCCGCACAGTCGCCATTTGGAAAATAATATCCATAGGATATTTTTGAAAGATCCACCCAAGATGGGCGGTTAATCGCTCTCAAGATTCTTCAATGTGACCCCAAATCCAATCAAACCGGCCAACTAAACCTCATAAGATAGGCCATAGTACCTGCGACCATTGGCAAAAACGCATTCTTCTAAACCCTCCACAATCAGCAAAGGTAACAGCCCTCATCTCCAAGAAACGAATAATCTCTTGATCACATCGAACAATTACTAACATCATCGGGAAATGTATGTGCAGCATTATGCCTCTTTCTCCTTCTTACAGAGATGGAACCCTGCCAGACTGGTTTTCCAGTGAACACACGCCATGCTGCAAATCACTCTACCAAACAAGACAATACACAAATCACATTCTGGACCAGCTGTTGACGATGTAGAGTCCAACCCAATACCATTAACTCATCTCTTCCAAGATTTTTTTGAGTGCTTCAGGTGTGAGAGGTATGTAGAGACAGTCCTGACCGTCAGCATGCCTTCTGGTCTTAACTAATTCATGATCCCTGAACTCTGTTAAATGGGAATTCAGTGTCAACTGGCTGCTAACCAGGAACTGCTCACGACATTTAGTATACAAGCTGTTGATTGGCATCCCTGATGGAAAAATAATAATAAAAATAACAATAAAACATCACATGGCAGCTAAGAATGGCAAGACGACCCATATAGTAACATTGATTTTGACAAGAATTATATATCATTAATTTTCAGCCACTTACCTTCTTCTTCAGCATGGGCCAGTTGATGCTCGGCTAGAACTTTAAAAACACTCTGTGCATTTGGTGTTAAGCTCTGCAAGACTATCACTGCAGTTTTTGCACTTTGAGTGCCGCCACCACTAGCAAGAATCAAAGGAAAGAAGACACCTTCAGCCTTGTAAGGAGCAAAAGTTGGGACATGATACCAGCACCATCTAAATTGCACGTGGACCATCTTCTTGTCCCACACTGGCATCAAACCAAAACAGTATTAGGTCAATGACTTGAAAATATTAAATAAGATTCTATCTTACGATAAGATGAGCCCCATATTTGGAATTCTTACAATCTGAAAATGTAACTAATAAATGCCAAAATCATCTGAACCCACCTAAATATTAACATTCAATATTTGATTCAGAATCTCAGATCACCTAAAAATTCATAATTCTAAAACATAAAGTGTAACCAATCCAGTATAATATTAATTAACTATAAATTAAATAATTTTACCCAGAAAAAGAGAAAGAAGAGGGAACGCCTTGTGTTCCAAATGGGTAGAAACTTATAGCTATTTCCCTTCCTGACATTGTATACACAGCAATATGCTGGGATCTAGAATCCAAAATTCTGTTAGTCAAACCATGGTCATCAAATTCAAATATCGATGGAACTAGAAGCTGGTAACCATCCATCTGAGCTTTATCAGGACTTTCAGGAAATGCTCCACAGCTGCCCCTAAGTGAAGAAGTGACTATAAAAGTTCTAATTTGATATGTCCATAGCGCAGCCTAGGAGATTTCACTTATCACACCCATTCTTTGGTGACAATTATTAATAAATCAGAGTCTAATATGGATGTAATATACACTCGTATATTCATACACCCTTGCCAATTAGAAAGAATGTAATATACACTTAAATGCATCTAATTCTTTTCACTTCACCAAGGGGCTAGCACTAGGTGTGAAGATAAAAAATTCATGCTGCCAGCATGAAAATGTGGATTCAAGATTGAGTCTACAAAAATTCCAAAGATCAGATACATTGCCATTCCACCCCTCCCAATAACCTGCTTCCATATGATCTACTCCAGGTTACAGTCCTTTCAGACTCTTTTATGAAATTTATATTTGTACGAACCATAACCCACAATAAATCCCACCCAAGCAGCATCCTTGATGGATGGATTGGCAACAGACTTAACCCTCAGCATTTTTGTATGCAGTAGCTGCAATATGACTTGTAACTACATTTCTACACTCACAGCCATTACATTTGTATTTAATATATTTAAAATTATAATTTTATGAGATGATCATCTCACTTCAGCAAAATAAAGCTTCAAATAGAAGAAGGGCTGCAATCACCGTCACTATTCTACATAAGCCCCTAATTTGGAGGCAGCATGATTGCACTTCTCTAATCAGAGCAAACTAAACAGGTTCTCCATGAAAAAACATCTTATAAGTTAGGCACCCATAAGAGGTGACTTGGGACAAATGATGCTTCTTTTGTCCCACAAAACCCACCTAATGAGAACTGAACGGAAAAGGTCAACAGAATATCCTATAGTGAAGCAACTTTTCTGTCATATCAAGATAAGTTGCACCCCAATCCTACTAAGAGTTGATATAAATAATCTCCTAGTAAAATTTTTAGCTTTTTTAGCAACCAAAAGGCACAAAGAAAACAAAAAGAAGTAAACATGTAAATAATTGTTATGGTCATATGATCAAACTTCAATTTTTAACTTGCCAAAAGGGCATAGTATTGAACACTGATAGAAAATTACATATAGAGAAATGGATGATTAAAACCTCAAAACTCCATAGATATAAGTAATATTTGAGGACGCCTTTTTAATACAATAACTACAATAGGATGAGCAACAAACATACCCCAAATGTTAATGAAACACCTGCTACAGACGTACTCTACGAAGTAGCTGGTGATGGAAAAGAGAACTTACGTAAAGGTGCATTCACATGGTCGATCGATGCAACAATACGAACATGGGAACAAGAAGCAATTCGTGCAAGACACTGCTGTGTTTCAGGGTCTCGCAACCCAGGTCCCTCAATGTTATGTATAACTAAACAGACATAATCATTCTCCTCTATGCATGGTCCATCCAGAAATGCAATAATATCATCCATTGATTGTGAACTTAAAGGTTGGTCTTTACACATGTTCCCAGTAGGAGTCCTCTTCATTTTCGATTGATGCAAGAGAACTTCAGCTATGGTGATCACAACCTACAATTGACGTTCAAATCTTAGTCATCCAGCGGACAAAATTTGCAGGATTTTACAGTAAAAATAGTGTCATGGGTCAAACATTCAGTGGAAAGTCATTAATATAAACATGATATCAATTGGAATGACAAACATTGGTATTGACAACAATGATTTAAAACAAATGTAATTAGTTATAAGAAAACAAGATAAATCAATATGTAGCAAGATAAGATTGGCTATGTTGAATTGAATGATTAAGCTATAAAATAGACAAGGCAGTATTTAAGATGACAGATGGACAAAAAGGGGGGGGGGGGGGGGGGGGGGGGGGGGGGGGGGGGATTTATATATCAACTATATTCTCCCAAAAACCAAAATCATTAAGCCGGTAGTATATGTCCATAACAAAATTCACAAGATAACAGAAAATTCCAGTGGTTATCATGGAAATTACTAACTTCAATAATCAATACCAGTTATCTATGGCAGAATAACACAAATAACATTCAAAGTAAATGAATGACTGTGTAAGCACCAAATCCATGACAGCTTGAATGAAATGAAAAGCAATTTCATGAGATATAGGATATGATGAAGAATAAACATGAAAAAGGGGCCAGAACCAAGTCCTGAAGTGATTCATCATATAAATCACCAGTAACAAAGGGTTAATTGAATTTATTCTGTTTTCACAACACTAGTTAATTGAAAGATGCTCAAAATGAATCATACATGCTTGATATTGACCGACGGAAGATAGCCATTGATAACAATAACACCACAGTCAGCTAGTGATGTTGAAGCAAAATCTTCAATTAAGGCCTTCTTAGATCCAAATCCATACATCAATAGGCCAAAGCCACACCTGCCACATTAAAATGAATAAACAACATTGGAGAACTATCATATGAGATAGTGAAAAGCATAAAAATTAATTTCATTCCATATTTAAATTTATCAGATGTAAAAGGTATAATATGAACACGATAAGCACACAAATTGAATCCACGCATCCAGCAAAGTACAGATTGTGAAGACATTAAAATATGCCTCCAACATCAAACAGTAGCCTCCACCAACAAGTGAATTCTAGCATCATGAAGCCAAAACATAGCTCAAATTGGTTCAACTTGAGGTTCTAATGTTCAGAATTATAATAATACATCTCAGTTACTCAAGAAATAATGAAAATGTCTCTCTACACCAAATGATGTCTCAACTGAGAACTGATTATATGATTGCCAATGAATTAGGGACATACAACGTCATTATTCCGTAGATACTTAGCAAAAGCACAAAGCAGAGTGTTAAAAAGTATAATTTTCCCCATTGTTAAAAAAAAAATCAGACCTCATAACAAAAAAATAGTACATAGATCTGATACATCACTTTGCATGAAATTATGAGAAAGAAGAAATGCTTAAAAACAGATGCATTAAAAAGAAAATAAGAAATAAATGGAAAAAAAATGGAACAATAGAATAAGAGGATTTTTAATCTAATGATATATTGATGCAATTTTATTAGGTCCCATCATCAGAAACCTTAAAAGCTAGCTGCCAAGACAGCAAAAAATGGAAAAGCTGGCTGCATCACTAGAAGGTCATGATTTCAGAGCACTCTTGGTGTCTAAGTCACTTCAAAAAACAATGGTAATAAGGAAAGAGTTTCTGACAACATCAATTATGATACAAGTGCATGCCAGCACGTAATTTCCCATGGATAAATATCTCTTAAAATGTTTTTAAATATTTAAGGAACTTAAAAGAAGAAGAAGAACAAGAATAAGAAAAGAAAGAAAGAATGGAAGGTTTTGTAGCACAGAAGTGAGATGGCTTTGATTCTTTGATCACTATAATTTGGAATTTGATCAATATAATTCGGAGCAAAACCCTCAACTGTTTCAGATCAGATCATCCTAAACAAGGGGGTAAAGGAAACACAGAAGCGCTAATGAGGACACTCAAATTTGACATGGTTATACTTCTCTGATGAAGCTAATTTTTGGTGGAGACATCCCAACTGGTAGAAACCCTTAATATAGTAAGTGTGCAAACGTCCCGTAGCTTCCTTTAATACCAAGAAGAACAGCCAACAAGCCAGGTAAATACTGAGTAAAAAATTTCTGATCATTGTCAAGGAACATAACGAACCCAGAAATAGCAAGCTAATAAACCCTACAAAAAAAGTCACCAAATAAATTCCATATCTTTTATAAGGCAATCATACGCACAACAGCTCAGTGGCACCACCTAAGGAACCCAATAACTTCAGAAAAATTTCAGAAGAGCAGATAAATCCCCACCGTAGCTCAAATACCCATTGGGAGTACAGGTTTTTATAACTGTTGACCAGCGAGATGATTTCCTTCCCGTGTTTAGGTACAATGTTCGATGACGCCTCTCTCAGCACCTGCCATTAATTGTAACATCAAAGTCACAAGGAACAAACCACCTGCATTTACTTCCTCACAATGATCATAAAGGAATCTACTCGTGAAACAAAGATAATAATAATAACAATAATAATAATAGAATTTCTATCAAGCATAAAGAAGTAGGGAGCTTGAGAGTCGACCTGCTCGTCGACAAGATCGATATCGGAGAGCTTCCGAGTTGATCTCTTCACCGATCCGGCGATTTCTTTCGCCAGAAAATAATTCCTCGAGAATACGAACTCGTCCTCGTCTCCTTCGTTCGTATCCATAATTTGAAACCGAAGAAGAAATGCTTGAACCACGAAGTGTTAGATTGAAACTCGAAACCCTAATCCATAATGCATAGGATTGTAAGCCGGGAGCCCCAGCGGATACTAACTGGTAAAGAGATTTGAAGAATGCCCTAAACTGTTTCCCGCGGGTTTTCCATATACCGCTAAACCTGCTAGTTTCCGCCAGACACGTGCGACCGTCGTCGTGCCGCCCCGGAGCATTTGCTTTAGGGGCGGGTATGTGGTGGCCGTGGGTCCGCCTTCGTGATCAAATTAATCCAAGAACCGGGCTCATCTCGCAGTTAAACGCCAATTCGCGGTTCGGAGCGGATTCGTTCGAACTAGGCAAATTCAAGACATAAAACGGTGCCTATCCTATAGTGGCTATTTAAATTCAAATCCCCGAAACTAAAAACTCATTGAATGATTCTTTTAATTAATAGAATAATTTACAACATTTATTGGCCATGCACCTATAACCATCTAAGAATTATCAATTTGTTAAGCATCTATTGATATCTTATTAAGTTTATTTTTGGCATAAAAATATCATAAAGAGACCTACACATAACACAGTTTGATTCATAATTAAAGCATAACTATCTATACTATATATAACAGAAGTGGTACTTTGAATAATATGGTTAAAAAAAAGGTTCTTTGGTCTCATCATTTGAATATTAGTTTCTCAATATTCACCAAAATCTATTTAAAAAAAATAGCATTCCACTCACCTCTAAGAAAGACATGATTTCTTGAATCCATAATTAGAAGTGTAGCACTGTTATCAAATCATGAACACATTTCTTCTAGTACCAAAATCCGCTAAGATGTGTTTTGGGATGTGGGGCACCCTATTGAAATGGGGCATTCATCTATCCGTTCCACGCTGGTACCAATGAATGGCATTAGAGGAAATGGTTTCTCAAATAATTTGTGGTTATTTGTAGAGTAGTGTTTATTTTGAGTTACACATTTGCATCAATAATTGCTCTCAAAGCAATAAATTGTGCTCTAGCAAGGAAAATCTTCTTTTATTTATTTATTTCTTTTTTGGTTCCAAAAAAAAATTTTTCTTGGAAAAGGATAAATGTATTCCCAAAAAAGGGTAGAAAGATGTACAAGTATGCGTTATACAAAATGTGATACAGCTTTAAAATGGCCAATAGCCAATAGGCCTAAAAACAGATATTCACAGAAGGAGCAAAAGAATAGACAAAACAACAAATAAATCAGAAAAAACCAAAAGATCGAGTTCGAAGCATAAGTCTAATTACTTCAATGGGATGCAACGATCTAAAATAATTGGAAGTGAATCATCTGTAGTCAATTTCATGCAGTCACATGGGCCTGCATGGCAGGCATAGCTATGACATTGTTGTCGGGACTATGTTTACCATGCAGGGCAATGTGGCTCCATGGCATTAGCTACGGTTGGACTTTTTTACAATTGCAATATAGATGATTCAAATCCAAATAATTCAAGTTAGCAACCTTACTTAGGCCATGCCACACCATCGTAATCAAAACAAAATGTGGTTGCTTTATACGGAAGAAGCAACATTCCCTTGGCATGCGGTCCCCTGTCGACCGCGTCTTAAGTGTCGTCCTCGTCCTTCCTTCCACGTCCTCTTGGCTTTGATTTCACCACAGAAATTGGATGAGCGTCGGATCCAAGACGGGAGAGGGAGGACCACCACGTGAACGGTGAATTTGCCGGTGGAGCAGCTGTTTTCATTCAAAATTCACGAACGGACAAGCTTGGACATGTTTTGGGGTGTGGGGCCCCTTATTGGAACGGGGTGCATCCATCCGTCTGTTTAAAAAAAATCCCAAATTATTACTATTTTCGATCCTCTCTTTTTTACCAAGTTGTAAAATTAAAACGCGTAGAGGGGATAAGATCGGCTCCTTGGGATTTGGAAAGTATAAAACCGTACCGGCGAGGCGAATGTAAGATGCAAGTTGCCTCTTTTTTTTCCGACAATACCCTTCCCAAGCTTCGAGCAATGAGAGGCTCAAAAATATATTGGAATATTACGTAAAATACGAAATTTTATAAAAGGATTGATAAATAAGAAAAAGGAAAATAAACTGAAATGCTCGAGTTTTCTGTTGAAACTTGAAAGAAATCAAAATTTAACTTATTGTCACTGCACACTCTGCACCAAACAAGTCCAGAAAACCAGCGAAAAGAGACGAGAACTTGAGGCGCTAAAATTAGAAATTTTATTCACAGGTTCTTCCTGAGAGAGGGAGTCGCGGAACATTCTGCGTGGATCGTACAGAACAAGAGAGCTTTCCTACTCAAGGAGAGAGAGAGAGAGAAAATTTGAAATTAAAACTACTAACTAATAAGAGTACTAAAAGAGAAGAAACCCGTTATAGCTAGACTTTTTGTTTCATCTTTTTCGTTCGGTTTCCTTACTTTATTGCTGTTTGGTTCTTTCTTCATGGCTTTAAGCGAGCCCACTCATAACGACCGTCCAAGAGAACTTCATTCTCGAAATCGAAGTTATACCTGCAAAGAATCAGGTTTATTGAAATGAGATTGAAGATTTGAAAAGGTAAAACTGGCCATCATGCGTACCCTCCTGGAAGTAATTAAGAGGTTAATTTTTGTTACTACTAACTTACTTATCAGACGAACGCCTGACTTTTTCACGGTTATCTTCCTCATATATGGAAAAGAATTGTTCGATTTCGTCCTCCGATGGTTCCTTTGCCGGGGTCGAAGTTTGGCTCAAAAGAGACTCCGACGAGCACGCCGTTGATTCCAGATAGTCTGATTTTGGGCGAAGAACACTTGATGTAGCCATCTCACTCGTGCAACTTTGTCTATCCTTTTCTTCACTCGTGCAATTAGAGCTGGAAAGAGAACACGGGTATATATATGAATGGAAGGAATATCGATCGGGAAGAAGAAGACGAAGAAACGGAAAACAAAACCATGAACCCTTAAAGATATCTCCCCTTTAATTCCAATTTACCGGTTGAATGAACACACTTAATGCCATAAGAAAAGAACTCAAACCGACAAATAATTAATACTAAATAAAACCTTTCTTTGCTATCGAAAGACGTTGAGTCCTCCGTCTCGTAACCCGAGCCCTGAAAAAGGTTCAAACAGATTTACAAAATTTGAAAAACACACACAAAATATTTGAACAGACAGTTTAAGCGTGGGAAATGGAATTTTCTGAGAAATAGGGGAATAAACGAAACATAATGAACTTTCAATTTCACCTCCAGATTCACGGATCTCAACATCTCACTGGCGAGCTCGATCGAACCGTTGCTCGAGCACCGGGATGCCAGAAAGTCACCGGAGCTAGGGCTCGAGCATTGACCACCTGCCATCGGTTGATCACAATTCCCAGACATCGCGGGCCAAGTGGGTTTCTCTGGTGTAACAACGACACGATGATCGCTTTGGAGACGAGGGAACGACGAAGGCGACTCCATCTCTACTGAACCAACCTTCCTTCTCTTGCCTGTGCTTGCGCTAGAGGAGGCCAAGGCTTGGGTTCTGGCTCTCGTCCTGACACCAACCGGAGCAACCTCCATTACTGCAATTTCACTAATCTCTTTGCTTTTTCTCATACACTTCCCCATGTTTGTACAAATCACGACAGACAGTTCTTCAACACCACAGTTCTTTCCTCTCCTCTCGGATTCTTTAGAGATGGTTTTTATTTTATTTTATTTTATTTTTGAATTTTACATTTTTATACGTTGCGAAGAGAAGGAAGAGAGAATATGCTGGTAATGATTGTAGGGATTCCTTCGAACGGTTTTGCAGTTTCACGTTGTTCTTACTTCTTACCACGCAAACGGTAACGGAGAACTGAAACGGGTTTTTTGACGGCGCCGTTGCTAGAATCTGGCCGTTGAGATTAGGTTGTTCCATTATTAGCTAATGAATTACGGCCACGTGGATGTCCGGTGTTGATGGCATGCCTGCAATTTTAGACTCACTAGGCTTTAAAAGGAAAGGGAGGCCATGTGGGTTAGTCCCAAGTGGCAACGGTCTGCGTCCAACGTGCTGGGGGTTGTTACGTCTAGTCGGCTCAGCGCGACGCTTACGGGTTCAAATCATCTGAGATATACGTAACAATTGCGTACTGAGATAGAATGACTAAACCATCCTTCTTATTAAGACAAATAACAAAACTGTCCTGACCCAAGCAAATAAGCCATCCCTGAGCTAGAAAACAGGCAGTTAAAAACGGTTTTCGAATAAAATATTGATTTTTGCTCAAGTTGGGCCTTAGACCTGCAATCCAAATAAAATTCTCTCCTTTCATAAATAGGACTAAAGGCATGTATCATATAGCATGTTTTGATTTGTGCCATGCACCTTCACCTCAACTTCATCTTCTTAACTCTCATTCTATTCATGTATTACTTGATATTTTTATTCAATTATCACATGTAGAAAACATGGTTGTTCTGTAAAACTTCTCTTTCAGAATATTAGGGGACTGCATGCGCCATGCGTGTAGCAAATTTGTGAGCCCTACTTAAATAAATAGCCGTGGAAGGAGCAGGTATAGTGGAGGATTGTTTTGTTTGGGAAGGACAATGTTTGAAAAAAAAAGGTGGGCCCAGAATCTAGAGAGAATATTCCCCCTTTTATCTTTATTAATAGTATAGATTAAGTGGAATGATCAATCGCATAAAAATTCTGAAAGTACCTTTTTAATTTTTACTTTCAAAACATTTTCATGAAACCTCCTTCATAGATAACTAATTCAAGTTTGAAAAATTAGTAACTTTTAGTAATCTTTCTTAGTTTTTACCCTTTGCTTCAAGATGCATATCGTCTGCACCCAATATCTCGTGTATCTATGCAACATGCATTTTGATTGGTGCATTCATAATTAAAAAATAATAATTTAAAACTAAAGAAATGATTTTTTATTAACGCGGACAATTTTTGTCCCTTGCTTCATACCTAATGATTCCCTTAGGCCTCAATTTTGAAAAGCATAATTTATTTTTCTTTCTACTGTTAGGACTATCACCTATGGCATGAAAAGGAACTGAAAAGATGAGCTTGATTATTTGCCATTTGGCAAATATTCTTCTAGTGGTAATGCTTAGATTATCTATATTTCAAAAGTCTAACATGGTGAATTGGACGTTTTTATCCTTTTTTTGTTGAGGTTGTGTTTTCTCAATTTTCTTAATTTAAAGGTAGAAAATTTTAAAAAATAGTTCTTCTGTTTTTGACATTAAAAAAAACCCCCCGATTATAATAACTAAAGCAATCCAAAAAAAACTATAAATTTTTGTTTGATCATTAATCAAATTATTTGTATCATTAAAATTGTTACCCGAAGGTTCTTCTCATCCTTTATTTACAAACTTAAAAAAGCAATCTGAAATTGAAAAGTTCTTTTCTTTTAGTTTTGAATTTTTTTTTTTAAATTACCAAACAGTTTCTTAATCAAAGCTTTTCTACTACTTATACCACAATATTTGAAGACAGACCGGTAAGCCGTCACATGTGGATGATAACAATTAGAGTGGAGAAACGGTGGGCTTATCGTCTCAGAACTGGTACTGAGATATAATGTGAATTAATGTTGGCGAGAAGGGCTACAGAGAGCATCGGATTCTCTGGTGTGTGGGGATGGGAGTGAAAGAGACGGATCTTAATTGTTTGCCCCTTCACCTACGCATTTCCTTCAAAAGCTCTCGCCACACGCAAGGGGCCAGCTGGGTTATCTTCTTTCTTCTATCACTACAGCCTCTCCTTCAACTACACATCTATCTATATTTCCATTAATGTCCTTTTCCTTAATCTTCTTCCATCCTCTTGCACTCCTGGGAAATGGCAGGTCGATCCGTGCTTAGAATCTGATTGAATTATCCTTATGCCTTCTCGGAATGATTGGCTAGCTAGCCTCCGTTGCGGTCTTTTTCAGTTTTACAGAATTCAAACCACACTAATATGAATGCTGAGATTATATTTCTCAGATGTTCTCATGCACGCAAATACTACAAGAGGAAGCCAAGCACACAGAAAGTCCAAGAAGGGACCATACCACTTTAATTCAGAGAGTCCTGAAGATGAGTATTCGGGATGTTGAGATCTCAGTCTTGCCTTGGTAGCACAGGCCAAACTGCCTTAGATTACTGGAAACTAGAGAAGTCCAATTGCGTGATGGTGGTATGACATCATTGCCTCTGTAGAAAGTAACTTGCAGAGAATGGTCAGCCAATTCGCCGTCTGGTGTGGAGTACGGGAAAAGTACGGTGAGAAAGAAATTTTCCTTTCAAAGTAGTGACCAAAAGCATTACGCAATACAAGTTAGAACAAACGATACCATGAGGTGGGAGAATTCCATGAGGCCATTGCAAGTTTTCTGAGGAGCTTTCGATTAATTAATTAGACACATGCATTCATGAATCACACCAAATTTCCGTTTCTGATACCTTTGGAAAGACCTTGCGAGTCATGAATCGTGATTTTCTTATGTAACTTGGAATGTCAGTCCATTCAAATAATTCACATAATCTGTCAGTCGTGGAGAGTGACAATCAAAAGTATAAAGTTCTTTCCATTTTGTGCGATCAAAAATTCTTGTTTTGCTTTGCGTAGCGGTCCTTCTTTTATCCATTCCATGACACAGACCGGAAGAACCGGATAATTAGAACCTTCATGAAGCAATGTTTAGATAATAGCAACTTTTTGGATGACACGACACTTCTTATCTTCTCATGCCATTAATCCATACCTTGCTCAAACGTTTTAGAATTCAAATCAGCCCAGTTGGTTGAACCACTTGAACAAGGGTCAGGCTTCTACCGACATT
Organism: Buxus sempervirens; assembly: GCA_947561395.2. NCBI lineage: Eukaryota > Viridiplantae > Streptophyta > Magnoliopsida > Buxales > Buxaceae > Buxus > Buxus sempervirens. The sequence goes on from OX387190.1 coordinate 37,100,088, forward strand.
CCACCCTCGGCCGGGGATAACCATTAACTTTAATTAACCTGCTTATACAGGACTGTAAACAAGCCTAGCTAGCATTGCCCAGCTTGGCTTGAGCGTATACAAAAGCAAAATATTTTGAAGAATAAAAAATTAAAGTCCTATCAAAATATGTCTGACATGTTTTGATTAGTGGTAAACCAGAGTGGCTGAGGAAACTTGATAGTTGATTAGCAGTAGGAAATCCTACTTAATTTTCTCCTTCTATTAACGAAAAGAGTGGTGATAATTGGAGACATGGGAGGGGGAGAGTTTTGGGTGGAAGTTGAAGAGACTAAAGCAATGACCTGGATTGACTGATGCTTCAACTTCAATTCATTCCCTTAATCATGTTGGAGTCTCTTTCAGCTCCTAAAACAGTGCATCTGACCCTAAACCCAAAAAGAATGAGAGCGTTTCACCTGGTGCCATACAGCGGTGCCAGCAAGAAACTCACCGATGGATGCCCATGTCAATAGGGGGTCCACACATCCAAAAAGAATGCATGGGATAGATGATAAGAGCCTACTTCCCGAGCAATCGAGATCTTGTGCAACTTTTATCTACAACCTTATATGCAGCTTTTCACAGGATCATGCTATATGTATTGTGAATGGCATATCTGTAAATTTTTAAGCAATCCTGTGAAAAGCTACATATAAAGTTATAGATAAAGGTTGCACGGATCTCATCTGCTTCCTGGGGTCTTCCGATTCAATCATAAAGTTCGAAGCACTTTCTTCTCAATCTTCTTCTTTCTACACATTTCGACTCACAGACCTATTTGCGTTAGACAACTGGTTGGCCTGTCCATTTAAGTCGACCACGTCTCTCACAAATATACCTGCGCTTGTTCCGTGCAAGCAAAAGAATGTCCACGAAGCTCACAATTAACAAATCTCATTCATTTCTCACTTGTATGATAAAATTAAAGTTCTGTTAGTGCTTCCTACATGATTAAAAAAGCTTAAATGCTCCAACCATTATCCGATTTGACTAATCAGATCATTGGATGGCAGCTCCACCTCTCTGGGAAATCAGATCATGAGTTGGGTATAGTGTTTTTTGTCTTTATGGAGCTTTGAGACTCTTTATCCTGCTGATGTTTACATCTGCCTAACTATTAGTCTTGCTTTCGCGATTAAGTAATTCTTATCGGATGTCTTGGCTCAACCCTTACAATTTGATTATAAATAAAATCCGATCTTCTCCTACCTCTCTGCACCTAAATCCCCCAAGACATGGAGCAGTGTTCACCTCATCTAAATAAAATCTCATCCACGTACGGAGACAGAATTACTGTTCTCAGCATTGATGGGGGTGGTATCAGAGGCATTATTCCAGGAACCATTTTGAGTTTCCTTGAGTACAAGCTACAAGTATGAGTTCTTAACATACATATGAAACTCCCACAACACAAAATCACTTTCTTTATCTCTTACATTAATTCTCTCGGTGCAAACACGAAGTCAATAATAAACTTTTGGTTTTCTTTTAGCGTTTTGAGTTAGATTATATGTGTATATAATACAGGAGCTGGATGGAGAGGAAGCGAGAATTGCTGACTATTTTGATGTGATAGCGGGAACCAGCACCGGAGGCCTCATAACAGCCATGTTAACGGCGCCTGACCAGCACAAGCGTCCCCTTTTCATGGCGAAAGACATCGTTCCATTCTACCTGAAGCATTGCCCCAGAATATTTCCTCAATCCGGGTACTTGTTATACTAGTATTTTCCTCTACCTCTAATCGTTTGCTTGCATATATTTACTCTGTCTTAAGTAATTTAAAGCCCATACGTTTACTGAATATGTTGGTGAACTGGTGTTAGATGGTTGTCCATTCGTACGGCTAAGATGTTGAGAGCCTTCGCGGGACCAAAGTACGATGGGAAGTATCTACATAAACTGCTCCACAACATACTAGGAGGTCGAAGAATGCATGAGACAGTAACTCGGGTTGTTATCCCAACATTTGACATCAGTCTTCTTCAACCTGCCATCTTCTCAACCTTTGAGGTATATTGACAGAGTTTTACGCAACTCCTATCCGAAAATCTCAACAGAGTTATCATGGTAGAAAGAAGAATAGAAAGAATCGGAATAAGCTAGAAATAACCAAAAATCAAAATCTACATAGGGGGTAAGGGAGTTGATGACCCAAGGTCAAACATATATTGTCTTCACTCAAAATCATGCACGAACGTCTGCACTAGATGCCTTTTTAAGAGTGATGATGAATGCATCAATCACAGCAATGATGCCTAATTTTAGGTACAGACGATACGATATGTGTCGTTCCCAAGCTCACTTTAGCCTAGCTAAGGAATTGAGCAAAATTTTTTTTTTTTTTTTAGGAGTTGGGGCTTGGCCCATTAGCTTAATCGTAGTGATCAATTAAGCTTGGTTGGTGCAAGCTGAGCACAAGTTTGAGCCGACCAAGCATGGCTCTCTGACAACCCTAATAGTGATACGGCAATGCAGGCAGAGAAGGATGCTTCTAAGGATGCATTTCTATCGGATATTTGTATCGGTACCTCCGCAGCACCAAGTTATTTGCCTGCATATCATTTCAAAACAAAAGATTCAGAAGGAAATGAAAGGGAGTTCAACCTTATTGACGGAGGTGTGGCAGCAAATACTCCTGTAAGAAAATCTTTCCACCTTATTCAAACAAGGTCCAGTGAAGTTCAACATTACAGCATCTAATCAATATTGTTGCTTAATTAATAAATTTTATGGCTAAGTCTTTCCTTATACCATATCAAACTTTTTTTTAATGGAGTTGGTTGGAGCTATATTTCAGGCATATTTGGTGAGGATTGAAACTATCCTCCTACATGTTATTTTGACTACTTTGTTAAGTAAATATTATTGTCTCTCCAATTGATGTAAATTCAATTCCCTCTAAATGAGAATTAGATTGCAATCTGTATATACATAGGATAGCTCTACTTATCAGTGTCTTGTTTTCATGTTTGTTTGAATAGGCATTGTTGACGCTAAAGCCGATGGGGACTGTGTTTCCGGAGAAGGACGATCTCTTACCAGCCCATGCTCTACATTTTGGAAGGTACCTTGTGATTTCACTTGGGACTGGAACTTCAAAAATAGAGAAGAAATACAACGCAAAAAAGGCGGCGAAATGGGGAGTATTGGATTGGTTATACCAGAATGGCAACTGTCCTCTTGTGGATGCATTTACTTATGCTAGCGGAGACATGATAGACCTTCATATGTCTTTAATTTTCAGATCCATTGGATGTGAGCGTAACTACCTCCGCATTCAGGTACTTCCTTCTAACAATGTCTGTGAATTAAACCTCTTTGTAAGAAGACACCAATTAAGCTTAGACTGACATTTTTGGTTGGGTAAATTATATAGGATGATACATTAAGTGGGGATGAAGCTTCTACTGATAAAGCAACTAAGGAGAACCTCGAAAACCTGGTGAAGGTCGGAACAAGGCTTTTGAAGAAGCCTGTTTCGAGGGTGAACCTGGACACCGGTGTCTTTGAGCCAGTCACGACTGAAGGAACTAATGAAGATGCTCTCACCAGGTGAATCAATAATTTTAGCTAGTATTATCGTATATATGACATTAATTTCCTGATTTCTGGGATCACTTATCATGTGGTAATTAATTGTTTTGTTGCAGATTTGCTGAATTACTATCAGAAGAGAGGAGATTGCGCAAACGAAGATTACAAAGCAAAGTAGTATCCTCTTGATGAGGAAATCATATCTGCATGTCATCTATAAATGAAATAAATTTGTACAATGCAACTTGTACAATATATAGTTCAATTAGCATATAAATTAGAAATCTAGACAAGAGTGGAGTGCATGGTAGTGCACAAGATGTGTAATGTCAGTCAAAGAAATTCTAATTCAAGTTTGCAAACATTGTAGTAAGACATATAGATCAATTAATGTTATTTCCCTTATATTTTTCTCTTTTGTCATGAGATTATTATGTAAAGAATAACCTTTCAGGTTACATCGAGTTCATTTATTATCATTGCAATATTCTTTGAGGAAACCATATAACCTGTGAATTATAGAGAGTGAATTTGCTGTAATCCCTGGCCTGTGTCTTTCCTGATCTCTGCCATTTGCTTGTACTTGCTAATACAAGAGTAATAAATGTATGTCACACAACTCTTTTTCATGACGTGGCACCTCCCTTATTTGATTGTAGGGAAAGAAGCATCAAAGGACATAGACGATTTCATGTCTAAGGAGGGTATGAAGCTACTGCTAGCTATACTTTATTTAGCCCCAAAAAAAAAAAAAAAAGCTATACTTTATTTATTATTATTGAAGGAACATTCTAAGAAATTTATACATACTAAAGAATGCTTTTCCTAACCGGAATTCTCTCTATGAATTCATGTGGGGTGGCCATTTGAAGAGTCTTTAATAAATATATTTGAAAGGAGTTTATATTTACAAAACTCAATCCTTCTGTAAACTATTGATATTTTATTCCCTCTTAAACTGGCCTATCTACAACCTAGAAACACAATCAAAACATACCCTTTTCATATGTTAACTTCTCATTCCCCAAGATAATGCGTTTTTATTTTCTTAATTAAAAAACACGATATTTGTTATGCAAAAAACTTAACCAAACTGGACATGCGGTCATGCCTTCTATTTTATCTTTGTTTAGATCTTTATTTACTAGGAACATGATCACCCCTCAGTCCAAATGGCAAAATCTGACCTGACCCACACAGTTATTTTAGTGCGTTAGGTTAGGTTCCTGTCATGATAAAACTGGTTTGCTTTGAGTTTCCCTGATTGGCAAACCTGAACCCACCCGAATCATTTCCAAGTTGCCGGTTTCCAATTGACCCGTTTCTGACCGGACCCTGATCCCAATACCAACTTTGCGTAACTTGGCACAAATCCCTCATTATTATAATAATTATTAAATTGCGCACTTTTGTTGCCATCACCCTGGGCGCAAAGTAGCGCGTAGCCCCAAACCGCACGACAGGAACAATACAAGCGCTTTGCTCAAGTGTTTGTTTTCAGGTCGGTGCCCTCTCTGCCTTCCCCTGTATCCTTGGAAGTAATCTTGTGCATTCGAAAGAGGCGTTTTGGACGCGATTTCCAGAAATCGCGAGGGATTTTGGAATCCTTGCATTCTTGTTTTCCTTTTCTGCTTTGAGGGAAACAGAGAGTAGATGATGGGATGAAGACGAAGACAAAGAACGCGGAGAAATATGGCTAGGCTGGAATGGGGTTATCAAGGGAGAGGAAAATGGTGTTCTTATAAACGACTCACCATTGTGATCTGCTGCATTAATATCATTGCAGCCCTTTATTTGTTCCATTCGCTCTACGCTTCTGTTTACATCTATTCCAGTAATGCCTCTCTAACCAGTAAGTGTACCAGAAATTAGTGAAAACAGCCATGTTTTTCTTGCATTTGATTGATCTCTAAATGGATGCCTATCGTCTGTACCCAAATCATGTGTTTTCTTGCATAAAGGTGTGGATGCATATCGTCATCGGTGCATGATCTTGGGTGCAGACAATATTCGATATTACATTTTCTTGGGATGATTTGCCCTTTTTTCTTATTTGAAGAGCCCATTTTGTTTTTTTTGCCAATTCGCTTGAATTGGGAAACCCATTTTCGTTTTTTCCATTTTTCTTGGAACTCTATTCGATGTTCGATTTATTAGCGCGTTCTCTGTTTTCAGACGTTAAGTACACCCAGGACCAGATTATGAGAATGGAAGAATCAATTCAGGTTCGGAAGGCGTCGGAACCCTTAGAGCTTGTTAGATTGGTAATGAACCACAGCTCTTTCTTCCTCTCTTCCTCCTCCCCCACTCCTCTTTTTTTTTTTTTCTTTTGGGATTTTATGTTCTTTTGGATTCCTTGGAAGCTAAGAGAGAGAGTTTGTGTGCTGTGTTTTTTATTTATGTTTTTTGTTTTTCTAATTTGATCTAATGAGATAATTTGTTATCTGCGGGCAATAGGTGAAGGGAATCAAGGAGGAACTTTCCAAGGAAGAAAGGGTGGAGGAATTGCCACGGCCCTTGAAGCAGGTCATAACAAATGAGATTCTACAGAGACTGAAAGAGCTGAACGCTAATGCGAATATCAGTGAACAGCGAGGTCGGTATAGTTTGATATCCGTTAAATTGGTATTATTCTGAAACTATCAATATGCTACAAGTGGAGAGTCCATAATTTTTGAGGAACCAGAAAATTTTTTTTCTTCCTTTTGTTTTTATTAATATTACATCTGTTATCCAGTTGGTGAATAACTAGCGTTGAAAATGGTGCATCACAATCCCCATCATGAAGGCTTCTCCAATTTTATCTCTTTGTTGATAATTTTGAATTTACTTTCAGCCTTTCAGGCCAATGACCAAATGCATTCAAGGGCGGTTCAAACTTTTTGGGGGCCTTAGGCAAGGTTATAAAAATGAGGCCTTTTAATTAAAAAAAAACTTAATATTAAACCCTAAATTTATTTTTTGCCTTTTTAGATGCAAAATTACTAATTACACTTTTGTATTCAAGTTTAACCAATAAATCATTATCAATAGATAATATTGCTAAACCGTTTAATCTATCTTGACAATAGTTGTTCGAAAATAATTTTTTATAATCTTTCGTTTTAAAAAACTTCTTTCTGCTGATGCAACTATAACAGGTATAGTAAGTAATATTCTATATGCAATAAAACAATTGGGAAAACAATCAAGTTCTTTTATTAGATTAAGTATTTCAATTGGAGTATTAATTTCTGTTTTTGCAACTTCTTTTAAAACCTTTAATTCCGAAAACAAATCCAAACCATCAATATTAGAATGCATGTCATGCTTAAGAAAATTTTCAAGATCAAGACATTTTTTTTCTAAATCACAATTAACAAAAGAACTTAATTTGTCAAGGCCTTCATAGTTGTGGCGTTAACATATGAAAGAATTATTAAAGAACAAAAAACGTTAAAAAAGGAAAACCTAAGAGTTGGGCCGTTGGGGGGCCTTAACGGCTTAATGATTAAGAAAAAAAAACTTAATAAGATAAGAAAGAAAATATATTTAAAAAATGGGGCCTTTGTGCATTGGGGGGCCTTAGGCGGTAGCCTTAGTGGCCTACCTCTTTGAGCCGCCCCTGAATGCATTAAGGGAAAAAATAATAATAATAATAATAAGAGATACATTTTTTGTTGATGTATTTGCAAGAAGTTGAACTTCTTCCAGTATATACTGGTTTACAGGTTCCCATGACTCTGTGAGATTATGAAGATGAAATGAATTTATATTGTCTTTGTAAAAAAAAATGTAATTGTACTCATCATATCTTGAGATCTTTTGGACTTTGTATCTTGCTGTTGGAGATCTCAAAAATAGCATAAAGTCATTTTTCACAGCTGGACTACTCGTTAGTATTTTCATTTATCTGAGCTTTGGTCCCAGGAAACTTTGGTTATCATACAGTAGCCAAGAGAATTTCATGTAGAAGATAAACATAATATTAAATATCTATATTTCAAAATTACAGACATTTACATCATGTTTGATATAGTTTGTATCCTCTGGAGAATACAAGCATCATATATAAATTTTACCTTCCATGTACTCAAGTGTGTGCAAATTTATTGAACAAAATGGAAAACAATGAAAATTGAGCTATATGTAGCATAAAGAGAAATTGGTTTTGTTATTGATGTACAACACTAGTAAACAGTGTATCCGTGAATAATAATCAGTGAACAGTACCCCGTGAATAGTACTTTTAAACAATAAAATATATGAAAAGAAAATAAACAGACCCAGGCTTCTCATCTAGGGTTCCTTGGCATCACATGTCTGAGATGATTGCATCACAAAAATCCTTAGAGCAATAGTTGCTGAAAAATTCATAGCCTTCTTCCCCTCTAGTCTTGTGGTGTGCTTTTGGTGTGAGCTCCCAAGTAGGTCCCACATCATTTAAAATATCCCAAATTAATTCTTGGGCCTAGGGCTGTAAATGGGTCGGATCTTATCCGACTATTATCCGATTCAGATAAAATTTATTCGATTTAATCGGATTTTTATCCGAATAAAGTATCCGTCAGATCGAATACGGATCTGGTAATCGAATCCATTTATAAACAGATTCGGATTCGGATCTAGATGTATTCGTCCGACTAAAATCCGAATCCGTTAAGTTCAAGACAGATTTGAAATTTCTAAACTTTCCAAGGTTATTAAATTAATTTAGTATTGCACTATATATAATATCTTTAGCAAACCTAGACAAGAAACCCTCTTCGTCGATTCCATTGGGAGAGCTCTAGCGGCACAAGAGACCTCTTCATCAATTACATTGTGAGAGCTCCAGCGGCACTAACAATGGTCTTTAGAGAAAGCACAAATCAGATCTAATTTCAATCCAGGCATGTATCTTCTCTGGTGAAACATGATTTTGATGTAGACACAATACGCTCGGGGATTCAATCGGCCCTGGTGAAACACGATTCTGATGCAAGCACGACAAGCTGGGGAACGCAATTAGCTCCGAGTTGTTTCACTGAGGAAAAGGCAAAAAAACTCAAGATGAAACTGATGGAGACCAAAACGTTTCATAGAATATCTAGCAAAGGTGTCCTATCTCACGTAAAAATTTTCGATTCAATCATAGTTAGGTCTTTTGTTAAGGTTCCGTTGCCTGCGTCTTATCGCTTTGGCTTTTCAAAATAAAATCTGTTGATATAAGGTCCTTAGTAAGAGCTGTCTGAATATCTTGTTCACAGGCTTACCTATGCTTGCAACAGGAGCAAAGGTGCTCGGGATTCAAATCTTTAACGGATTCGAATCTTAAACGAATTCAAATACGGATTCGATAAACATAATCGAATTCGGATTCAGTAATCTATCTGAAAGATCCGTCGGACTTTAATCGGATAACGGATTCTCTTAAACCTAATCGGATTCAAACTTGGATAAGCATAGATCCACTCCAAATCCACTCCATTTACAGCCCTACGTTGGGCCTTAACAGAATCTTTTCTCGGCCTTTTCTAAACTTTATGTTGGTATTGCCACTTGTCTCCATCATTGATATTTTTAAATGACTATAATGTAACTTTCATAAACATGGAAAATAATTATGATAATACAGTTGAGAGAATCTATTTCCCCCCTTTTTTGTTTCATGCTAATGTTAATTTCTCTGATGAGCAGAAGCAGTGGAAATGTGGCGCAAGGAAAAAATAGAAGAGGCCAAACGGTTGGCAATTGGAAAAACATCCTCAAATTCAACCATCTCAGCTAACTATGCCAGTATTGTTTTCTTTGATATGACGTTTCTGACATTTATATTTGCTTTGTGTATCAAAATGAAGGAGCCATGTGTCCCTAAGCTAAATTCTGAAACTTCTTTGTCGACTTAACTCCTGATGCTTAGTTGACTGAGAGCACTCATATGCAGAGATGCTAACAAGAGTCTTGGAGTTTAATTGGGCCATGCTGTTGGAAGATATTGGCATCTGGATTCCATCTGAAGTTGTCAACAAGGAACATGATGACAAAACTGAGGGTGAAGAAGAGCTTGGTAAGAATCATTTCCTAAAGCTGATTAAATCCTTTTTTTACATTTCTGGAAATGTTATCCTCTTTTTGCTTTTCCCTTTCAAAGTTTCTATCGTTATTTTTAGTTTCTTGTATTATTCCATCAATCCAGATCACTGTTTATAATAATTATTCGATTGATTGATTTACTGGCTTATTCCTTCTCTTCAGAGTCCCAAATAATACCTGGCCGGCCGGTTCCACCTGTATGCCATGCTGAACTTCATACGGATTATGATGGTGTTGCTGTTAAATGGGGACTTACACACCATAAAGAGAGTGCTGCTGACTGCTGTCAGGCTTGTTTGGATCAAGCTAAGCATGCAAAGCCAGGTGAAAAGAAATGCAATGTATGGGTTTATTGCCCCTTGGAGACAGGATGTTATTCACCAGATGTCTATGAACACAAGCATCAGGAGTGCTGGCTAAAATATGTAAGACTCAAGATACTTCCACTATTTTACTTCCCAGATTTTTATAAGAAGTATACAAAGGAATAAAATCTACTCTCACAGCTGCATAATTATTATGCTTTATTTTATCACTTACTTATGTCAACCTGCAATACAAAGTAATGCTTGATTCGAATTTGTTACATGGATATTTATCCCTCCCCATTGTTGGGTGAGTCTTTCAATGTCATGGCAAATGAATTAGGCTTAGGACATTTTCAGATGAGAGGTATTTGGACCATTCTTACTTACTTGTGGTGTGCTCTTGGTGTATCGATTGCTGATTTCTCTGGAAGGAATCTGTTGAGAATCGTGCAATCAAAACAGTAAAAGAAAAGGGAGAGAAGAAGAACACGCAGATTTAAGTGGTTCGGCGATGTGCCTACGTCCACTGTGTACGGCAAAATTTCCACTATATGAAAACAATTAGGGCTACATCAATATATATATACAACCCTAAACCTGGTAATTTTTTAAATCCCAAATATATATATACAACCCTAAACAAGGGCCCCAGGTCCCTCCCCCTTGGACCCAGAATATGAGCCATTGTTTCCAACAGAATCATTCCCTAAGGTTTAGGTCAAATGATACTGTCTCCTCTTCATCAAAACTGACAGCTAGAACTTTGGGAGTTCTGTCTAGATCTGCTTGTTGAGGCTTTTTTCAGCCTCAGCAGTTGGCCTTTCCATTGGTAATCTTCAGTTTGCAATTAGTCTGCATGAAAGTTATGTTCTGGCAGTTCAAAACTGGACTATTCTGACACCTTGGTTGACCCTTTTTCCTCACAATTCAGGAGATCGGAACGTTTCGCCCTCTCTTTGACACCTTAAGCTTCAACTTCCATACTTTTGGTGTCTAATCATCAGATCAGTTTAAGAAAAGTGCTTGGAAGCAAAACCTGGAACTTTTGCTGTCCGAGTTATTTTTCCATTCAGTCTTACTGGACATTAATGGGTGTTTTATCCTTTCATTACTACATTTACTAGGGAATACATTATGAATCATCTTTAGCATCTATCCAAATATTGCATGCATGCTAATTTAAAATAGTGGATATCTGTGTGTGAATGTGTAAAATACATATGATAGATGTGTTGTGGGGGTCTGGGGGCAAAATTGGTTATGTATAAAACTATATGTCCGAATGAAGGGCTTCACTCTAGGTTTATCACTATATATTCTTATGTTGTATGAGTCGTCAATTCCCTTGTGCTGCTACCGAGAAAATGCTAGTTAAAAAATCTGAGCACTTAACAGTTAACGCTTTATAATAAAAAAAAAGCATAAGATTATGTCTGCTGCTTGTCCACCTCACTTGGGACCCTGCTTAGATGGGATATATTTGTGTATACTTAAATTACCAATACTTAGGGAATTAATGACTATAGACAATATGAATTATTTTTTCTCTATTCATGGTCAAATGTATATATTACATGGGATGTGTTTCCTAACGTATGTATTGCATATGACATACTGCTGATTCACAGGAAATGAAGCACTGTAGAGAATGCAAAACTATAACTTTTGTGTGTGTGGCGGGAAAAGTGGAGAGTATTTTAGCATCTAACTGATACCTAAATCCCACAAAGGCAGTTGATGCAGTGCAACTTCACTGGGGGGGGGCGGGGGCGGGCGCATGCAAAGAATAAAAAAACCTAGAGGTTATACCTTTTCAGTTGTATTTGATTGATTATACATATATAAACAATGAGAAAAACTTAATGAAGATATTACCCATAGTATTTGAGCAAGGCCTGAGGCATAGATGAACTTTTGGAGCATCACATGATCAGACTAGAACAGCTGGGGTTGTTGACGGATTTTATTAGAATGAAAATCAAATAAAATGATTGGAGCATATTTATGATTGAATAAAGGCATCTAAATTTAGTTGGAATAAGGTCTGAATTATAGCACTATATGCATATACATTCAGACATGCATACCATATATGCAATAGTGGATGAACTCATTGGTTGAGAAATTTTCAGAAAGTGATTTTGCTCATCCTTATAGTGCAATCTATGAGAGAAAATTGGGTATGGAAGATGCTGCAGGTTGAAAAATTAATCCTTCTAGATCGTACTTGCTCCAAAGTCGACTTGTGAAAGTTGAGATGCGTAATCAAACTCTATTTTGATTGTTTCAAAATGATTCTTTGTGGGCCATTGGCTTGGGCCTCCTTACAGCAATATTTATTTCACCTTGAATTCTCAAAAGAACGTGCAAATTGTTTGGGATCTCACTTGGTGATATTGATCAACTGAATTTTCTGTGGACCATTTGGCTCTCTTTTTTTTTCTTTTCCCCCTCTTGTTTTATGTTGACTGAAGAGGTTCAATAGACCAAAAATATTTGTCATCAATGGTTTTTATAATGATTGAGAATGTTAATTTTTCTCGTATCCGTGCTTTGTGATGTGACCTTAGTATAGTATATGAGACGCTGTTTCTAAGCTCCAATTATGTTGGAGGTGGTCCAGCGATTACTTTCCATGTTTTGAGTAACCGCAGACCTCCTGTCCTGTTCCCTCTCATCTAATATATTGAATTCTATCACTTGTGCGATGCAGGCAGAAAAACCTAGATTGAATTTCAAGGACAAGTATTCAGAATCATACAGAAACTCCCATCCAACAGCACCATTATTTGTTCCGTGGATCTCTGGTGTGGTTAGTGCATGACTGGAATCTTTCAACAAGAGGAAGGATATCTGAACAGCTGATAAAGAGTTCCAAAGTGTCCCATGTCAGGTAAACCACAAATAGAGTACTGCAAGAATCTAGCTCTTCTTCAATCTTAACAGTGGAATAATCTCACAAAAACGGAGGTGTTCCTCATCGTGCATATTTATTTAAAGTCAAACACTTGGCCTGGTCCGGGCGCTGAGGCTTTCTAAAATCAGGAGTCTAGCACTGTCGGGAGGAGTTTTTTTGGAAAGGCAGACCTACAGAAGTCTTCTGATGGATGTATGTGATAGTGGATTCATTGTAAATTGGGTGTCAATTCTTAAGCATCATTTTATACTACTAAATTGATATTTCCTTCATCGAACTTTTGACTTACAGTTTCTAAATGGGTCTGATCCATAATGAATGTTCATTTTATCTTAAGAAAATCCAAAGCCACAGAACACTCGAAGCTTGTTTCAGGCCCCTGTAATCACTAGCTACTTGCAACTGATGGTTCCAGCAGGAACTCTTTAGCGTTTAAGTTCTGGTGGTGGGAGTGGCTTGAATCATTCATTTGCTTTTGGTGCGTGGCATATTGACCTGTATGTGAAGGAATCTGTTACAATGAGCATTTTTATACTAACTTCTTTTTTTTTTTCAATGATAACCAAAAATTATGCTTTGCTAGGTTTTTTTTCCACTAAGTTAAACTAAGGTTACCCCGCTAGATTGCTGTTTTGGTCATCACTCTGGTGTATCAAGTACCCTGGCTTTAGGACTGTCCAGATATATCTGAATTCCTTTTCGGTTCGGTTTTACCAGTTCAAATTATTTCAGTTTCCAATATTTTGAGTTCGAATTTGAGTCCAGTGACATGTCAAGCGTTGTGACTTACGTGCAATTAACCATTTTTCAATGATTTTAGCTCAAACCCTCGAACATATATATGTATAGCCGGTTCAGGTTTGGTTTGATTGGACCTTAAAATATAATTGAACCAAAACAGAGTCGGTTTTCTAATATAAAACGAAATCAAACCGGTGACTATCTATACTATAGATAATGAGAAGAGGTCCTTGGGAATCCTGTCATTCTTAATTTACCCCTTTCCTAAAAAAATCCTTACAAATCATTGTTAAGATTTTTAAATAAAATGTATAATAGTTAAAATTGCTTAATTTCTTTGAAACTTGAGTGGTTGTACAATTGTTCCCTCCCTTCTTTTTCTACATAGGTGCAATATTGCACATGTAATTTGCTAGTTCGTAAAAACCAAAACCGAAGGTTCGGTTTATCAATTTTAACCAAACCCTATTCATCCAAAATACCACTTGCATCCAATTTCCAACTCATAATCCTGTTGTAATTGATAGCTTTTTTTAAAATTCATTTTATTAAAAGTTTGTAAAAGTGAAAGCACCGAACATTGCACCCATACAACATTTTTTGTGGAGTAAATTTTCGTCCACGTAGACCTTGCAGCCCACATGTCCGAGTCGACCAAGACACGTAGACTTTATTTAGGTGGCTCCAGAGGAATTGTGCAGAGTTCGAACCTGAGACCTCCACTACCAAAAACCGCCGGAAAAACTCCCTCAAACCCCTTTCTCTTTTTCTGGTTCTCTTCGTTTTTTTCCCCCATTTCGTTTCCGGCGCCCTATTTGGTTTTTTTCGCGCTCTATCTTCTTCGCGCCGTTTGGATAGTTCTGAGCATTGCCGCCGCCGACCAAGGTTAGCTTCTTCTTCCATTGCTAGAGAAACTCGGTGCCTCCATGAATGGCCCTTTGTGGAGCGCACTTTGCTTAATCCATGATTCCGACCTCGTCAAAGGAGTTCACTCACAATAACAACTTCATCGTATCAGATACATATTAACAACTGGATCTCAGTTTTATTCATCCCAAAGAAGAAAATAAAGGTAGGTGTTTTGAGTTTTATGGCTGCCCAACCTAACTTTATGGCTTATCATGCGAAGAGGGATTTATGGTTAACGGCCCTTGGCAGCGAAGGGGGAGTAGTATTGTGTGATATCTGTTCTGTAAAGAAGGATCTGTTTCCTTTTCATTGGGATCGTATTTTAAGACAGTGCTGTCAACATCCAGCTGAATTATATATATCCATTTCTTTGCTTCTTCGTGGTTAGGCGTCCTCCATTGCTGATCGAGCTTCTTCGCGCCGTCCTCCGTTACTGAGATTCTTCGCGCCATTCGGATAGTGCTGAGCATTGCCGCCGCCGACCAAGGTGTTAGCTTCTTCTTCCATTGCTGGGTGCTGGGGGTTCTACCTTTTTCTCCATTGGTGGGGGTTCTAGTTGCTTCCTGCGACAGAGATTACTCCCTGCGACACAGGGGAGATTGCGACAAGCAGAGACGAGGCAGGCGACCAGCGGTACGCCCACCCCTCCCCCCTTCACGCTCTCTCCTTCTCGCGCCTCTCTCCTTCTCTATCAATTTTCCATTTTCCCCTCTCTCTCTCGCGCCTCTACACTGCTCTCCTCTCGCTTGCCTCTCTTCTCCACCATCTATTCGATTAACGGTTTTTTTTTCTTTTTTGTATCTGTATTGTGATTGGAGAGCTTTGCATCACAATCGGACCCTACCCAGAGCCCTGGTTGCTGGGGGCTTTGTTTTTCTCTCCATATCTGGATTTCGCCCTTCTCGAGACGCACGAATTAAAGGTACAAATCCACGATTCCCCTCTATATGATTCATTTTTGAGATTAATGCTGCGCTAGTCTTGCAAGTATGCGTTCGTATGAAATTTAATAAATTATAGAAAAATGGTTAATTCATTAGAGATACCTCAAATGTTTCAAATCTTGTTTCCTTGCTTTCTGAAGGTGTATCTTGTTAAAGATACTAATCTGGTATTTCAAATGTTCAATAAAATTATCATAAAGTGTTTTATGATTGTAGTTTGTGTATGGCGCCTCCTTGAATAATGTTCATTTGCTGCATCTTTCATTTAATTGAATGCTCATCACACAAGAATTATAATTATAGCATGCTACTTCCATGAAGAAGAAAAAAGTGAGATTTAACAAACATTATGATGCCACTTTAAGAACCTCTTAAAAATTATTAAAAGTGCAGCTGCTAGATGTAGTTTTGTTAGTTATCTAACATAACTGTGAGCTTATATTACATCTTGTATGGTCCTCTGTAGTTATATATGAAAAATCCATACTGACAATGATCTCCATGGCAAAGTTCTTTTTGAGTAACAATAATCACCTGCTAGTCTCTGGTCATGTCATATTCTTTGGGACTTCTACATCTCCATGCAATTTCCTTTCTTCACTTCTTTTTTGTATTTCCACATTGCTTCTCTTCTTTCGATGATCTTACACTTTTAAAATCCTTTTTTCCTAGGATGTTAGTTCAATTACAGTTGTTATTCATATGTAGTGCTGTTCTTCAGGGCATTTTCAATGTATATCATTACTAGAAACTATTTTTGGTATGAAACTCTTTTTGGCTAGAATCAGGCTAAGGAGTAATGATACTGGCTCTAATTAAACCTGAACGTGATTTTCGTTCTTACAAAGTTTTCTGCAAATGAACCCTTCATACTCAAATGGGTTACATTAATAAGTTCAAAGACATCATTGAAGTCCTTAAGTGTTTTTGTGTGCGTGAACTTAATTCTTCTATTAAACCTTGATATTACAGTCATTTTAGATGCCTGCAACCTTTTTTTTTCTTTTCCCTTTTTGACATCAATATATTTAATCAATTAGCATTTATTTGCAGAACTTTAATATTAGGTGTTCTAAGATTGTATTGGTCTTCTTCACAACCTTACTGCTTTTGTTTTCTTCTTCTTCTTCCTTATTTTCTTTTTTTTGTTCTTTCCCTTCTTAGATTTCAGTGATATGAATGATTCCATGATGGATTTCATCATCATTTCCTTTTTTTTTTCCTTTCAGTAAATGAATGATGCATATTAATTATAAAAATCAGGAACAAGTTAGAAAACAGAAAAGAAACACTTAATAACCATATAGAACAAGATGCTTCTTAACCCACAACCCAATATGACCTTACCCACCCCAAAAGGAAAGTATAACCCTACTGTTTGTACCCTTAACTCCCTCATTGTATTAGGAGGAATTCCTACAAACAAATCTGACCTACCTACACCCCACTTACCCTACTTATCTGCCAGTGGATTTTCCGGTCTTGGCACTCTCTGAAACAAACTGTTCAATTCAACTACCAAAGATCTAGCCTTTAAAATAAGATGCCTTAACCGCCACGGACCTTGCATGGTCCTTGTCACCCAGTAAATAATACTAGCACAATCACCCTTCACCATCAATTCATTGTACCCTTCCTTTTAAGCTAACTCCAGCCCTGTCAAACATGTCAGCGTTTCTTCTAACAAAGAAAGTTCTTTCCCAACAGGTCCAGAAAATGCCAATATAATAGTGCCAAGAGAATCTCTTAATACACTTGCAGTACCCAGTGGTTCCGGGGTTCCCCACCAAGCATTCATCAAAGTTCAATTTGATGGTCCCTAAAAAAGGCAGGTACCATCTAACTGAGCAAATTGAGGTAGGTGGACAAGAGAAGTAAATATCATGCCATCCCCTCAAGATGTCTGAAGTAGATATCCCCTGAATTTTGTATGCACTGAACCCCCACGAAGCCACTGCCACACTGATGTCATCAGTAACCGGTGCCACTGTGCTACTATTCTCTTAAAAAATCCTCCCATTCCTCTTCTTCCAAACATACCACATGATAGCATGAAGTAAAAAGGATTAGCAGAACCCCTCTCCTCTGTAGTCCTGAGAATCTCTACTGTGAGAACAACATGAGTAAAGACTTCGGCATAACCCAAGAATATCCAATAATGACCAGACAATGCTACCATACTTGACAAACGATAGGGCAGCATACAAACAGATGGTATCATACTAGAAAGTTTGTTGGCTTTGGTTTAGTTTATGATATGGTGAATCTGTGTCTTTATTTCAGAATGATTTGCTTAGGTGATGGCACTTGGAAAAAATAATGGATAATTACACATAAGCTGCGACTGAAAATACAAATTATAAGGCTGAAGGTTACCAAATGATCTCCATGTTCTTACCTGTTGACCCTGTTTCGTTTCTCCTATTGAATTTAGCTATGTATCTACAGATGATCATGTTTGTTCTTGTTTAACTTATTTTTTTGTGCTTTGGCTATGAAGGTTGTTTCATAGAAGCAGATTTTTGTAATGCTTCTTGGTGAGAACTCGAACCAGAGAACCCACTATGACATTCTATCTGTAAGTGAAGATGCCAGTTGTGAAGAGATCCGTTCAAGTTACAGGTCTGCAGTCCTTAATTCTCATCCAGATAAATTGAAAAGGGCATCTGGGACATCCAACCCAGACAATGGGTCATGGGATAGGTTTCTGAAGGTACAGAAGGCTTGGGAAATCCTCAGTGATCCAAAATCCCGTGTGGCATACGATAAAGAGCTCCAGGCTTCTAGACAAGATGCTGTAGTTGCTGAAGATGTCAGCTTGCAAGATATGATGATGGAAGGTTGTAGTGAAGCCTTGGACCTCTTTTATCAATGCAGGTGTGGTGATTACTTCTCAGTTGATTCTTTGGACTTGGGGGAGATGGGATATTCATTGGAGAACATTGAGGGTACCATATCATTCAGGTCATCACAGAATGCATTGCCGGCATCCATTCTTCTTCCTTGTGCGTCTTGTTCTCTGAAAATTCGCCTCATAATTGACGTGAATTCAGGTGTTCCCAGTTGATGTTTTCCTCTTTAATGTCTTGTCAAGTTTGTTCATGCATCTATACATATCATTCAGCTTTTGGGTATCTAAATTTACCAATGCATAAGAACGTGTGGGAGGAGAGGTTCACCGTCAGTGGCAGAACAACATTATAGCTAGGGGGGGGGGGGGGGGGCAAGAACTTTTATTTTTTAATTAAAAATATATTTTTTTCTATATGTTTTAATTGAAATTTATGTTTTGGTTCCCATGAAAATTCTGGTTTGTTCCTTTTAACTCATTGAAATTTCTATATTTCATGAGATGTGTTAATTGAAAATTTTTTTTGCCCCCTCAAATTTGGAGTCCTGGTTCCGCTACTGTTCACCATGCCAGTACAATTGCTCGATTCGTAAGGATTGTGTTATGGTGATGCTGCTGCAGTTAATGATCCGGTTAATGATTTAATGATGAAGGTGGCTATCGGTTAGAACAGAATAAGAAGAGAAAATTGGTAATGCTGCTTTATTTTTCCATCGTACAAAATCTTGGGTACCCAAGCAGGTTTATCCACCATTCTAATTCCTACGATATTAGCAGTAGTAGAAGAGTTAACTTCTTCAAGAATTGTTAATGATAATCATTAAATTAAAATATAATACGGGGGCCCATTGGACTCGGAAGCCAGCAATGATGTGAACCGGCACCCGTGATTGTCGTTTATCCATGATTTTGCATCGGGGCAAAGATCCACAACAAAAGTCCGCTCGCGAGGAATTAGGGTTTTTAAGACAGGAACCTGTCATCAGGAGGTGTGGCAGAGCTGCATTGGCTGAAATGGTTTTCCTGTTCTCTTTTTATTTTTTATTTTTTATAATGAAATGGTTTTCCCTGTTCGTCAGGAAACACGTGATCTCAATGCCTTAAATCGATAAGAACCGGGCGAGCAACATTTGTTTCCTGCCAGCGGCGTCTTGCCGTCTTATGTTTATTAGCCAAGTAGCCTGTTCTCTGCGGTTGGATATCGGAGGAGGAGAAGAGCAGAGAGGGAAAAATGGGGTCCGGAGGTGGAGGCACGTCTCATTGGAGTGTATTTGACGGCGTGAAAGTCACTCCATCTACGCCCGAAACCCTTATGACGGAGATCAACAAGGCCATTGCTATTTCCGAGTACGCCCATGCCACTGCTCTTCTCCACGCTGCTTCTTCTTCCTCTGCCTCTTCCCGATCTACTGATAAGAGCTGGGAAGCTTGCTCGCCTCCTAATTTCGACGCTCGACTTGCAGATGAAGCCTACAAAGTGGGGTGTGCCGCCTTGGCCGCAGGCAAGCTCGACGAGGCCATCCATTCTCTGCATATCTCTCTATCCAAATGTCCTCCTGACAAGACTTCCGCCATTGCTAAAATTCAATCCCTCATTTCTTTCACATCCCAACAACTTCACAAACCCCATCCCTGATTTCTACCGGTACGCCTCCTCACATTCTTTCTTTTTTTTAACTGTATTCTTTCTTTTTCGTCACAAGTGTTCCTCTTGTCTTATGTTTGATGATTATTGCTATTGCTGAATATCTACCCTTGCGTGGATTACTTCAAATCTAGTTTTCAACACAGGATTTATTGCTTATGTTCTTTGCCCTTAGGATTGTATTCCTTTTTCAGTGAATTGTTTCCTTATGTGTTTGTTACGTTGGTCTGTGTTCTTATGAATTATCCAACCATGAAACTTAACTTGTTTAAACATAATGTGACAGTTGTCACAGTTCTAACTTGAAGTTAAAATTATTACAATTCCAAGAAGCTACACATATCAAACAAAAGACTCGGTACCAATTACCAAGATCTTGATGCCTTCAAATTTAACAGGAGAATTTCTTAAAACTCCTGCACCTCATGAGTGGGATGCAACTTGTTTCAACGAAGTCTGGCTTTTCAAAAGGTGCAATTTGGAAAGGTTGGGCTGTCTTCCTTCCTTTCTTTCTTTTTAATGGCCATCCTTCTTTTGGAAAAGAAAAAGAATCATGTTAAGTAGATCAGGAAAGAACGGCAGAAGTGACTATGTGAACAGGGTTTAAGAGTTAAGAAAAAAAAAAGACACTAAGGATGATGCCTCGTTCCCCTCATCCCCACCAACAGTGATTCTTGGAAAGTTGTGTTTGATACAAAGCAAATGAAGTGCCCCTTGTCTCTGTACTTGTTTAAAATATCTGTGGTATTCTTCATACATTAGCTTGGTTGCTTGCATTTTTATGTTTAATTTTGTTTCGCTCTAATTCATAAACGCTTGATAGGTTGTGAAGGGGATGAAGCAGGGTACTCAGATGGACTATCGAAAATCCTTAACTGTTTCAATTGTTGATTATGTTGACTTTCTTTGTTTCTCCAGCTTACAATGTGTGTATTTGCATCTGCATCTTATAAGGTTTTCAGATTACTTGATCCATAAAGGGTGCTTGCACAAAGACCCAAATATATGGTGAGAGAGTACTAATATACCTGAGATCAGCTATGATAACCTAAAGTGTTACAGTTCACTACCAGTGAGTATGAATGCTACACCTAATACTTGTACTGCTGGTTACTGTTTCTAAAATGGAAAAAGTATACAACCATTTCCATAGGTTCACATATTGGAGTTTAGAAGTTCTTTCTTTTGGATGAGACGGACAATGATGAAATGCATGCAATTGATGGCCTTCAGTCTGCAGACCTGATAATACAGGCGGCGTTGGCTTCAAAACCTTGGTAATGATGAAATATTTGTGTTTGGGAATTGCTTATGGAGATGTGTGGAGAATAGTCACAGTAACTATGGGTTATGGAAACATGTATGAAAAATTAGATGAGTAGCTGTTTCATACAAGGTTAGCATTTGGACCGTTACTAAAATAATCAGATGCAGAGTTGTTCAAGGGCTGATTTGAGACTCTGGGAGAGCTAGGGCGTGGCAATACCCATTAGTTTCTAGGTTACTGTTGTAAGATGGTGGCCTCTTGTTGTCGAGAGTATTTTCTCAAGGCTCTTATAGCATGATGGCCTGGAACCTCTTCTTCATAAAGAAATTAAATGTCTGGCAAGTTGATTGGTTTTTCCATTTAATTTTTCAATTCAAAGTTATCTCACATCTATCCAATGACCATAAACACACATGAGGGTGGCTATCTCTTCTTTGGCTGTGCGGTTCTACCCTTTCATTAAATTTGGGGTGGAATCAGGTACTTCTATCTATTTCTTGTCTGATTTTGTAGTGAGGATTCTCTACTTTATCATCTCTATTTCCTAGTATTTTTGGTTAGTGATACTCCAAAATTTGTTGATGCTTATGTTGATGCTAAGTTTTCTGACTTGGTTGAACTCTTTGCTCCCCACAAGGATGTTTGTATAGATGTTAATACCTCTGATGCTCAAATATGGACTTCAACCTGCGGGGAATTTTTTTTTCCTCCACTAGGTCTGTTTTTTCAGTCATTTGGGGAGACAAGCCAGCACCTCACCCACATCTTTTTCCAAGTCTATTTGGAGTTATTGATTCCCACCTCTTTTCTAAGGCTTTGTCTAGACATCATTGCTATACAAGATTTAACTTGTAATCCTCTCTCTCCCTCTCCCTCCCTCCCTCCCTCTCTCTCTCTCTCTCTCTCTCTCTCTCTCTCTCTCTCTCTCTCTCTCTCTCTCTCTCTCTATGTATGTATATATGTATGGTCAACCCTTAAGATGGATATGAAAACAGCTCATGAATCTCTTATTTTTGGGATGGATTGGGTCATGCTATAGAGTTTATTCCACTTATTTCTTAGTAAAGATTTCCATTTATTGGGAAAAGTGGAAAACCCATTTATTAATATGTTCCTTTTTTTTTTAGCCGTAGTCAAATGCTATGGGAATAGAGGAATTGGAGCATATTTTGCAACAGCCTTTGTAGGAAGTGGATCTAAATTTTGATGGATCATCAGTTGGGAATCTAGGTTTACCAAATATTGGTGGACCTTTTAGAGATTACCAGGGTGTTATTTTTCATGCATTTTCAAGAGCAGTTGGTGTTTGGAAATGAAATTAGAGCTGAGCCATTACCCTTGATAACTAGAATTTCAGCAGTGATTTACCACTTTGGAGCTGGGCGTGGCACCTAGATTATGAGTGCTAACCCCTGTTTATGAAAATTGAGCCATGTCTTTAGTCTGGCCAGATCATTGGCAATTGCATGGAAATCTTGTTCTCACAAGTACAGAGATTAACAAAAGAATTGACAGGCAGCCATCATATGAGAGCAATTTGAGCATTCTGACCAAGGAAATGTTGATTGAGCAGTTTTAGAGATGGGCTGAGAAGTGATGGAAGTTTTGTGAATGTTGTTTTATGGTTGCATTTTTCCTCTATGTTATTCTTTTCCTTGTTCCTTTCTGATCTTCTGTAGGAACCTGTCTCTCTTGCATATTTTCTTTTTTTCCATTTTTTTTTTTTGAATTTGATATTTATGAAATAATAACCACGTGGATTCAGGGCTTTAGAGTTATGTTCTTGTTTGGATCCTTCTACTCTTTCTGTTACTGAATAATGAATTTTTACTATAACAGAATAAGAGTATATACGTGCAAAACTAGCAGCAATATAGGCACGAAAAAAAAAGGGTGGGACAGTAATAAAGGTCACTACAGACAGACCTAGGTGGTGTTCTGGTTCTGAATATATATGTCTGTATGGCAACTCATGATGGAGCTTCTACTGTGGATAGCTTCATAGCAACTAATAAATGAAATTTCAGTTTCTTTTTTGCCCCCTTTTTTTTAAACTTTTTATCGGGAAATTCTTTTTTTTGGAATTTTAATGTTCAATATTGTTAAGATTCGAAGGGCTTCTGTTTCAGTTTACAAATACGGTTCTAGTTTGTAATGTTTAGAAGAAGATGAACAAAGAAATCACAAATCTTCATGAGTTATTAAAGGTGTGGCTACTCTTTTCTTGGTGTTGATTCCCCGCCTTCATTTACTATTGGCTCGATTCATATTAAGGATTTAGTTTCCAAAAGTGACAATTGAATCCCCTTGTGCTTGTTGTTTCTTCCCACCTTCCCCACATTGATTAACATTATTTACCTTAATAACAATGTTTGAATCTTGAGGAGATTCTTAAGCTAGTTTCTGACATGTTGAATTGATTGAGGCTTGATCTGCTTAAGAGTTGCTCATAACTATGAGATCATTGACTACTCGGCTCTTCTTTGAATGTTAGTTGAAGTATCTTAAATTTAATTCTAGCAAGTGGTAGTTCGGGATCCTCCATTGTTATGACGGCATTATTTATTTATTTGTGGTTTGCAGCTGGAGTTTCTTTCTTAACAAGCACAGATAAATTGGCCATGGAGCAACCATCTGATTATTGATATCTGGACAAGCTGAAGCAACTTTCCTCAACCAACCTGGAATAAAGCCACGGGTCTTTTGCATTTGTATATGTGCGTGATGTAATTATGTAATTCGCTGATATTTCTCATATATAGTTTATTGGCGTTCAGGACTTCACGAGAGAGACGAGAAACAGGCTTCTTCTTTGTCCCGTGTTTTCTCATATGCTGGGTGCCATCCATATCAATCATCTTTTCATCTTTCCCTGATTCAAACGCTTACGACAAGTAGGAATCCTGAACTAAAGTTTCTTGCGACCTGCAATTTCTTGTAGTTTTGTAAGTCTTCAAATATAGCCTTAGTTCTTCATATATGCCATAAACCAACCCTATGAGACATCTCCTTTCGCACTCAAAATGAATTTTTGGGCCTCCCTAAAAAGTTCTCCCTAAAACTTAAGAAATATAAAAAATTTGGACAGCTCTTAACATTATTAAGAACTTGTACGCATATTTTTCATTCTAGGTTAAGTTGAGGTACTGTCTATATGACTAATTTGAAACATAACACGTTAAAGGAACAGTTTTGTTGTCATATTTAATAGACTAAAGTTGCTGGGAAAGCCCATAAAAATGTTATGTTTTTAAAAAATTACTTTTTGCTGGTGCCTAATCTCAATAAGACGAACTATAAGTACGATTTGAGCTTGGAACCTAAGCTGTTTTGGAAGGAATCGTTTGTCGCCTTTACCTGAAATGCTTCTTGATGCAATCGTGAGATGCTGTCATGTGAAGTATCTCACGGTCAGTGTTTTGTCATGTGGGCTTCATTTGAAAATTTTAAAATAATGACAATACATTTGCCGTGAGATGTTCCACATGATAGCATCTCACGATTACATCTAAAACCTTTCGGCGACGAACGATTTCATCCCAAGTTGTTTATATCATTCTCTATTGTAGATTAAAGGAACGCAATGAATGTCTCTGATTTCATCCCAAGTTGTTTATATTAGGGGTGCAACTCGGTCCGGTTAAAACCGAACCCGAACCGACCCAAACCGACTTCGGTTTGGTTTTGTTCGGTTTTATAGTGGTTCGGTTCGGTTTCGGTCCAAAAATCCCTAAACCGAACTAGGTCGGTTCGGTTTCGGGTTTCATGTTCGATAAACTGAACCGAACCGAACCCGAACCGAAACCGAACCGAATTCATGTATTTCCCTAAACCGAACCGAATTTATATATATATTATAAGATTATATATATATTATAATATATAATCTATGTTTTATATATATATAAAATATAATATATGTTAAACTTTTTAAAGTTTATATTTAAACTTAAATGATATTACAAAAAAACCTTTATTTGAGATAAAAATATATTGGTCCAACCCGAACCGAACCGAACCGAATAGTTTTCATGTAGTTCGGTTCGGTTCGGTTTGGGTTTCGGTTTTTTCATATATTTTCGGTTCGGTTTTCGGTTTAGTTGGTTCGGTTTTCAATTCGGTTCAAGTATACATATTTTCGGTTTGGTCTTTGGGTTGACATCAACCCGGACCGAACCGAACCGAGTTGCACCCCTAGTTTATATCATTCTCTATTGTAGATTAGAGGAACACAATGAATGTCTCTGTTATAAATATATAAAGTTATTAATGACGTTGGTACGTTCTCGAAATGGGTACTATGGGGTTAGGTGAATTCCATAACAGATGTCCTTTGGTGTTCCAAGCTCCCCTCTTTTTATGTCCTATTTGAAAGAGAATCCAATACCTCATAAATGTGAATATCTTAATCCTATGAACTGTACCACCCATGGGTGTATTTGATTTGGGACAAAACAGTTAGAATTAGGCTCAATCTACTCTGGGACCTATTTTTTTTTTTTTTTTTGGGTAAGGCTGGGACCTATTAATTTTTTTTTTTTGGTAGGCCTGGGACCTATTAATTAGAATCCGAGCTGGCTTATAGCTAAATTTAATGGCATTGTACCTTCGTATTTGTCAGGAAGTTTGCAATTGAGATTCTATAGGACCTTTATCTACGATCTTATTTGCAGCTCACATTGGGATTATGTCATGTGTACAGTGAATGGTATAACTGTAAATTTTTAAGCAATCTTATGAAAAGCTACAAATAAGATTATATATAAAGGTCCTACAGGATGTAAACCGGGAAGTTTGTCCCTAGGTATTTAACCAAATATGATACTCCGATTCCTAGATATTGTATCATTAGATTGCCCCTTTAGGGGTACGGCTGAGCTGAGCCAAAAGAGTTTTGGGAAAATTATGGGAAAGACCTCCTTTTTGGGAGGTCTTTCCCAAAAGGCCTTTACATCAAAGTTATGATACTGCAAGCCTCATTTTCCCTTAAATTTATCAAAAGGGCTTCACATGAGGAATGCAAGCATTTTCATAAGAAGATACAAGTCTTATCATAGGGGGATACAATTATTTTCATACTAGGATACAATCACACTACTCATAGGGGCAAACAAGTATAGGGATACAAGAATTTTCATATGAGGATACACGTATAATCATAAAGGGATACAAGCATTTTCATAGGAGGATACAAGTCCTGTCATACGGGGATACAAGCATTTTCATAGGATGATACAAGTCTTGTCATAAATGGCATGTGAGGCCCTTTTGATAAATTTAAGAGGAAAGGAGGCCTGCAGCATCATAACTTTGATGTGCAGGCCTTTTGAGAAAGACCTCCAAAAAAGGAGGCCTTTCCCATCATTTTCCCCAAGAGTTTTCCATGATTTGGAAATGAAAACCATTAGTCCCGTCCGAAAAATCCACGACAGTGACTACAAGCTCCACCGTCCACATACTAGGTAGGTAGCCATCATTCGTTCTAGTCTAGACTGCTTTTCTAACTTGGATGGTATAGTCGGCAAATTTGGGCAATATTTTTTCTCAAAGAGCCAATCTCAGTTCGGTATCACGTCTTATATCTAATTTATTTACTTGGGCTTGAAGGGAAACTTGAAAACTACAGAAATGTCACCATTAAGAATGACCGAATGAGCCGCACTGAAACACACTGTTAGGTTGCAGTTGCTCTGTATCAGTCTCGTAAACATCACCAGATAAACATGCCCCATCAAACATAAGCTTCAATGGTGATAGATATTCAATTTCTTCACGTTAGTTTCTCCTCCGTTTCTAACTTTATCTTTACCCCAAAGAATAGAACACCAAGAATTTGTATAAGCTGCAAGGGCACTGTCATTCGAGCATTTAAACTGGGTAATCGAAACATATACATGTTATAAATACCTGCACACGTCCATCTTACAAGAACCGACAGATGCCACCAACTTCCCTTCACCAAGTTGCCCAGGAAGAGTTTTGACTCTCAAAATGAGTTTTTTGGCTCCTGAAGAGCCCAAACAACCTCCAAAGCCTTGCAGATTCTTCACATCAGCCCTCAGGGATGCTCTTGCTCAATGCCAGAATTGTCCAGGAAGACTGTCTTCTTCA
Organism: Buxus sempervirens; assembly: GCA_947561395.2. Classification (NCBI taxonomy): domain Eukaryota; kingdom Viridiplantae; phylum Streptophyta; class Magnoliopsida; order Buxales; family Buxaceae; genus Buxus; species Buxus sempervirens. Next base: position 37,127,393 of record OX387190.1, read on the forward strand.
AGCATCGAGGAGGAGTCTCTACCCAGCGACATGGACGATGAAGAAGATGTACTAATTCCGCAAATCCTGTTTTGCTGTTCTCTCAACTTGTGGTTAATTATTCTGGGATTTATATATTTTGTTCTCAGGTGATTGTTTTGGCGATTCGAAGTCGAGCCATGGAAGCAAGGATGAGACGTAAGGCTAGCTCGAATCTCAGCTGGGTTTTACCACCAACATTGGGGGAATTGTTCATTAGTCCGAAGGGAGGAATCCAACACACAAAAGATGACGAAGATGAGGAAGAAGATAGGGAAGCATTCCTCTCTGCTGGTAGCTGCTTATCTCGCTGTTCCAGTGCCAGCAGAGAACTGTTCTTCTCTGTTGGGGGGAGCTTGTCCCGATGTTCGAGTGCAAGTGGTTTTGGCTTCAAAGATGAAATTCGCAGGCGCTTGATGATTAAGGAGCTGTGTCACTGTGATGGGTGGCCGTTCGGTCTCTGCCGAAAGTCTATGCTGCTTCCGCCTCTGCCCAGATCTCCTTCAGACTCCTGGTCATGGAGTAAAGGCGCTCGAATGGTTAAGATTCTTTGAACCAGCATCGGGACGACGACAGTGCCAGCAAAAAGTTGTGTTTTTGGGTTTCATTAAAGCTTTTTCAGAAGAAAACCTTCTTCCATGTGAATGACAAAACCTTTACCCCCAAAAAAAAAAATGTGAATGATAAAACGATTCGCATCCCCTACTGCGCATGCTCTATATACAATTTTTACTCTTTATTAATGCAGAATTTATCGAATCTTCTGGGTTGGTTCTTAGAATGCTTTTTAAAAATAATTCTGATTCAGTCACCGAATTCTTGGTAATTGAGAATTTGTTATACTTTTTTAACATAATTGTGAATGAGTGTTGTTTTATTATTCATGAAGGACTTTTCCCAAAAATGCCCTTCTGTTCTGATTAGGGGTGCAACTCGGTTCGGGTTGATGTCAACCCAAAACCAAACCGAAAATATCTATAATTAAACCGAACCGAATTAAAAACCGAACCAAAAATATATTAAAAAACCAAAACCCAAACCGAACCGAACCGAACTACATGAAAACTATTCGGTTCGGTTCAATTCGGGTTAGACCAATATATTATTATCTCAAACAAAGGTTTTTTTGTAATATCCTTAAAGTTTAAAGATAAACTTTAAAAGTTTAATATATATTATATTATATATATATATATAACATATATTATATATTATAATATATATATGAATTCGGTTCGGTTCGGTTCAGTTTAGAAAAATAATATATTCGGTTTGGTTTCGGTTCGGGTTTGGTTTTTCTGAACATGAAACCCAAAACCGAACCGACCTAGTTCGGTTTAGAGATTTTTGGACCGAAACCGAACCGAACTACTATAAAACCGAACCGAACCGAAGTCGGTTTGGGTCGGTTCGGGTTCGATTTTAACCGGACCGAGTTGCACCCCTAGTTCTGATTTAAAACATCCCAACTCCTTGTACTTAGGCTGTGAATTTATTTTCTCTTGTTTGATTAGAATGAAGGAAACTGATTTGAAGAGAAAGTTTATCAAAACATTATCTCTTCCTAGTTTCTTTCAAGATAAAGATTTTGAAAGAAATTAAGAAAAGGAAATCCACTAATATCCCACCACGATCACCATTGCTGATGTTTTTTTTTTAATGCTATATTGTTAGTTGCATCCTTTTAAGAATTTATGCGAAAGGAGTTTGAAAATGATTTATTAGTGAAATATTTATTTAACTACCAAAAAAGGAAAAGTGTGAGGATCTTACTTAATATGCAAATAAATCTCTAATGGAGCATTGGCTTTGTTCGTCTACTATTCCCAATGGTGAAACATGTGTACACGTATATGTATGAATAGGAGGTGTACATTTGTTTTATTGGGAGTAGCATATGAAACAGCCAATGCTCTAGTTGAGGATGAAATCAAATCCATTATTTGAAATTGCATTGAGAACACCATCATGTCAGGAATAAATAAGGTCAAATGATTTTTTTTTAACTCTATGTTAATAATGACTTGAAATCTGCTGGAGCCCTAGCCTGAAAATCTGTTAGTCCAACGGTGAAATACATGTCCACATAGGTGCATAAAGCTTATGTATACAAACCCTCCACCATTGGACTAGTAGATGTTCGAGCATGAGGGACCTGCTGATATGGTCTCGTTAATAATTAAATTTCACACATAATGCGTCAAGAAAAGTGATCTTCAAATTTAATTATTTTTCAAAAGAAATCCTGTAATTTAATTATGATGGACTGTTTTTATAATTATTAATGAAAAGTGACTTTTTCATAAAAAGTGAAAAATAGAAGTATTTGGAATGGACCTGGATCCTCTACGGTCGAACTCGGAAAATTCTCAACCCATAATCAATGGGAGCACGACACGTCAGTTTAATTTCTTTGCCAGGGCACGTCAGTCGTCAACAAACGAAAGCGCCCTCTCTTCCAAAAACCGAACGGGTTAACGTTAACGCCCAATATGAATATTTTATTGGGTACGACAGTCGATGCTATGCCTCGACTGTCGGACCTGCGTACCTGGTTTGACGTTTCCTCCCTTCCCTTCCAGAAGTGCAAAACCCATGGCTTCTCCAAGAATCCTCCTCTCTGTAAGTCAACATTGCTCCTTTCTCTCTGCAAATCGACAAAAATTCAAGAAGGTCATGCTTGCAACTGCTTCTTTGAAATCAGCTTAGGTCTTATTAATGGCCGGCATAAGCACATGTTTTTGGGCAAGCGCCATTAAAGGACTGCTCAACTACCTTCCCTTGTGAGTGTGTGTCCACTTCTACACTACAATAGAATCTTTCTATCTTTTGTTCATTCATCAACTACCTTCCCTTATTGCTCGAAATTGCCATGGAGGATTCGTTGCTGCTATAGCTCCATCTTGTACAACTTCGTTTATGACAGAAGCACTCGCTGCCTTGGACTCTTTTGTTCGTCTCATCGTTGAAGATTGGAAGCACGAGAAAACGAACTAAGCAGGTACGTTTCTAAAGAAAAATTAACTTTTAGGCACTCTATGATTTTTGTGCCTCTCTTTTTCTTCTCTGTTAGGATGGATTCAGAACCGTTCAAGCAATGGTCAGATTGAGTTCTAGGGTAAACCCAAATTTTCAACACTGGGTAGAAAGTTGCATTCTTCATTTTTTAACCTTTTATTTATGTACTCAATTTAGGGGAGGAATGGCATTTGCTCAAAAACGTTAATTGATTCATTTTGTTAAGTCAAGTCCAGAATTCTTCTTTTTTCCCCTTTCTTTTCATTTAGTTGAAAATTCCAAGTTCCAATTTCTGCAGAATGGCTTCAATATGAAAATATTTCTGGTCTTGCAGAGAAGAGGAGTAAGTCATCTCAAATTGTCATCGTAGCTGTAGTATACGCAGTTGTCATAGATATGCTTGTCTCCATCATTTGGTTCATTTTATGGAGGTGCAAGCCAAAGCCAAATCATGACAGTAAGTATCCATACTTAGAACTTAGTACTCCAAATTTTTGTGTGATTAATTCCATTAAAGAGTTGATAAACCAAATAGTGTTTAAGAATCAGAAGCAAGTTTACTTCATTTTATTTATCATATAATGTGAGGAAGTAAGGCATGCTTTGTATGCAAATACCTAGAATGTAACCACTGCAATGGGGAGCCTAGTATTTCCTTAAAGTGTGTTAACAAGCTTCCCCACATAACATACTGATATGAGTTTTTAGCAGTTTAAAAAAGCACCCCCTTTTATGTTTTCCTTTATGGGAAATTTCTCGGATTTGGCAATTTTTACTAATTTCTTCTACAATTATGTTGCTTGTTTTTTTTTTGTGAAGATATGGATGAGATCAAAAGTGTTAAATCTTTGCAATTTGACTTTGGTAAGATAAGAGCTTTGACAGTTGACTTCTCCGATGCTAATAAGCTTAGCGAAGGTGGATTTGTTGCTGTCTATAAGGTAATAACTCTACTTCTTCTAAGGACTTAAAATTTTTTTTGTCTTTATTCTTTAATTTGAGATGGTTTTGCATGAAATTTAGAGAGTTCTGTGAGCTGCTTCAACTGGATTTCAGGGTGTGCTTTCAAATGGGCACCAAATAGCTGTTAAGAGGCTCTCTAGAAATTCTGGACAAGGCGATGCAGAATTGAAGAACGAGGTTTCCTTATTAGCCAAGCTTCAACACAAGAATCTCGTTAGGGTTCTTGGTTTCTGCTTGGAAGGGGAAGAAAGGCTACTTATCCAAAAGGAAAAAAAATCTAATTGTCTCTTGGTTGCCGATTCATTCTTTCCTGTTTTGTTGACTAGTTCGTTTGAGAATGATGTAAGAATTTCTTTTTGTGATTATGAAATTGATACTTGCTACTGCATGAGAAAAGGGCTAGCAAAAGTATGGAGTTCTGGCTTCCAGGTAGCTTACATCTTGATCAAAGTACTTAGGAATTGGTTATTTTCCTGGAATTATTTCAGTTGCCTTGTATGAGTGGAATATGTATAATTCTTGGAGTTCTTAGTTTTATTCTCAGAGATTTCCTTCCTGTGAAAAACCATCTCTTCACACCACCCAGCAGCTCCTGTACACCAAATCACAAAACAACACTCTGTGCAGAGCTCTGTGTACAACTCAATAATGTTGTCCGCACAAAACCACAAATGAATCATGTATGGTTTTTCAATTATTTAATGATGTGGTTCTGTTTTGGGAGGTATTACAACTTCAGATTAAAGTCTGACGTTAAAGCCTTCTTAAATTTTTTATCCTTAGTCAACCCCTGGAAACTTGAATGCTTCTTTGTCTTGGTTTTTGCGTTTCTTAGGCTTCACCGATTGCTGCTAGAACAACCACTTGCAGCTCGTCTGATAGCTGACATGGATGTTGATCAAGTTCAACATTCCCTAATCTGATCCACATGTTAGACGTTTTCCCTAATTTGATCCACATGTTAGACGTTTGTCATTCACATCGACAAGGAGGCGCTGTACAACTGATGATCCAAAATGCTCAAAATCAAGCAAAGGAAACTCAATAGCCATGATCAAACAAACCAACATGGTATTAATTTACTCCAGTTTTTAGTGATTTCTTAGGACAAACAAGTTCATATATAGCTTCTAATAATCCGGATTCTTCCGTTTCTCTGCTGACATAACAAAATTCATTGATAGCTTATAATGGTCATTATTCTTCCATTCATCTTTCTGACATAAGAATATCATAAACTATTCAGCTTCCCGTGAAATATCCTCTCTTGATGGCATGTCAGCCTCAATCCTACTGTCGTCAAAAAATATAGGCCGTGAAACTGAAGGGAGAGTCATGGAGTGTCTACTGAGCATGAGAACAACTGAAGCCATGGTGGGTCTGTCAGCTACACTTTCTTGAACACATAATAATGCAATATGGATGCACCTCGTCACTTACTCTTCCAGAATGACATTCTGCCAAAGTTGGATCCATGACATCTAAGGCCATCGCTTCGCTCCATTTCATCCATGCCTAATTCAGAGATTTAAAAATGAGGGTTGCTCATAGCTACCCACCAAAGAAGAGGGAAGTGTAGATAAAAATTCAATTCATACTCACATAGCTTAGGAGGTCTTTGGCACTTTCTGATTAAAAGAAATCAGTGTTCTTCCTGCCACTTATAATCTCCAGAAGACACCGAAACTAAACACTTCTGATTTAAATGAAAACTGCCCATGCATTGCGTATTCTGGAGCCATGTAACCACTGAATGCCAATGTCAATGAATTAGTCTCAAGAAGTAAATTAGCCATATATGAGTACTAGATCGTGATTGTTGCACTTACAATGTCCCCACAATTCGACTTGTATTGCCCTGTGATTGCTCTACTATAAAAAGCCTTGCCACACCAAAATCTGAAAATTTTGCATTCATATCTAGGTCCAACAATATATTGCTAGCTTTCAAATCATGATGAATAATCCTATGTTGAGAATCTTCATGAAGGTAAACAAGCCCCCCAGCAATTCCTCTTATGATCTTGTAACCCTTATCCCAATTAAGCTGTGCGCAGTTCGCAGGATCTGTGTTCACCAAATAAAGATACAAACAAGGGCTCAAAGTTGTGGCAAGTAATCATCAAGATCAGAACCAAGTTATATGTAACTCATCTATTTATCAGCCTTGCAAAATCAAATGTGAAAATGTAACTAGAAGAGAATTAAGAAGGAAGGTTTTTCATTTTCATATGAATAGTTGAACTGCAATTTCCCAGTCAAACCCAGTTGTTAAATGTAGAAATGCAAATTCAAGCTACAGAGGATAAATATCCAAACCATATATGAAGTGATCAAGGCTTGCATTTGGCATGAGCTCATAGATCAGTAGCCTTTCTTTCCCTTCCAAGCAGAAACCAAGAACCCTAACGAGATTCTTGTGGTGAAGCTTGGCTAATAAGGAAACCTCGTTCTTCAATTCTGCATCGCCTTGTCCAGAATTTCTAGAGAGCCTCTTAACAGCTATTTGGTGCCCATTTGAAAGCACACCCTGAAATCCAGTTGAAGCAGCTCACAGAACTCTCTAAATTTCATGCAAAACCATCTCAAATTAAAGAATAAAGACAAAAAAAATTTTAAGTCCTTAGAAGAAGTAGAGTTATTACCTTATAGACAGCAACAAATCCACCTTCGCTAAGCTTATTAGCATCGGAGAAGTCAACTGTCAAAGCTCTTATCTTACCAAAGTCAAATTGCAAAGATTTAACACTTTTGATCTCATCCATATCTTCACAAAAAAAAAACAAGCAACATAATTGTAGAAGAAATTAGTAAAAATTGCCAAATTCGAGAAATTTCCCATAAAGGAAAACATAAAAGGGGGTGCTTTTTTAAACTGCTAAAAACTCATATCAGTATGTTATGTGGGGAAGCTTGTTAACACACTTTAAGGAAATACTAGGCTCCCCATTGCAGTGGTTACATTCTAGGTATTTGCATACAAAGCATGCCTTACTTCCTCACATTATATGATAAATAAAATGAAGTAAACTTGCTTCTGATTCTTAAACACTATTTGGTTTATCAACTCTTTAATGGAATTAATCACACAAAAATTTGGAGTACTAAGTTCTAAGTATGGATACTTACTGTCATGATTTGGCTTTGGCTTGCACCTCCATAAAATGAACCAAATGATGGAGACAAGCATATCTATGACAACTGCGTATACCACAGCTACGATGACAATTTGAGATGACTTACTCCTCTTCTCTGCAAGACCAGAAATATTTTCATATTGAAGCCATTCTGCAGAAATTGGAACTTGGAATTTTCAACTAAATGAAAAGAAAGGGGAAAAAAGAAGAATTCTGGACTTGACTTAACAAAATGAATCAATTAACGTTTTTGAGCAAATGCCATTCCTCCCCTAAATTGAGTACATAAATAAAAGGTTAAAAAATGAAGAATGCAACTTTCTACCCAGTGTTGAAAATTTGGGTTTACCCTAGAACTCAATCTGACCATTGCTTGAACGGTTCTGAATCCATCCTAACAGAGAAGAAAAAGAGAGGCACAAAAATCATAGAGTGCCTAAAAGTTAATTTTTCTTTAGAAACGTACCTGCTTAGTTCGTTTTCTCGTGCTTCCAATCTTCAACGATGAGACGAACAAAAGAGTCCAAGGCAGCGAGTGCTTCTGTCATAAACGAAGTTGTACAAGATGGAGCTATAGCAGCAACGAATCCTCCATGGCAATTTCGAGCAATAAGGGAAGGTAGTTGATGAATGAACAAAAGATAGAAAGATTCTATTGTAGTGTAGAAGTGGACACACACTCACAAGGGAAGGTAGTTGAGCAGTCCTTTAATGGCGCTTGCCCAAAAACATGTGCTTATGCCGGCCATTAATAAGACCTAAGCTGATTTCAAAGAAGCAGTTGCAAGCATGACCTTCTTGAATTTTTGTCGATTTGCAGAGAGAAAGGAGCAATGTTGATTTACAGAGAGGAGGATTCTTGGAGAAGCCATGGGTTTTGCACTTCTGGAAGGGAAGGGAGGAAACGTCAAACCAGGTACGCAGGTCCGACAGTCGAGGCATAGCATCGACTGTCGTACCCAATAAAATATTCATATTGGGCGTTAACGTTAACCCGTTCGGTTTTTGGAAGAGAGGGCGCTTTCGTTTGTTGACGACTGACGTGCCCTGGCAAAGAAATTAAACTGACGTGTCGTGCTCCCATTGATTATGGGTTGAGAATTTTCCGAGTTCGACCGTAGAGGATCCAGGTCCATTTTCAAAAGGCAAGTAAGTTTAATTTTCTCTTTTGTTTATCTTTTCGGTCGAATGTTGTAATTTGTAATTTTTTTAGAAAGTAATGGTGGACTTTCAATATTAAAGATATTAGACATTTTGATTTAATGAATTCGGTAAATTGATTTACATGAGACACAAGCGTATTCTACGTGGGATACGAGTATGTTATAAGTGGGCACAAGTGTGTTTTACCTACAATAAAATGATATTATTAATTAATTTTTTTAAAAAGTGACTCTTCAGGTGAATTAAGTTTAGAAAGTGATCTTTATGTGTAAAATGTGATCTTTATGGACTGTTTTTATAAATACAGTCCAAAAATAACCCTTTTTCCTAAAAATTTTGAGATTAAGAAAGTAAAAATTAATTGAGAAGTATTTTTGATAAAGAGTCATGCGTGATTTCGATCATTCAAACTTTCATTATTTTATTATTTTACCGTTGGTTGAAAACTGGTGCAAGCGAGGTTAGTATCGTCATTTTATAGACCTGTTTTCAGTTGCAAATCAAAGGAGGTAATCTGTGTCAAAGAAAGGGATAACAGGATAGCAGGTTGAGGGAAAAAGAGGTGAGGCAATGTGGCACGTTTTGTCCGTTAAATGAACTCATGTCGCCGCCTTTCTTGTCCAAAGAAGGGAATTCCGTGAATCTTTTCTTTATTATTCTTGCCATTCTCTCTCTAGTTTTTCCTGATTTTGGTGAAAGCGAGAAACCATGGAGACTATGAATGTCAATTGGGAAGCCCTTGATGCTCTCGTTATCGATTTCGCCAAATCTGAAAACCTAATCGAAGATTCAATCTCTTCTCCTCCTTCCTCTCCCTCTTCCTCTTCCTCTTCCTCTTCTTCTCCCTCCTCTCCTTCGTCTTCTTCTTCTTATCGCTCGCGTTTGCTGATCCGCCAGATTCGACGGTTTATAGAGATTGGGGATATAGACGCAGCTATCGATCATCTTCGGATCCACGCTTCTTTTGTCCTCGACGATCATCGCCTTCTCTTCCGACTACAAAAACAGGTGTTCGCATTACATTTTTTTTCCGTTATCTAATTAAGCCTGAGTTAGATTTCTGAGTTGGAGAATGTTATTTCTTAATAGAAATTCATTGAGCTTCTGAGGAGGGGGACAGCAAAGGATCAAGAGTCTGCCATTGAGTGCCTGCGGACAGCGCTGGCTCCTTGCGCTCTTGACGCCTACCCGGTATGTAAGAATATTTTTCCCTTCTTATTTTCCCTTCTTATCTTCGCTTCATTTGTTTTCCTCTTAAGTTATTGGGCACTTCTAAAAAGGTTTAATGGCTTTGGGAATGGTGTTCTTGTTGCATTGGGGTAACGTATCTTTGTAGTTGAACAGGAAAATCTACTACGAAAGATAATTGACAAATTGAAAAGGATGGGCACCATTCTGTACGGGCTAGACTTTGTCAAACGAAAACCAAGAGTGACGAGACCAAAAGACCTAATCACTGTATGCAATACGAATCCCAGCCATTTACAGAATCGGAATATGAAACTCCCATTTATTTCAGAAAATTAGAACATTACATCTTTAACAAATTGATACCTGTGCTCCGCAACTTTAAAATGTGGCAATTATTTTCTTTCAAGCGAACCTATCATACCATAGAGGGCAACATATTCTACACAGGAGCCACCTCATCTAGCGCCAGCAAAAATAAATATTTAAATCTCACTTAGCATCACGCAAAAAACCACAAGCTTATTTCATAATAGAAAAAGAAGAGAAAAAAATGGTCAAGGGTTACTGCCCAGCTCCAATGCACGTCAGATTCTGCCTCCTTGCACAAAATCCGTTCATTCTTCAGTATCCACTATCCGTTGACAAGATGATCTACTGTTAAAAATTTATCCAAAGCTATTTCTACATGAAGAAAGCGATCTTAGATGAACCAAGAGCTCTCCAAATAAGCTTCCAAGGTGCAATGTGTGCGCGCGCGCATGCAGGTGGATGTACTTCCTACTTCATCTCATTCTCTGGTTCAAAGCATATATTTCTGGTATTGTGTCTTTTCTGTACAAGCATGCTTTTAATGAAGGAATACTCCAAATGTTAATGAAGAATAATGGCAATAGCTCTTATGGAGAATTGTGTTTTGTTAGAGTTAATCAGGCAAAGTTTGACAGTTGCACATGTTAATGACATAATTTGGATTCCACTAATCATTATTTACAAATTGGGAAAAGAAATGATGGATGGTTGGAAGTAGGCAATCTTATCTTTTGTTGACCCAAGTGGAATTGTGAGTAAGAGAGCAGAATTGGCTTTTGCATGTGGAAGTGGCAATACAATTTTTCTGAGTCAAGTAGCTGCAGATGAAGCTTTAAAAGTCAGATAAGCTGGTTTAATTTTTTGCTAAAAGATTGATTATTACCTTTGTGGGCATGGATTGACGTTTCGTGGATGGACGTTAAATTTAAGGTGCCAAGAATGCTAAATGTCATGCTTTTTCTTGGCGTCTGTCAAATAAAAATTTATTTAGTCAAGTCACGAGCATTTGACTAGAATACTTCGTTTGTAAGACATTAATGAAATGGAGTATATAATTACTATTTAAAGGAATCCTCATGAAGGATACGGTTCTGGAGATTGCCTGACATAATGCTTGTGAAGCGGTGCTTGATGTGCTGGATATTTGTTTTAGTTTAGTTTTTGGGGTTGTAGAGAAATTTGCTACATATGTTTGCCCTGCCATTTAAAAATTTTTTTTTTGTATTAATCATTTTTGTTCGGTTGTTTCCTGGCCATATGGGTTATTCTTTTTTCCAATTTTTAATAAAAGTCTATCAATACCCATCAGAAAAATAAAACAAAAACAGTGAATCAGAGAAACTTCCCTTTTTTACTTCTTATTCATCTGACCGAAAATCATTTCCCTTAACTACTTAATATAGGGCTTTCCATTTCCATTAATAGTTACACAAAATCTATCTCCCAATGATTGCTATTAACTTATGCCCACTTGACCTCAAAACAGTATCTATTTGGAGACATTAGTACTGCAATCTTATTCAGAGATATCTGATTGGTCTCTCTCTTGCCTTAATTCTGACATATTTACGTGTCCCTATTGTGTTCAAGGAAGCGTATGAGGAGTTCAAGCATGTTCTTCTTGCCTTTATATTTGATAAAGATGATCAGACATCACCAGTTGTGAATGAGGTAAGCTGAAATGTTTATTTATATGTATTATTAATTGTTTGCACCATATTGTACTGGTTTCTACTTGTTACCATCTAATTTTGAGCATCCTCCATGGTGCAATATTAATAATCATTAATGTCCTTTCCATTCTAATTTTAGAGAGATTGTTTTCCTTTCTAATGTGAAGTCATTACTTGATTACTATTGTAAATTAATTAAGCCGTACAATGAGCATATAAGATTGGATAGCATGAAAATTTTCTTGATTGGTCAAGATGAGATTTAGTGACGATATCTGATAAAAATTATGTTTTCCTTTGGTTTAGATTTGTCTGGTCAGATTCTGATTATCAGATGGGTAAATGCTTGATCTCATACTTGGACCCATTTGGTGGTATGCACTTGAAAACCTTTTGATGAGGTGTAAATAAAACAGAATTTGGCAAGGTCATGCTTCGCCCAGCTCAGGCCAACTGGGAAATATTAAGCCTTCTTAAGGCTTATTACGGCCTATATTTTGGGTCCAAGCCTGGCTAAATTATTTTTTTTTCATAGGTTAAGCCTAGGATTTGGCAAGCCTTATCATTTTAAAATGTATTCAGCATTAGCTAGAGATATATATCGTCAATTGAAGATTCCTATGAGGGTCCTTTGACCACAAAGTGATGCCTCTTAGAAGCTAAGTCATCATATGAACTGATCTAATCTGTTAAGGATAATAACCTTTGGAATTTCCTGGTCTTTTAAGCAGAATAATATATGAGAAGGCCTTACTACAATGTCAAAAACAATATAAGAAACATATGGATACTTCTTGGGACAAAAGATAACTATTTTGAAACAAAGCATAGCCATCTCGAACTCTTCAATGGTAGGCTCAGGCTGTGTAGGAAATGAGGAAATTAATCTTTGTTTATATTGATTAATATGTTCAAGCGTCATCAGAACTATAGCTTTTTGTCTTTCAAATTCTTTGGTGAAACGTTCCCACTTGGATCAAATTGCTGTTTAATTTAGAACCTTGGGCATGCTGTTTGATCCAATGAAGCAAATATGTCCTGTATGTAAGTATCTATTTATTTGATTGAAAAAGGATAAAAAAAATCATTTTGAGTGCAGAACTTTGCAGAATAACATAGTTTCTTGAAAAACAATTCACCTTTCAAATTTTGTATGTCATTTTTTGAAAAATCAAGATTGAATGAATCAATGGTATTGAATTCTTCTTTTGTTTTTCTTCTGTCGACAATATCACAACCACCAGCATGTTTAACTGCTGCATCACAGCCTATGATGTTGGCATCACCACTATCACCACCTAGGACATGTACGATTCTATGTAACATATGTAGAACACCTTGTTTTAACATGTTCTTGGGTTGTCCATTCGGGTCGCTATTTTGTTTGCTCTCTATGGGCTGATAGGAGTATTGAGTGAGATATAGTTTTATTGAGGGCGGGCATATAGATATCTTGGGGTTGTGACTTGCACTTGCCTCTATGGGTGCTCCCTTGTACTACAATCTTTTCTTTTTCTATATATATTTATCTTTCATTATTGATCAAATAAAAAAAAATTTTAAATTTCCATCATGTCATTGAAACAAACATTGCTACCACTTTGGCAACGTTGACACTCGGCATCACCATTACTATAATCAGTGGCGGAACCAGGACTCCAAATCTGAGGGGGCAAAAAAAATTTCAATTAACACTTCTCATGAAATATAGAAATTTCAATGAGTTAGGAGGGGCAAACCAGAAATTTGGGGGGGGGGGGGGGGGGTGGGTGTGGGGTGCAAAACATAAATTTCAATTAAAACATATAGAAAAATATTTTTTTTAATTAAAAAAAAAAGTTCAGGGGGGGCATAATCACTATAAGGTGGTTCCGCCACTGACTATAATAGCCCTTGCTCCACTAATATAGTCGTCATTGCTGTTGCCATTACTACCACCACCACTACTTTTGGCTAAGGGACCGCTAATCACTATTAACCACCTCCTGTAGCAAGCATAATCACTACCATTTGGTAATGGCCCAATTATTACCAATACCTATGATATGATAATCTCCCTAAATAATGGTATCTAGGTGTGTCATTTGGTTGGATCTCTTTTTTGGGTCAAACAGAAACAAAATTGAATTAGAGTTGGTAAGTTCGGTTTAGTTTGTTTCAGTTTTTATTACGGTTTATTTTTACATATACACATATATACATACATATACATAATATGCATTAAATATATGAAATGCCCTTTTAATGCAGATTACAATATGACAAATGAAACTATTAGAATTGAAAATCAGGATATCCCTTAATGCAATAAATTTAGGTATCTTGGATCAGTAACACAAAAAGACAGAGATATGGATAAATATGTATATGGATGAAGATGTAGCACATAGGATTAGAGCTGGTTAGCTTAAGTGAACAGGTGCTTCTAGGGTTTTGTATAATATGCGTGTTCTACTTGAATTAAAGGTAAGTTTTATATTTTATAAGACAACATAATGTTGAGTGGCAGAGGCACAACATGTTTAGAAGATGAATGTTATTGAGGTAAGCGTGCTAAGATTGACATTTGGATAAAAAATACAAAAGACAAAGTAAAAAAATGAAGATATTCAAAAGTGGTTAGGCATGGCCATCCATTTAGGGATAAAATGGAGGAAAGTATGTTAAGGCAGTTTGACATGTAAACCGGAGACCTTGAGATGCACATGTAAGATGGCTTGAGAGGTTGCATATTGAAGGGCCTAAGTGATCAAAAAGTATGCCTAAAAAGACATGGATGGAATTAATAAAGGAAGACATAGATAAACATAAATTAACTAAAGATATGATTTTTGATAGAACGTGATGGGGAGACAAGATTCGTGTCTCCGACCCCACTTTAGTGGAACTGGCTTACGTTGGTGATGGTGATGATAGAGGACCAACCAGTGAAGCAAAGTGGCATCTATCTTCATATATATCTATTGGTTGGGAGACGCTCTCTCCCAATTGAAGTGGGACTAAATCCAAGTGTGCAGAGCTGCATGCTTGTATTATTTTTAGATTTAGTTTTTTTTTGGTTTATATATGCTTCTTCTTTTAGTTCATTGCTTGGTTTTGTTTATTTTGATGAAAGCCTTGAACATGATGGAACCAAATTATAAAAACTGAACCAAAGTACCAAACTGATCTTTTCTGGTTTGGTTTGTTTGGTTTTCAATTTAGATCAAACCAATTAACATCCATGATATCAACACCATGTTGCTGCCATCTATTGTCTTTTTCATTCCATTATGTACTAGAAATGGCAAATAATTGTCCCATCCCTGCTGTTGGTATGGTCTGGTACCGATGGTGAACAACTGGCCTTTTGGCCTTTTTAAATTTGAGTTTCCTGGGTGGACTAGTACATGTTGTTCCTTGCTGCTGTTTATTTAATTTATTCTTTTAAATTTTCTTTGGATCTTTTCCTCATACTGGAACGGGCCTCATCATGGAAAACACAATGCCCAATATCTGCATCTTGAGTGTGTCAGTATCTGTTTCCATGTCCATGGACACATGATGCCATGTGGCATAGATTACTGATTGCACAACAGTGACAACATGAAATTACTGATAGGCATCTACTAAATTAATATGACATAGGTTTTTGATTGCCCACTAATTACTCTTTAATTCCTAATCTAATATTGCAGAATATCTTTCTTTTTTTCAATTTGATTCATATCACACCAACTGCAGAAAGATAGCTTTTGTTAGTTTTTCTTCCCCACCTATATTTTTATGCTTCTAGTCTATCTAGTCTTTATATTTTTAGTCATTGGATTTATTTTGCGGCTTTAATTTTCTTTACCATGATAACTTATTCTCTATAGGGAAAAAAATAGGCAATAAACAATTGGAAGGATGATCACACATCTTCATTATTTTTTTATTTACCTCCTAGCTATTCATTTGGATCAATGAAATTTCTGATATGAGATTATATTTATGGGCTATCTTCAGATGTAGTACTTTTGTACAGATTTCATTTGTTAGGAGGATTTATCTTAAATGCTGTATTCTTTCAGTGGTCTGAAAGAAGAAGATTCGAGATTGCTGGACTGTTATCCTCTGTGCTAAGAGCCCATTTGCATGCTTATGACCCAATCTTTTCAATGACATTAAGATATCTCATAAGGTATCTCCACTTTGGCTCCACCTTCAAATAATATACATTGTCATAGTATATTTATTTGTACTGTTCTCTTCCTAACACTTACTGAATTCTTATTGTTTCTCTTGATGATATGCAGCATACACAAAGGATTTTGCTTTCGTCAAGGCATTCCATCTCCCATTTCGGATCTTAGTGAGAGGTTACTTCTTGAGGAGTCTGATCCGCCTGCAACACCCCAGGAAGGTCTTTATGAGGCGCCTCCTTTTGATGAGGTGGACTGCTTAAAATATGCTGCTTCTTTTTTACCTTTTCTTTTAATTATTTTTAATTTTATATAATAGTACACATTCTCCTTTCAAAATTCAGGTTGACATACAAGCTCTTGCGCATGCTGTGGAGCTTACAAGACAAAGTGCAGTTGATAGCTTGAGATTTGCCAAAGGCAATTTATTTCAGGCATTTCAGGTTCTTACAAAATTTAATTCACCTTTAGACTGATTGTTTACTCTTTAGTGTATGTGCATGTGTGTGATATGACAAGCATCTTTTTGCTTTAATGTGGGATCAAAGAAGAAAAGATGCTTATATATTGTGGTTTAAATTCATGCATGTTCTTATGTTATAGGAGTTTGAGTAGATTTGGGTATGAAAAATTAAGAAAATCTTTGCCGTAATCTGGGAAGATATGATGGACATCTTTTACATGTGCTCATGCATGTGTCTGTATGTATGAAGTTATGATGAGCATAGTAGCTTTAATAGGGAAAGATATGATGTGCATCTTTGCTCTAATATGAGATTAATAAAGAGAAAAAAAATGCTTATGTATGGTGATTTTTGTTCATGTATATTTTATGTTATATGTGTTTGAGTAGCCATGGCTGCCATGCATGAAAATTTTGGAAAAATCTCAAACCTTTAAGGGCTTTAGAATAAATTCTGATCCAGAAATTTTCTTTTCCCTTTTAAGGGACTATAAAATTGTGAAATGGTGCTGTCCATGTGAGAAAGCTGGTTTGAGTCTAAGCATGTTGTTACTACTTTATCTGTTGCCACTTGCCAGTCCATTGCTCCTAGGACCTTGCTTTGGTGGGACCTATACCAGATCACAATCATTTAATTTTAATTTCACAATAAGATTTTCCTATCTTTACCATTAATAATTGTTGGTTTTGATCTTTCAACATTATACTTTGTCTTGTTAAGATGTACAAATTAACTTAAAAGATAACAGAGGAAGGAAAGGAAATTTGCAGTATCTTATGTTGAAGGTTATAATCCCAAAGCCATTATGACATCAGAAAGTCAATGATGCTAAAGATTATGAACGTTGAAATCAAGGCAGTTTGTTCTTGTTAATTCATAAAAAATTGAATGATTAAAAAGAGATCAGATATGGTAGACATTTCTTGATGAGTATTAACTTGTTACTGTACTTACGTTTATACTTTTCCCCTAATGTATGAATGCTAACCATATTTTAATGTTTCTGCAGTAAATACTCTAGTTCATTAAGATGCCAAAGAAATTTATATAAAAAGGCATGTGTCCTTTAAGTGTCTAAGTTGTTCATGCATGATGCAACGCCATCCATGATTGGGTTTCTTTGAGATCTTGTGTTAAATGTGGGTCCTTGCTTATTATCTGAGAAGGCATAGAGTGTGCTGAACAAATTTGGCTCATCTATTCGATGGCCATAAGGCTCGATTTATCCTCAATTGAATGAAGAAGAATGGGTGCTTTGAGAAGTAATTGGTGTATTTCCAAAATTATGATCCAAAGCAATTTGGACCTAACCGGTGTCTCAAAGGGAAGGTTTAGGGGTGTGTGTCTCTGTGTGTTTTTTATTTTATTTTATTTTTGCTGGAAATATTAATAATTGTATTCCAAAAAAGGCATTGTGGCTGTACAAGTATAGCTATACAATTCATCACACGCCTATAAAAGGCATAGCCTGAGGAATGAAGCCTAGAAGGCAAGACATGACAAAAAGAACAACATAAAACATGCACAACTATACATCTCGTTCAGTCAAAAAAAGGGGGAAAAAAATACTAAACTGACTATCAGCTATATAAACTAGGATTTCCCACGTCTGCAACATCTCTCTGTTCCTCCGATTGTCTTCTATTCCACCAGCTTGATTTCCAAATTTCATGTGAACAGTAACACTAATCTTATCAAGCACAACTTGAGAAAATCTGGCATTATGTTCTTCCCGTAGATAGTAAACACGTGCTGCAAAAGCTGACTTACGTACTTTTTGAGCAATTTCCTTCCCTTTAAGCTCCGACTGACCCAACTTACCTCCATGTCTGATGGGAGAATTGCTCGTCTGTACCCACATATCTGCAGTACTGAAGCAAATATTGGCCATGTGTAATCACAAACAAAGAAAAGGTGGTTGATGGTTTCCATGTGAGCATGGCAAAAAACAGAAGTACCAGATTGAATCAACCCCAATTTTCAGCAGTCTTGCCTTGTTTAATAGAGCCGAGTTATAAGGGCGTGGTGAGGAATGTAATTAGCAAAGCAGATTAGTGTGTCATGTGAAAACTGTACCTGGTCTATTTGCAACCACCTAATGTTAGCATGTATATTTATCCCAAAAGCAGGCAAAGATACACAAGAAATTGTGTCTTCCTCAGATGAGCGTGCGGGTAAGTAATCCTGTGCCCAAATTGATCTCTCAGACGGCCTATAGGGTGCTGTGGATCATGCCAAGCCAAAAAGATTCACCCACTTTAAATTGAGAAGTCCAACTCCAAGAATCTTTCTCCAACTCCAAGAGGAGGAAGTTGGAATTGTGACAGCCCAGAGGTTCTTGTCACTTATCAAATTGTTTCGCACCTAACCTGCCCATAGTGATTGGAAATCTTTAAGTGATACCCATATATCTCTTAGCAGTGCAACCTTGTTACATGGGAAGGTGATTTTTTTTTTCTTTTGTGGTTGGGATGTGTGGTTTTATTGATTGCCCTAGAAGCTTGCTATCCCTGTTTTAACTCAATTTCCAATGCTTAATGTTGATTGGAGTTGCAACAGGCTGCATGTCGATGTTGATAAAGGTTTCTTGGTAAGTGATGAAATAATATTTAATGACTAAAATATTGCGAGTGTTGTTGTTAGAAATTTTATCAAGAAGTACTGACATGAGCTCAATGTCAGTGTTAAACAAGAAAATTAAGTGCTAACGTGGTCTCTTGGGATCCGAAAGTAATTATTCTGTTGAGATGTTATAATATTTCATTTATTAGTAAAAAAGAATATTCTATAATACTTAAGTCTTTATTAATCACTTGGTTATTGTCCTGGCTGTAATCATGGAGTTTTCTGGAATCTGTTTTTTGGAGTATTCATTAATAAGAATCAGGCTTGCAAATGATGTGGTGGGAAACTTATGTTTGGAAAGAATGAATAGGAAGACCCTTTGGAGAGCAAAGTTAGACAAAGCAAGATGTGCACAGACGATATGGCTCCTAATAGCTGAATGTCGATTTAGGAGTTCAAAAACGAATAAAAGGGGGTAATTATATAAGTTATAATTAGTGATTATCTACCGGACCGCTGAAGCATTGTTTTTTGTGTTTTTATGCTTTGACTTAATATAGACATCTATCCTCTGAAAGTGGACTTAATACATGGAACTTGCACTAAATTATAAAAGTTTAAATCAATTGATGGAGAAAGGGGACTTTTGGATGTAATTTTATTGATAACCTAAATTTCTAGACACGTTAGAGCTAGTTGCATAACAAAATAATGCTTTTCATAATATAAAAATATGAGATAAGAACAGAGAAACAAAAGTGCCTTGTATATATGAAATACTTGAAGTACAAGTTACATGTAATTACCTTGTAATTTCTTGCTCGTTTAGGTTGAAAACTTCATGTGTTTATTTGCTTGTTATTCATGGGCAACATATAATTCATTAATTTGAACGAAGAAAAGCAAACAAAATTATAACAGAAAAAATGGGAATACCTTACCTCATGCCCAAAATTAAAAGCCCAATAAGAAGCAAAATTTTGGAGGGCTAGAAACGGTGTAGCCCCTTTGATTGCACAGAAAAGACGGAAGTTGTATTCCTGATTTGTTTACCTAAAAAGAAGTTGGAGGGAAAGAAAGAAAGTAGGTAAATCTATAATTACGCCTGGAGATATATTTATATGTATGGTCTCTTGCTATTTCATTTAAAGAAGGAAAAAATAAAAGAGAGGTTCCCTGTTTCCTGGGTATCATTGGATCAAAAAGGCCTGAGGCTGGCTGAAATTCACTGAATTGAAGTACAAGACATCTAAATTTAACATCTGGACGGAGGATCAGGAAAAGGTGATACAAATAATGGAAAGGTATAGAGTGTTTGTTAACTCTTTTAAGTTTCATAGGGGATGATATTATGTGGATAATAAGTGTTTGGACATGGTTTTCATAGAGTGGTTTGATCCAGAAGATTGCTTGTGCTCTGCTTTATGAGATACTCTGTTAGAAAAAGATGTAGGTGTCTGAAATTATGAGTCTCCAGAGGGCCATAAACAGTTTCTAACTGGAATACCTACTTATTGCATTAGTAAGAATGTCGGTTTCTGTTCAAATTCTATGGAGTTCAAGTGAATTTTGGTACTGGGATTGTGGAAGTGGAACTAATCTCACTTGATAATAGGACTTTATAGGAATTTTGTAGCTATGGCATCGATCATATGTCCTAAGCATTGAAATTTTTTATTTTATTGTGTAATGATTGCAGCACTAAATTCTTCTTACCCTTAAATAGAATACATTGTTGGTGATCATGAAGATGTTTGCCATTGGTTGCAACTTTTGTATTAGTTTCAGTATATTTTCTTGCAAGTTCACAGTTAAACCGTAACATCTATATCTGCCTATCTGGTATACTAGGATCTGTTTATGGAATGTTATTGGGATAGGAGGAACATATGTGGTTACCAGTCTCTTTTTTTTGGTATTTGTGTTCCACAGAACGAATTGTGCCGGATGAAACTGGATGTTTCCATGCTTGATGAGCTTGTTCATGAGTATTGTGTCTATAGGGGGATCGTGGACTCTGGTCTTGCATCACCTTCTGGTGACTTTTTTGTCAGACTTGTGCATTTGTTTATGAATTTCGTGTCTGATTTTCCCTTCTTTTTTTTTTTCATGTATATGTGTATATATTGCTGATTGTTTCCTAATAATCTTATATTCTGGCTGTTCCAGATTCATCTTTGGAAACGCATTCTAGATTGTCAAAAATTTGTCATCCAGAGCCTGGGAATCATTCTATGTGTGACTCTTCCCATAACATGGATTGTGGAAAACAATTTGATGGTGAGACAGCCACTAACAATTGTGAGGTGGATCTTTTTCCAGAAACCAAAGCCGATACCATGACCATACAAGTTACTGATGTTGAACAACGTTCTCCATGCGATGCAACATGTAATCCTGAAGATTGCAGTACCAGTGAAGCACATCATGGAAGTTGTAAAGGGTATGAAAGGAACAGAAGTCATGCAGCACATGAAAGGAGTAGGCGCAAGAGGTGGAGAGGGAGAATTGATCAGCCAGAAGTTAGCCCTGATTTTCCTTTTTTCAGAGGTTCTAAGCGAGAGCCTAGCCCTTCTGGCCAGTTTGGTGGTACAAATATGATACAGGAGCAGCAGGTATCTATTGTGCTGATTTTTCTGTGCCGGATGATCATATAATTGAATTTTGATAAATTTCTTCTTTGTCAGGATACATTGAAACACTTTTCTAACAAAAGGGTGGATCAGAAATATGAAACTGTGTTGGAGATGAAGGAACTAGCCACAAAGGGATTTGCTGTGGAGGTTGTGGAGGAAGTAAATGCAATGGACCCAAACTTTTTTTCTCAAAATCCTATCCTGCTATTCCAACTCAAACAGGTAAACTCTACTGTAGAATGCATGACCGGAGAAATGGGGAGGGGGAAAAATTAGGAGTAGGCATGTATTCTATGAATTTTCACAGACATATTTGTCTAAGATGCGACATTCTGACATTTGGGGGCTTTCAGGTTGAATTCCTTAAGCTGGTCAGCTGTGGTGATCACGCTGGAGCAATAAGCGTTGCCTCATCTCATTTAGGCCCTCTGGCAGCAAGTAATCCTACTCTGATGAAGCCATTGAAGGAGACGTTGTTGGCTTTACTTGCACCAAATGAAGATGCACTTTCAAAAGGTGTACCCTTACCCATCCTTGCAACGTCACTCCAGGTATGGAATGGTTTTCTTATGAAGCAAAAATTGCTATGTATGTTTGTTTGTTCCCATTTAGTGCACATTTATTCTTATCGTTTAAACTTATATAGCTATATATATCATACTCTGCCTCTGATTCAGTCAACTTGTTTTTTTCTGTAAAAGATTATATACATCCACATGTTTGAAAACACAATAATTGTTGTTGGATAAAGAAATGATTATCACAGTCAACAACTTGTTCATGATTATGTTTCATGAGTTATCAGGTTCCCTGAATAATGCTTATCTATTTTCCATTGGATCATAAGATGAACACATGATTATCACATTTTCTATGCTAAAACTTCTGTGCAGTTTCATTGAGCAACTTTTCTAGTAATTCAAAAAATCGGATGCAACTATCTGGTTACATTTTCAAGGGAAACTTGTGTTAGCTGGAAATTGATAATTTTTTACAATAGAATATACTTATACATCTAACATGACATCATCGTCTTCTTCTTCTTCATCTTCCCAGATTTTATATGTTAATTTGATCATATCCATATGCAATAGGTGAGAATAAGGTGGGATTGTACTTTAATTGTTCCCATGTGATTATGCGTACACTTTGTTGTGTATGAGCTAGTTGAATGAAGTGAAATACTTTTAATGAGCCAAAAAAAAAAAAAAAAAATTTTTATATATCCTGCCCTTATATGCTGGTCTATCTGGGGTGGAAGGAAAAATTATTTTTTTGACGAGTTGGGAGGAATTTTGTTGCGATGTTGAGGTGTTTGTCATTTTTGCTTTTCAGTGATCTTCTTCTTTACCTGAATTCAGAGTGCTTCTTTTTTAGTTTATATGCATTGTTAGGATGTGTTGTAGGATCAGTAACTTATCTTTGGGGGTGGACTAGTGCTTATTTTTTATGTGCTGGTCTAATGTATGTTTTTGATCCTTGCATTGCTTGCCCTCCTCCTCCATGAATTATCTGCATCAAATATGTTATCCTTTCAAAGGAGTTCTTTGGTTCTTCCAATCCTCGTCTCCATCTTGGCTGTGAAAACGCATGCACAAGTTGACAATTTTGAATTAATATTTCCAATTCTCTACCCCTTGTCTCCCACATTGGTGGTGAACTGCTTTCCATTGGCACTATTAAATTTCCTGAGCTTCCATTAATACAATGCATTACTCCTATGCATGCACCCAGAAATAAATCCTTACCCACATTGGTTCTGAACTGCTTTCCATGGCACTATTAAATTTCCTAAGCTTTCATTAATAAAATGCATTACTCTTATGCATGCACCCATAAATAATCCTTATCCTTTGAATAAATGGGACATAAACTTGTATAATACATATTAATTTCAACAGATCGTTGGTGAATAGCAATAAGTTATATGTACAGCCCTGAGTATCAATTTATATTAAAAAAAAAATAGGGTGTTTTTACTTTTCCATGGGACAATAATATTTTCCTTAGTTTTTCCTTCAACTCTTGCATTCCTTTTCCATTTTACACTTCTTTTTTTCCCCATTATTTCTCTATCATGTCATCTGGCTTTTCCTTATCAAGGGACGTGTACCCCTTTGTGGAAAACATCTTCCCTTTTGAGGAAAACATCTTCCTTATATATCATTATGATGGTTGCTCTATGTCAGATTTGTCCCCAATTTTGAAAAGGTTAAAGAGCATTCTGGTTTTCACATGTAGAAACCATTTTGGCCTTACTTTTATCCTTGAACTTTTTCCCTTTACTGAAAATCACATTTTCAGTCAGATCTTGTCTTCAAATCATTTATTACCACCTCCTAGAAATCTATTTTAGCTTCAAGGCATGCTATTGTATTATCTTTAGATGATGCGTTTATCTAACAGGAGTGCTGTTAACTGGGTATATGGTAAGTGCCATAATTTGATTCTGTCTAGGTCATTTAATTTCAAGGTATGAGATTTCTGTACTTTGAGCTAAGCATATTCATCACAGAATATTAAGAATTTTCCAGTTTATTGAATTATATAACCCATTATTATGTTTCAATATCAACAATTCATTGATTTATCTGAAATTTCTATTACGTGCTTTCATTTCAATGATTGGACAACATATAGTAATCTCAGTTTTTTTCCCTGAAATTATTTCATACTCGTTGTCACATGAACGTGAAATCTTTTTATTTGATTTTTTTTTTATTTTTTTAGTTGAAATGGTGATTTTTATATCCTGATCATATGGAGAGGATATAGAGTTAGAAAATATTTTCTAGGTCTTGTCCTTTTTGAGTAATCATGACCAAATGATAAAGACTCCACCGCTTCCATATTGGTACTTGTTAAAGTTTGTAATTGTCCAACTCCATGGGAACGAAACAGTAGAACTTCTGTCCAGTCTGAAGGAGTGAAATCTTGAAAGTTGTCAATATATACATATGAGATTCAGTAAATTCTAGTGTGGAAATAATACTGCCAAACTTACAAAAGTTACAACATTTATATTCCATCAGATGGTTAAAAATCTTCACTGTTCTTTTTTTAATTTATGGTAGTAGCATCTTGAAGCTTACTCTTTAATATAGGTGGCAATGGGTGGGAGGCTTGGTATTGAAGAACCTCAGTTGATGAAGATAATGAGAGCAACGCTCTACTCACACAGTGAATGGTTCAAACTTCAGAGGTGTAAAGACCCATTTGAAGGACTTCTGAAGGTTGAAACTTTAAAAGAAATAAGTAGTCCCCTACTTATTGATGGAACGTCCAAGACAGACGCAGACTCTTCTGCCAGTGGATCTGCTCAAATTACCATATCCTCAAGCGGGAAGCCAGAAGATGGTAGCAGTCCAACACAAGTCTCTTCTACAGAAGTTGCCTGTGATGAAGGTGCAATACTCAAAGTAATGGTGAGCAATGTGCTTATGGACCTTTCAGTATTGGTAACTTTGCTTGTGCAGTTTCAATTATGATTCTAAGTTTAATTTATTTCGAATATACGCATACATATATATCTATATGCTTGTGTGTGTGTAACATATGCATGTCTGCATATAAACTCACTGCAATGGATAAATGGCATGCATATGTTGAATTTGCAAGTTTCTCTGCTTTTCTAATTTAAGTGCCCTGTACAGTCTTTCTTTACCAATCAAAAGTACAAGAAATTTCAATGGCATACTGATTTTATATTAGAACTTACTCCAAGAGGTCTAATTGGATATTTATCATTATAAATGGCACTTATTAGTTAAGAAATATGCCTTGGTAAGATTATCTTCAGTAAAAAACCAAGATTCGACTTCTTGCTTGCTTTTGACAAGTTACATCTACAAGTGACGGGGGGAACGTGGGGGAAGGAAGTGTCATTTGTTATTTATAATGTAAATTTTTTGGGGGTAAAATTGTTCCTTATTTAATGTTTCCAGATATGTTAAATGGCAAGGTTGAACTTCACTATAAAATTTTCTTATTCATTTAACATCATATCTTGGACTGTTGCAGGAATTTCTTGCTCTGCCAAGGGCTGATGCTATCCATCTCCTTGCGCAGTACAATGGTAATGCGGAGACTGTCATCCAGCAGATATTTGCTTAGTCTGGATCGTCTAAATATACTTAACTCACCTAATTTGTTTTTTTTTTTTTTTTGAACATTTTATTAATTCATTTGTAATATAAGTTGTTAGTGTAGATATATAAATTAATGGAGAGGTAAGTGTTCATATACTCTTGAGACCTACGTTTGAACAATTATACTTCACTAAAATTTGTGAGATTAGTTGATTTGTTCACATAATTTTTGTGCCCGATTGAAAAACTGTGACCTTTATAGTTGAGATTATATCAGTTACCGGTCGTTTCACTTGTCACTTTATGAAACTCTCGGTGCAACTCGTCTTCCGTTCGTGCTACCAGAATTCTAGATTGACTCGGTCCCCATCATGGGCAAAGGACGTGTCAAAATCACACGATCGTATTGAGTCAGAAATTGCCATTTCCAACGGGAATTTTGATCCCAACCATCGCAATGAAGCGATTGCTGGAACACGGATGGAACATTCATACGATTCACGTGTTGGCTTACCCTTTCCGATGGATGAATGGTTTGAGATTTCGACAGCTTCAAGCCAAGAGAGTGAAGCAGCTTCAGGCCAAGAGAGTAAAGCAGCCGTGATGAAATCCACATTCCACGGCTTGATTGTGTTTTATTATATGATTCTGCGTGCTTGTTTTTGTTCGGACATATTCATTAAGGTATAATTGCTATTTTCTGGTCCTCGATTAGGGTTTTTTATATTTGTAGTTTTAGTCTTTGTTTTTTTTTTCTTCCCCTTTTCGGACAGATACATTGTTTCAAAAAAGAGCAGAATCCACAATCCAAGTCTACTAATCAAACCAAAAATCACAATTCATAAAAAGAAGATAATTTTTAGAGATTTTCTTTTAATAAAGGCATTTGGTACGGATTATAAAACTGGATTCTACAAACAGAAGGTAGAATCAAACCAAAAACTACAATCTATACAAAGACGGTTTCTAGAGATTTTTCTCATAAACTATAAAAACCTCAAAGGTGGGATTGAATATGGTTTCTACTCCACCCGATCCTGACGTTTGCTCTTGCCATCGTCAAGCTCGTCGCCTTTACCTCGGGCTGCTGGAAACAGGTACCCTCTCCCTCTCTCTCTCTCTCTCTCTCTCTCCAATCCCCCTCTC
Organism: Buxus sempervirens; assembly: GCA_947561395.2. Lineage (NCBI taxonomy): Eukaryota > Viridiplantae > Streptophyta > Magnoliopsida > Buxales > Buxaceae > Buxus > Buxus sempervirens. The sequence continues at coordinate 37,153,928 of OX387190.1, forward strand.
CCTCTTCCTCCTGTCCCTCTCCCTGTCCCGCTACACTCTCCCACTCCTTTTGTAGTCTCGCCTACACCGACGACACCCATATGCCCTCCGGAATCCCTTTTTTACAGCCCTGCCCCTGAGCTCCTTCTCTGATTCACTGTACCTCCCCAACCCCAGCCAACCCTTCATCGCCAGCACTGGCAAGCTCGGTGATGGTCGCCACTGCCTTTTCTCAATACCTTAAAACACTTCAAAACGCTCTCGAACTCTTCCCCCCTGCAAATTCTCTGCCACCATGAACCGAAGAGACTTCGATCTCAGAGTCTGAAGATCCGAGGCATCCTCTGCCTTCTTGGCAAGCGTTACCAAACAGTTCCTAAAACGCCATATTAATCAGAGCTTGAATTTCCAAAAGACGGGAATAGATATCAACAAAACTTCAATAATTCCTAACTTGTTGTGGATCCTGAACATGGGGAAAATTAAAGAAGCTTGTAAGTCATAATTGGCAACATTTCCCCACTGATTACCGAAGCCATTATTAAAAATATCAACGAAAAAAAATGGCCCTTATGTTTAAGTAAAATTAGATCCGAGGAAGGGCGTCATTTGATGCATGTTTTTTTCTGGATAATTAAAATATTATATTCTGAGTCGTCCCAATCAATTGAGATTTTCGGAATCCTATTTCTCACTATTTTCACGTAACCAGGCACACTGGAAGAAGGATGCTGAGAGTATCAGGGAAGAGGATATCATCTTTCTTATGGCGGGGGAACCAGGCCGCCTTGGCTGTCCTCTCCAGGGATCTGATCAACGGTGACGTCGCATCTGGTGCTTACGGAGCGATATATCATCCACTTCGTTTAACCTCCAGATTGGCCTTTCGGGATGTGATAAGAGGTTAGGGCTTTCCTTTATTCTGTTTGCCTGTACCGTTGTTACCGTGGACTTAGGGTGGGATTCCTTTGTCTATCTTTGATTCTTTGTTCATAAGGATGAATTGAACGAGCAAATGTTGTGTGATAATTTTTCATTTGTTCCAATTAGGTAATATGAGGTTGTTAATTTGTCGATTGCATGTATATAGACTTTGTAAGTTTTGCGATGCTGGCGATATGAGACGTTGTTGATTTTTCAGTTGGAAGTATGCATTTTTTACTAAAAATTTGCATGATCTGATTTTAATAGGATTCAATTCTCGACTACATTTTATTGGTCTGTTTGCCAGTTAACCTTTATATGTACCTTAGCATCTCCAGATTCGATTGTGCAATCTGTTTTTCTGATAGAAGGTTTCAGTTAGGGGTTTTGATCTTCTAGTATAATAAGCTGGGGAATGATGCCTTTCAGATCCTAAAATGTGAACTTTGTGGAAGAATTATTTTATGGCTGATTGCAGTGTTTGACAAGGATTTGGCATCATTATTTTAACTGCTTCTGCTGTTGTTAAAAACTGAAAAGCTTCCTCTCAATAATTCTAGATTTTTTAAGATTTATTGATGGATATGTATCGAAGTGGCAAAATATGGTTCCATGATTTATCCCTGAATGTCTTCTTTTGGTGGTGTTTAGGAAGTCATCCCTTTCCTCTGGAAAAGCAAGGTCAATTCTGTTTCAGTGGGTTTCCACATGAAATCTATATCTAAGGCTTGTACAAAAATAGTTGCATACGTGTCTTTCATGTTATTTGGGTTGGTGGAGGCAAATCTAAATCCCTGGTACAATAAAGAATGCCCTAATTTTATCAATTTAGATGTTGAGGTGGATTTTGGTAGTGCGTTTTGGTGGGCAACCAACTAGAAGAAAGTCACTTGGAGCCTTCCTTCTTCCATGAAGAAAAAAAAAATGCAGGATGAAACTGCTAACTTCATGTATATGTTTCTACCTGGCATCCAGATAATCATGAGTTGGTGGATGTTCTCTTCCAAAGGGGGGTGTCAAAAGTCATGTTGTAAGTAATGGCATGATTATTGTGTTGTAATTTTGTCATATGTATACTACTGATGTAAAGAACAGAAATCGGTTGTAAGAATCAATATTGAGCTAATGCTATTGAACTGATTTCAACTTGTAACAATTATAATCTTTACCTATTTGGATTGTTTGTGCAATGAATTTTCTCTTTCTACCAAGTCATTAGCTGATTTGTTGGAAAACTTATTTGGTGTTGTTGAGGGAGGTCGCATAGACTCCTACATGGTTGATCAAGCAATTAGGCAGTTTTTTCAAAGGTAAGGAGACCTTAGCCTATGCAAAGTATGCCTAGGTGGCCACCTAGGCAATGTTTTGACTTGATAGTTTATGTAGTTTATATAATTTTAATATATTTTTTTTGGTTCTAAACTTTGTTATATGTTATACTGTATCACTTATTAGTTACTGTTCACCATTATCTAGTTACTATATACTTTTTTTAAAATGAAAGTATAAATGTTTTCAATTTATTTAGTGTGAAGACTTTGTAGCTTTGCCAATTGATTTTTTTTTTTTTTGGGAGGGTGGGGGGTGGATCTAACACGTCCACTGATCCTATTTATTCTAACTTTCTTCTTCCATCTCCATGTTTTCATTTTCCCTTTTGGATCTCTTTCAAAAGATCTGTGTGGCCTTTTTTTCTGGAGCTCCTTTCAAATATTGAAAGGAGGTCCTTTCTAATCAGGAGACAGTGAATCACCTTCTTATACATTGTATGGTCACAAATGGGATATGGAATGCATACCTAGCTAGGTTTGGAGTGGCATGGGTGCAACCTGGAAATTTGAAACAGCTCTTGTCTTCTTGGAGAAGCAGTAAAGGGGACTCACACATTCAGGTATTATGGAGATTGACTCCGGGGTTGTTCTTTGAGCTGTTTGGAAGGAATGCAACAACAGAATTTTTGACAACAAAGAAAGGTCTCCAAGTGCTTTGTTTCTCGCAGCCTTCTCCTCTACTGGCCATTGGCTATGGAGTCGTGTAATGGTTTAAATCTTCATGAAGTACTGATATGTGATAATTTTAGTGCTTTGTAGTGGTTTGGGCTGCTGTTATCTGTACACACTTGGTGTACAGCTGTGTATCTGAGTCTATTTCGAAGTAATATAATCCTCATTACTGATAATATATATATATATTGATATTATTAAGGATATGTATGAGAGAATGCCAATTAAGGTGAATATAGATGTTAATCTAAAAAAAATGAGTTTCCAATTATTTGATAGGTTGAATTAGGAGCTCTTGTCTTTTTTCTTTAGTTATTAGAAAAGTGACATTTATTTTCAAGAGGAGGCATCCTGGTATATGTTATTTACAAATGGTGTGACTTTAATGGATCAATTTGCAGAAAAGGTAACTAAATATTCAGAATTAATTCACCTTGGAACGAGAAGGTTCCAAAATAAGTTAAGACTGAACATTCCTAAAATATAATGGTGAACCAGAACATTCCTAAAAGTAATCCCATATTATTTTGGATTAATATCCATAGATAGCTGGGGATTAATAATGATGGTGCATAGGCAATTAGAACTAGGTGGCATAAGTAGGTAGACAATAGAGTGATATGTTGTTGGCATATTACAATAAATTTAAAATGCTATTTTTGTAAGACAGCTATTAATTATACTATGATGTATAGAGTAGAATGTTACTCAATATAAAAGAAATATACTCCTGGGAAGACTGATACTGGGATGAGGGTATTGAGATTAGTGTATGAAAAGATTATGAAAGATAAAGGAGTGAACATATATGAGCTTCTAAGAGTAGCTCACATAGGAAATAAGGAAGTTAGCTTTGGATGGTTTGGTGGGGGAAAAATGAACAACTTAGTAGATGTTAGTGGCAAGGTGTGAAGTGTGTGCATATTGAAGGATCCAAAAGGTATACATGATAAAAAAAAATGACCAAGAGCAGCTGAACAGAAGTGATTTAAATATACGTAAACTGACTGAAGCTGTGGCATTTGATAGGATGATAGAATAAAATTCATACTACTGACCCCAATATTTAAGGCATTTTATTGTTATTTGTTGTTGTTGTTCATTATTAACGGGACCTAGTAAAGTTGCATATATGAATCCTTATAATTGAAGTGCAATGCATGCCTTTGAAGATGAATGTCAACTGCAATGGATATAAAGTTGTGAGAATTTTACATAAGCTATATAATTATTACACTGATCTGAATTAAGTACGCATTGTTGAAGCATTGATTACACTGATCTGGATTACTTTGTTGAAGCATTGATTGTTTGGCCACACATTTGAACTGTTGAACTATATTTCTAGTAGTCTCTTATGATTTTAATTTAAAAATTAGTGTTTCCTTTTATCATTGGATTTAGAATTCATAAATTTTCTTCTTGGCATTCTTAAATTTATGTGGATTTAGGATGCATAGTTGCTAGTGTGTGTTTGTCTGTACTACCTATATTATGCATATATGTGTTCCAAGTTCCAACTAGTTGGCTAAAGGTTATGATTGATAGTTATGTTGTGTATCAGTGTGTGCTGGCCTATTAACTTTTGTATAGCATTTTATGTTCTGACATTGTTCTCATTTGGTAAAAAGACACAAATAGCAGGCATCCATTTGCTATGGGTATGGGTGCTGTGAGATCATTTAGTGAAGATGCAACCCATATGCCGGTAATAACAGATCCTGACATTCAAAATGCTTTCAAGGATTTAATGGCTGCAAATTGGGATGAGCTCCCGAATGCTGTCATTCATGATGCAAAGAATGCACTGTCTAAACACACCGAGGATAAGGCTGGCCAGGAAGCTTTGGAAAATGTTCTTCGTGCAGCTGAGGCTGTTGAGGAGTTTGGTGGGGTTCTTGTATCTTTGAGGATGGCAATTGATGACAGCATTGGAATGAGTGGAGAGGTATGTAATGTTAGGATGTCATGAGCTCGGGTTTTTTCTTTTGTTGTTCCTGACCTTCTTGTGATTTGATGATTTGCACTATATTTCAGGATGTGGGGCCATTGCCGGAAGAGTTTGTAAAAGCACTCCAGGTAGCTTTTCAACGGTACACAACATATTTGGATGCATTTGGTCCGCACGAAGCCTATTTGCGGAAAAAAGTAGAGACAGAATTGGGTACAAAGATGATACACTTAAAGATGAGATGCAGTGGTATTGGTTCTGAGTGGGGAAAGGTAAAACTCCTTTTATTTCTTCCTGCCTTCTTCCAATCAACAACATCAACGTTAACTAATGCCTTATTCAACTATTTGGGGTTGTCAATACAATGCCTGTTCCTCCATCTCAATCTATCAAAACCAATTCTTCAGTATCCGAAGTATTTTTGTTGGACTTAAATATGAGTAGTGCCAAGAGTTTGCAGAGTTGGTGCTTGTGCTATGCAATGTGGTTTCTCTTACTTCACATATAATCTCAAGCTTCCTTTGCACATTGGTTTTTCCCTCTAATAATTTTTTCTCGCATAGGACAAATTTTTGGTGGCATTGGATGTCTTTCAACACGTATTCATGTTATATGTTGTTTTTAAACTTAATTCTGTTTTCGATCATAGATGTGAATTATCTTTGTAAATTTGCGGTTTCTACTGTGAAGTATGAACAAGGAAGTTGGTGAATAAATCTTTGTGTTTTAAAAAAAAAAAAGGGATGATTGTAAAAATAAATAAATGAAGACAGATAAATTGACAATTCTAGTATTTGTAGAATCCTTGTAATGAGGTTTCTTATGCTTCTGAAAATGCTCACTCTGGGGACTTGTGATTTATAAGTTATTTGGTTTCTGGATTACAGGTTACAGTCCTCGGGACCTCGGGGCTTGCTGGGTCTTATGTTGAGCAAAGAGCATAGCTTTGGAAACTAGCCAATGTTGATTTGAGGGGGTTTACCATATCTGAAGAAACCATCTTATAAAGGGTTGCTTTATGGGTCCAATAACAAACTTGTCAATGTTGATCAGAGGGGATGTAGGTATGTTCTCTGAGGACTCTTTTATCAAGAGTTGCTTCACAGATCAATAACAAACTCGTCATGTTGATTTGAAGGGATGAAATTTAGCTGCTATGTCCCTTTAACTTCCTTTTTCTTTTGCATCTTGGGCTTTATTTTTCCTGAAAATATTATCATGTCCAATCCAATCATGAGCTTCTCTTCCCTTGTGATTAAGATGATTTATTTTGTTTTGCACTTTCTTCGTCCAATAGTGGTGTGATGAGATTCTCCATTTGTGGCCTGAAATACCAGAGAAATTGTTCCCTGAGCCAGGTTAGACGGTTAAGTTCTAAGGAAAATTTGGACGACTGGTAACTGCAGATTTCGCTGAAAATGTGGAATGGGAGGAGAGAGAGAATATTGATTTGGCTTCAGGTTTTTAAAATTCAAGGAATTGAACTTCTTATTACGACATGGCTTGTGCACTTAGAAATTGAGTTGACGTGATTGCATAGAAATTGAAATATGGTCTGCAGCGGCGGGAGCTAGGGTTTCGAAAGAAATTGAGTTGACGTGATAGCATAGAAATTGAAAAATGGTCTGCAGCGGCGGGAGCTAGGGTTTTGAGAGCGGGTTTTCTGGTGAGAGCGTCCTTTTTGCAGCGTTTCCGACCGCAGGCAATCGGCAGGCCACGGTGGATCCGGTGGCTGTGAGCGTGTAAAGAGAAAGGTCGTTTCTGTTCACAGTTCGTATGGAGGAAGCAGCTGATGGGGAAGATACGGATGATGCAGCTGATGAGGCCGATGAAGATGGTTGGTGTCTGGTTGGTCCTGGAGGGATCATTCAGTATCGTCAACAAATCGTTTGTTCGCCTCCTTGGTTTATAGTGTCATTCGATTGACACGCTTTTTTGTGCGTCTTTTTTCAAGTGACCATTGTGAATAGAAACAGGGTCGATTTGTGTTTGTTCATGTTCATGGGTTGTTTCGTGGCTATCTTGTCGAAGTTCGGTGGTTTCATTTTGTTGTCTTTGAAGGTGATTGACATCAGTTTTCATGGTGCTCTCCTCAACCCCTATTCGCAGCTGCTCTTTAACCGAGTTTTTGTGGGTTATCCGACGATATTCCTCCTTCCCGTCACCTTAAAGATGGTTCCCAATTTATTGGGTTTATCAATCCTTGCGGGCCCTTCAGGAATCACTGATGGAGTTCCATCGGTACCTATAGTTTCGGCTATTGTAAACCTAATTTACTTTTGGTTTGGAGCAATCGCACAGGGTAGTGGAAGGAATCTTTGTATCTTGTTTTTTTTTTTTTGTGGACAATAAGTGAGTACTTGTATTTCTAAAGAAAAGTATCAAAATGTACAAGAAACAAGGTCAGCGTTCCCACCTTTACAAAAAAAACTTTGAACTATACGAAGACATCTTTGTATCTTGTTGTTTAGCCTTTATTTAGTTGTTGATGTTTCAACTTGTATCTTTTTTACTTTAGTCTCATCGGTTGTAACCATCTTTTTTTGAATGAATTGGCCTAAGATTGGCCTTTATCAAAAAAAAAAAAAAAAGAAAGAAAAAAAAGAGTTGAAATGATTGCGATAATCCTCCACAACTGCAATTGATTTTAATTATTAGATATCCTAGGGGTACAAACAATTCAAAACTCATTGGAAGAGCTCTTCGTACACATCAACAGAATGTTTGATTCGGGTTAGGATGGAACCGAACATGAACGTTTTGATTTTTTGTTTAGCCTGCGGATATGTTGGGAAAGATTTCTGTTTGATTATGCATTTTGAAGATAATTTAAATATAATTTTCCGCTTTTGCGAGAATTGAAAACCAAAAAATTATATGACCACAAAAAGGAAAATAAAGTCAGTTGTGTGAGAGGGAAGTGTCAACTTGGAAACTTATTTTCAAAGCCGCACTTTTCCGTTTATAATTTTAAACCAACCTTATATCATATATTAAACAAAATTGAAAATTTCTTTTTTTATGTGACATAAAGTAGCACACAAAATTTTTTTTTTCTTATTATTAATTTCAGAAATATTTAAAAATTTCCTATCTTCAAACATAGAAATGTAAGTAAAAAAATTTTTTTTTTTGGTAATGAACACAGCCAAATTGTATTTCTTAAAACAGGAACGAACAAAAACAAGTCCACGGGCTTCATCAAATAGCCCATTACACAAGAAACCTGGAGACCTACCCAACCAAGTACATGAAAAGTGATCTTGTGCGAAATTTTCAAGGAGATTAGTAATGGAATTTGCTTCACGGAAGATATGAGAAAATTTTACTTTCACAAACATTGAAATCAACTTCTGAATTTCCAACACATAAGGCCGAGCCTTCCATGGCATGTTTTTAAAAAAAAAAAAAAAAAAGACCTGTTGGTTAAGTTATTATATGTTGAAACTTTGTCTAAAGGCGTCCTTTTAAATTTATGGCTTCGTGTAACGCAAGCTATCACTCTTTCCCTTTTTTGGATGTTTTTGAGATTTAAGATTTAAATTAGCTCATCGGAAGATTCAGAACCCATAAACGATCCCATCAAGCATTTTATCTGTTGTGAAGCCGTGCTGGTCGAACGTTAGAAGAAAATGGAGAGAGCGGCATTGGTGCGCTCCTTATCGTGTTCGTCGGCCGCCTGCAACAGACTCTTCTTCCGTTTTGCTCAACGGCCATTAAGACCCCTGTCTCCTTTCTTCTCTTCTTCTTCTTCTTCCTCTTTCGTTCTTCGCAAACAACAGTGTCTTTTACCAAACCCTGGCAGACGGTCTGCTCTTCGTCACAAGTGGAGACTGATTTCGAGCTCTCCTTCCTCCTTTCATCCCAAAAGATGCTTCTCGTCTCTTTCCCCTAGAGCTGTTACCACTTCTCCCAAAGACGCCTCACCGGGTACTTACAACAAAAGCTTCACACCTTTATGGTTATGGACCTCCTTATTGATTAAGTTAACCGATCCGTTCCTCTGTAGATTTTGTTGGAAGCCAGGATGCTGTTGCCGAGAAGCTAGGATTCGAGAAGATTTCAGAACAAGTGATCGATGAGTGTAAAGCGAGAGCTGTTCTGTATAAACATAAGAAAACGGGTGCTGAAGTTATGTCTGTGTCCAACGACGATGAGAATAAAGTTTTTGGTATTGTTTTCCGCACCCCACCGTAAGTGTATCCTGGATATTTATTCTATGTTTGTTTTTAATTATACTGAAGCCTTTAGTTTGATACAATTTAAAATTTGGCGATGTTGACAATTTTTGTACTCAGTTAATCCTTTTGTACTCGAGGAATTGAAGCGACGAAGTCTTGTGAATTCAAATTAGGTTCGTCATTGCCACATTTAATGATTGATAGGATTGGAGTAGTATTCAACTTTACTTTGTGCATAGAGAATTGGTTTTGATCCTAAGCCATTGCAATATTGTGGGAAAGGCAACTTATCCCTTGTTCCTTGCCAGAACTATTGCTCCTCTGGAATATCCAAGGTTTTTTTTTATCTTACTTTTATCTCTTTTTTGCAATTGAGTCTTCTTTGGTCCTTTTTTTTTCTTTTGGTTTTCTCCCTTACAGTGCTTCCTTTCACTGCCATCCGTGCATTGAATCTGGGAGGAATTCTCATTTTGCACTTCTTCTTATTTGTCCTTTTATTTTTTTTCTTTTTCAAAATTTTTCTAGTTGTACCAGTGTTGCCTGAGGAAGTTGAGCACAGAATCTTCCAATACTCTGTTTACATTTGGAAAGTGGTTTTTGCAGTACATTTGGCCTGATGTCTGATGTACTTGGCAAATAAATGTTTTAGATTGGAGCAACCTTTTACTGGTGTGAAATCGGCATACTATTATGGCAGGACTGGTTGAAATATCTTGGAAAACAGTATGCTTTATTTTTTTGAAACATGGCCCTGTTGGGAGAAATAGTATCTTTTTGAACATAGAAGAAATGTGATAAGATAAGGAATAAATATATTCATCAGTTGTTAGGTGCCGCCCAAATAAGTGATAAAATAAAAGCGAGTAGTTAAAGATGGTTTAGCCATGTAAAGTGAGGACCTAGGGAGGCATATATGAAGAGGTGTGGAAGGGCACTTGTTAAAAGATCTAAGAGATCAAGGGAAAGACCAAAAAGAACATTTATGGGATTAGATAGAAAGGATATGAACAACCGTAAGTTGATTGAAGATATGGTTTTTGATGATTGGGATGAAGCAACACGATTCTTGTTGTTAACTCAAAATAGTTGGGATAAGGCATTTGGCTATTGATTTATTGGTTTATTTGCATAAAGTAAGTCATATGAAACTTTGTAGTATATATGTGTTTCTTTTTCCCTCATATTTTATGTCTTATTTCATAACTGTGATGGAAAATTTGGAGTGCAAAAGCATATCTTGAACATGCTATCTTCAAGGAAAAAACCGTGGAAGTTCAGAACGCCATTTGATATGTCATCTCATGCCCCAAGATTCTTATCAAGACTTGCATATCTTTTGGACCTTGCCTAGTAATGAAGAGTTCTGCAAAAGAGGACATGATTGCAGGAATTTCACAAGGCATTACAAAGAAGTTAAATGGTGATGGCATAAGAATTTGTTGTATTTTCTTGGCTTTTCATCTTTGTTTGTTTTGGGTTAGTGTTTTCTCCATGAGAACTATACCTTTCGTAAGTTACTTATTATCTCCTTAATAATCATAGACAGATCTTGGTTTCCAAGAGAGCAATAGGTTCAAGAAGTATTGGATCTGTTATGATTTAGATTCTTCAGGAGCCCTTTTTCTTTTCTTATCCCATCTTTATTGTGTTTCTCGAGTCATCCAATCCATGAAAGAGGCTAAGATTTATGATTCATTTAGAGGGACCCAAGTTTGCAGAAAGAGAAATATCCAAAATTGGGCTTGAATATATTGATCTCCCTTCTCCATAGGAAGATTTTACATCATATTTATTACTTAAATTGATAGATAAGAGCTGTAATTTCCACGAAAATTTTGTGAGATTGGCTACTTTAACTCCTCAGTTATATAATGTAGTTCTTTTTTGACAAGAGAGGAAATGAAATGACAGTTTGACTTTCATTTACTGTAAATGTCTACTTTGATATGTTTTTGTTGGAGTTTTCTTTCAGTAGGTTACTTGTTGGTCAATACCTGATGTTCCCTTTATGTGGGTTTATAATAATGTAGGAAAGATTCAACTGGGATACCTCACATATTGGAACACAGTGTATTATGTGGATCAAGAAAGTATCCTCTGAAGGAACCGTTTGTTGAGCTGTTAAAGGGAAGCTTGAACACTTTTTTGAATGCATTCACATATCCAGATAGGACTTGTTATCCAGTTGCTTCCACAAATTCCAAGGTGAACATGAAAAGTAAAGTGTTATAGTTTAGGAAATATATATGTCCTTGAATCTTTGTTTTGGTTTCCTATTTACGCTAAGTGAGTTATGGTTACAGGATTTCTATAATTTGGTTGATGTATACCTGGATGCTGTCTTCTTCCCAAAATGTGTGGATGACCTTCAGATATTTCAACAGGAGGGTTGGCATTATGAGCTAGACAGTCCTTCAGAAGAAATATCTTTTAAAGGTTGCAATTTATGCAAACATTTTTTGCTGGCTGCTTATCTTTTGATGAGTGATACTGTTTTCTTTATTTCAAGTCTGACAGTTTCTATTCATTTTTGTCAGATATTATTATTTGAGAATATTGGATGATGTTTATATATATGTGTGTTTTTCACTCATTATTTTAATGATAATTCAGGAGTTGTTTTCAATGAGATGAAAGGGGTTTACTCACAGCCTGATAATATATTAGGTCGGAGAGCTCAAGAGGTGAGTTCTTTCCCTGATTATTAATTCAATTTTTACTGTCATATACTATAGCAGTTTTTCTGTTAATGAACGATCATTAAAAAGTTGTTCCATTGCCTGTGTAGGGGTAGTGAATGATGTTCCTCTGAATTATCATGTCAAAAGCCCTAGGCTACTAAATTTGTTGGCTTGGAAAATCATTTTTATCCGAATTCAAAATTGCATGCCTTTCATGCATGTATTTGTTGTGGGAAATAAAACTTAAAAAGGTAATTTAGAATCTAGAATCAATACAAGTTGAGAGAAATGGTTTATATCAACCTAAGAACGTAAAATAGTTAGTTTATTTAAAATCTAGAATTAATATAAGCTGAGAAAATAAACGGTAAAATATAAAATAATTTTGATTTAAAAATTATGCCTATGTTTTAGACTTTTGGTATGTTTACCTTAGCTGGAAATATATTTCTTTCATTTTGCACAGATTTTAGAAACCTCAAAGGAGACTTCAACTTTTTAGTTTCAAAACAGCTGCAGTGTGTGTGGGCAGTTGGCAGTTGGGGTTTTATATGTTCTATCTTTACTAGCCTCCTCTCGGAGGTGATGGTAGCTGAGAGAAACAGTGCCATAATGGTTCCATTTGTACTTATTCTCCTCTCTTTTTAATGCTATCTTCATTAATGATAAAGTAAACTAAATGAAATGTGGTTTTGTTTTAAACTCGGGCTAATAGTAGTGACTAATTTGCTGCATTGTGAATTAATCCTTGCTAGAAATTTTCAGGCTTATGATGAGTTTATCTGTTGCCATTTTTGCATTTATGTTTCTTAGTAACGAGGATCAACTAAAACATGAAAATGTTTCTGGTTTAATTAATGTTGTTTATAAAATGTAGTTATTTCATTTCATTTGGTCTAAACAAGATGCCATATAGATAACTGTGGATTTTACAAGATATCATAGAGATAACAGTATTTATTGCTACATTCCAAGCAGGCTCTGTTTCCTGACAATACTTATGGAGTTGATAGTGGAGGTGATCCAAAAGTTATTCCTAAACTTACTTTTGAAGAATTCAAGGTTTGTTGGTCCTCTTTGGTTAACTTGTTATTGTTAAATTCATCACATTGTTTATTCTACATTTCTACATTAATCTAAACTATTATGTCTTATTGTTTAACATGAACCTAATTAACCTATGCAGTGTTTCAACATGTGTTCCGCATCAGAATTCCAGAATTAAGACTTCTACTATTTAAAAATTTAATTTATATAAACATGACTTATGTACATAAGTGGCCACACAATAGAAATGAATGTGGCTGTTGCATTTACACTATATATGCATATTTTGATGGGCACAAGCTTGATTCTTCTTAGTACCCTATAGGCCTACAAGAATGATACTTTGATATATATCATATATATATATATATCCTGATCCCAGAACATAAATAATCTTTTAATCAATAGTGAGACTTTATCAAGAAAAAGAAGAATACAAATCCCAAAATCCTCCAGCCATAGTTAATGGACTGGAAAAAAAAAGGACTACAAGAATTGCCAATAATAAGAGAGGAAAAGGGGTAACACGCTTACACCCAGGCCCACAGAGAAAAGCACAGACGACTCCTTACTCTCTTCTGCATCATGTCTTCCTTAAGGATGCTCTTAAACATTGTTCTCCCAACACCCACTTATGGCTAGACAATCAGCCAACTCATTAGCCAACCCTTTTTTAATGATTAATAATGAAGCTACTATGGATGAAAGTAACTAACCATGTGTATATCCTGTACCAACTACCACCTAAAATCACTTACCTGATAAAATCTATTCACCTGGGTGGTAACTAACCATGATTAATAATCACTTAACATTAAACCTTAATCCATCAAACCAGCAGCAAGGATCAAATATTGGAGGACTGCAAAGCAGAGTGACTAAACAGAATCTAGAATAAATCAATTACTAGACAAGAAATCAAAATGCCAATTTTATATCATGACCTTGACTAACCAACAATCTGATCCCACAATAACCTTTTGAGGTTGTTGATCAAGACTTAGAGACACCTAAGAATGGTTTCTCAAGTTACTTTATCTTATCAAGTAACTAACCTTGTGAATATCCTGTACCAACTACCACCTAAAGAGTCCATACGTGCAGTAGTGCGCGTGCCTCCCCTAGTTTATATAAAATCACTTTTCCGTTTGGTAGTGAACTATGCTCTTAATTCTTTGCAATAATATTCAGTAGTTAGATGCTTTATGTTCATTTGTTTATAAACGTGTTTCATTTTAAAAAAAATTATATATGTAAAATTAACTTTGGATACTTCAGCATTCATTAGCCATATTTAGGTGTTGTCTCCAAAGCTTAGAGAGTATCTGTTGATATTTATGTTGTGAAACTTTTCAAAGGAAGCATCAAACATAACTATGCTATATAGGCTACTCACGCACAGTCCAAATCTTCTCTAAACCTAAAAGTTCGATTCTTTTGATGGATATTCAAGACTATGCTCTTTGCTGACTAGCTTTTAGTTCAACTTGCCTTCAATATAACTTTCTGCAACTTGCTTCATCTCTTGTCATGGATGCTGGGTATTGTTTCTGAATCCTGTTCAAACTTGTTCAATTATACTTGTGAACAAAAGATGTGGGTTAGATTCATTAAAATAAAAAAAAAAACACAGGGAAGATGTGGGTTAGGATTTTTGGGGAAGATCCTGCACAATAATATACTTTTGGCTTTTATAAAAGAAACTATGGTTTCAACAATTGAGAATCAGCACAAATAGTACTGATGCTTTATTTTCTATTCCACTTTATTTCTTCTCAGTTCTGATTATGTGACCCTAAATGTGTCTGCACAAGTTTCTTCTGCAGATAGGTTTCTGCCCCAAGTCACTGCAGTAATCTTTTAGAGAAAAATCTAATGGTTCTATATATGTGCATCTTATGCATATTCATGTTTGTGTTTACAGATATACATGGACATGACTCTTATATCACCAATATAGGCTAGCGGAGACTCAAAGGCATGGATATTTGGCATGCATATGATTTAGTGTTTAATTCCTACTTTATATCTTGTGTGGTCCCTCTGTTTACAGGAATTTCACCGTAAATATTATCATCCCGGCAATTCCAGGATATGGTTCTATGGAGACGATGATCCAATTGAGCGTCTACGCATTCTAAGTGGTACTTGTGATTAAGCAATCTCGAACATGCTCTAATAGTTTCACATTTATTCCTGTCAAATTTCTTCTATGTCTTGTAATTATTTATGCTAAAAGATGTTTTTGACACACTAAAAATTGAAACAGTTAGTCTAAACCCATTAAAGTACAGTGAGAAAAATGCTCCTAATAACAATGGAAATAAGTAGGGTGAAAGAAATGCTGAAAGGAGAATATACTTGGCAAGAAAAAGAAAAAAAGGAAAAAGGTTAAGTCATTTAAAAAGAAATGTATTGGAGGAAGAGAGTATTTTAAGAAACTATTGGCAGCCAAGTTCTGTCTCATTTTGTTGTGGCAAAATTTTAAATACATTAAATTTGGCTCCAGTTCATTACATTTACACGTTAACTAAACTTCTTTTGAGTACAGCAATTCCTTTGAGTTTTTTACCACGCGCACTCAAAGAACCTTCTAAACTAGTTTTCTAAATGAGATCAAAGAACTGGTTCTAGGAAGGAGTTCCTTGTCCAAGATGAATGCCAAATGCTGAATGATGTATTATTAAGTAGCTGGTGGTTTATCTTGGAGATTGTGGCATTATACATTTTTAATGTTGCTCTTTTTTGTTGTACAGTATACCTAGATATGTTTGATGCAAGCTCAGCTCCCAATGAGTCAAAAGTTGAACCACAGAAGCTCCTTTCAGAACCTGTTAGGATTATTGAGAAATATCCTGCAGGGGAAGGTGGTGATTTGAAAAAGAAACACATGGTTTGCATTAATTGGTTGCTCTCTGATAAGACCCTAGACTTTGAAACCGAGCTTACGCTCGGTTTTCTGGATCATCTTATGTTGGGAACTCCTGCATCTCCTTTGAGAAGAATTCTCCTGGAAAGTGGCTTAGGAGATGCCATTGTTGGTGGTGGGGTTGAAGATGAGCTTCTTCAGCCCCAGTTTAGCATAGGTTTAAAGGGTGTTTCAAAAGATGACATCCAAAAGGTAGAAGAATTGGTCATGAGTACACTGAAAAATTTGGCAGAGGAAGGTTTTGATCCAGAAGCTGTGGAAGCATCCATGAATACAATTGAGTTTTCTTTGAGGGAGAACAACACTGGATCATTCCCTCGAGGCTTATCCTTGATGCTTCGCTCTATTGTAAGGACTCGAGTTGTCTTCTAATCTTCAAATTGAATAAAAGGGTTTGTCTACTATAAGTGCTTATTTTGGTCTCTATTTTCTTAGGGAAAATGGATATATGATATGGATCCTTTTGAGCCCTTAAAATATGAGAAGCCTCTAATGGCGCTAAAAGAAAGGATTGCTGAAAAAGGCTCTAAAGCAGTTTTTTCTCCTTTAATTGAGAAATTTATTTTGAACAACCCACACCGTGTTACCATTGAAATGCAGGTGATATTTCCTGACTTCTCACTTTATATTTTTATTTGGTATGTAAAATCAATTTTGTATGTTAACAAAGAGTGTTTCATGTCAGCCTGATCCTGAGAAGGCATCTCAAGATGAATCAGCTGAGAGAGAAATTTTGGAGAAAGTTAAAGCAAGTATGACAGAAGAAGATCTTGCTGAGCTAGCACGTGCTACACAGGAGCTCCGACTAAAGCAGGAAACTCCTGATCCACCGGAAGCTCTGAGAAGTGTACCAAGCCTCTCTCTACAGGATATCCCCAAGAAACCTATACATGTTCCCACAGAGGTAATAAATGCCTGTACTGTTTGTAGAATTTCTTATTTTAATAATTTGATCGGAATAATATTTTGTTCTTAAATGTAATTGTTATTATCCTTTTGGGTGCGATGTCTTACGACTCTTACCATAGAATATTCTCCCTACCTGCAGGTTGGGGAGATCAACGAAGTAAAAGTTTTGCAGCATGACCTTTTTACAAATGATGTTCTTTACACAGAAGTTGTCCTCGATATGAGTTCATTGAAGCAAGAGCTTCTTCCATTGGTACCACTGTTTTGGTGAGCTAAAAATGTTGTCCTAAAGTCAGAATGGTCATTTTTATTTTTTGTATGTTCCTTTGTCTCCTCCTCCCTGTTTGTGATCACCAATTATACTAGAATGCTGGTCCAGGAGATCTTTGTGTTCAATTATCTCTGGGCTGCAATGATGGTTTAAATCTTAAGGGATACATTTAGATATTGTTACTCATGCTCATGTATCTTGACAGTCAATCATTGCTAGAAATGGGTACGAAGGACATGGACTTTGTGCAACTTAATCGATTAATTGGAAGGAAAACTGGAGGAATTTCAGTTTATCCTTTCACTTCATCCATACGGGATCAGAAGTATCCATGTAGCCATATAATTGTTCGAGGTAAAGCCATGGCAGGAAGAACTGAAGATCTATTTAACCTGGTATGTCCTTTTTAGGTTTAGCATCTGCATTTTGTTCTTGTTGAAACTTTTTTGAAATCTTTATGCTCAATTCATGAAATGATTCATATATATCTTGCAAAATGTCTTCTTTTGTTTTGTTAGTTATATTAATATGGTTACTTCTAACTATATGACCTTGTATGTACTTATTGTTCAAGATTTCATATTAGGTAGGGATGGTACAGACTGAATTAGCATAAAATCATTAAGACCACATGGAATTTCATGTAAGCTCAGATTCATTCTCTTGGTAATCACCTTGCAAAATTTTATGCAAATGCTGAATATGCTAATAATAAGATGAGAAATCTCTATAGGTATGCTAACTGAAATAATAATAATCAGGAGTTAGTCAACACAAAATAATACCATCAGTTAAAATTCTCAGATTTTTTAAAACTATTTTAATAAAATTAATTTTAAAATATCTTTAAAAATAAAAATGTTGCTATAAATCCATGAAGCTGATAGTTCAGCTATGTATTTATTAAATGTATGTAATAATAAAATAAAACACGTTTGCTTTTTAGAGAATATCTTTTTATATTTTTTAGAGCTATTTAATCACAAAAATAATTATGAAAAAAATATTCATCAAATGAAAAAATAAGAGTTATGAGGCTGAGAGATCATCTTTAAATTACTTGTAAGAGATATTATGTTTGAGAAACTTTATTTCGAAGAAAATTGAAAGGAATGAACAAATATTCTTTAGAAGTGAAAACTGAATTATTTATTTATTTTTAAAAAAAAATCAAGATTTTATATCTTTGTAATAGCTTAGAAACCTGCCTTTAGACTTAATAAATATGATTCATAATGAAATTGAACTCTTAAAATGTATACCTTGAAAATTTTGCAAGAAGTACAAGTCTTCTCTTTTATCATCAGATAATTAGTTTTTGGAAACAAAATACTGAAATTTTGGATTGAAAATGGGCCGATTTTGACGGGGTAAAGCATAATTTGAAGAGGCCAAATGGCTATAGTGTTCAGATTTGTTGAAAAATGAGGCTGGTTTTCTATTCTTTTTTAAATAATTTGTAATCAGTTTATTGACTGATAAGGTCAGTTTGATCAATTTGTAATTTGTATCAACCAATATGATAAAAATAAAATAAAATATGGTATCTTTTGTACTTTGATGATATGGTTTATATTGATAAACATTGACTGTATCACGTGACTTCTACCCAAAAAAAAAAAAAAAAAAATACTATCAAGTGACTCGGCATGTTCTTAGTTCCATGTCTATAACTGGGGTTCATCATGTAGTTATATTGTTCTCTCCAATTTCACTGCAATTATCATTCAGTTACTTCATTAAACACAATTGTTGTTTCTTGTTGTAGTCTGGATGGCAAAATGATGTGCTTCAAGCCTTCAACCCAGTTGAAGAATGATAAATGGCTGGTGAAATGCTAGTGACTTCAGTGGAGCTATGGCTTTTAGTTTGTGTTATATACGAATATAACATAATTCAAATAAAAAAGATGAGATAGTGGAAGCCATACTAAAACTCATAAAAAGTATATATTTCCATCAGATCAAAAGGAGCATCAATCATCCATATGTTGAAGTGTATGTTAAGGGAGTAGCTTTTTTCCCATAGAGATTATGTCATTTAAATCTTGGATCTTACTAAGTACTGTTTGAGAAGTCATGGAAAGTCAAGAAATATGATTTATTACTTTTCCCGTTCTTGCAGTACTGTGAGAATCATAGAGTTCGTTCAGTGGGGGTCATGCAATTCAAGATGTTTGAACTTCTTGAGCTGCTTTAATACTACGATCCCCTGTCGTTTGGTGTTTCTTCAGAGATTGCATTTTAGTTTCATTAATAGAGGATAATATAATTTATATATTGAAAAAAATAAAAGAAACTGATATAGGTCTTGTCCTCAACAATCAAGCAAATGCTGTATGTTGGATTCACCTTGTTTATCCTGAAGTGCAACATATTTTCTGTGATTAAACATAGTTTTCATGTGCTCCGTGAGCCCACTGGAGCCATAGATTTTGGCATTTTTGGGTGAATTCATTCTTAAGACTTATCTTGCCCTGTTAGTGTTTCTAGAAACATGATAGCATTAAGAGTTCTGTTTAATTTGCTTCTGTTTTGTGCTACACAGCTATAAATTTTGTATGTATAAAATAGTGTTTTGATTTTTCTTTTGGTTTTGTGGGGTTGTCATTTTTTTCTTGCATTACCATTCAATCTCTGTCAATATGCATTCCAAATTCAGATCATGACCATGCCATGTTCCATATATTTAGCATATTATAAGCTATAGGTCTATATCCTCCTCATGTTATTGCCATCTGTTATTTACATTATTAAGAAGCATCATTTGGTGAGAGAAGTAAACCCTATCTCATGTTTTTATTTATTTTTAGTTGCTAATGGATGCGTGTTGCAACTTGTAACTGTATTTTTTTTTGTTGGAGCTGTCTTTTAATTTTTCTTTTTTCAGTGTTTGTTTGCTGATAATATCTTTTGTTTGGGCCTCTTGCATTTGTTACGTGTAGATTAGTTGCATCCTTCAAGATGTTCAGTTCACAGATCAACAGCGCTTTAAGCAATTTGTTTCACAGAGTAGAGCAAGAATGGAGGTATGCATTGAAATTTATGTAGGGTTCACAATTAGATCCTTTCTACCTCTGAAATTGATATTTACTGCAAAATTGATATTTGTTCTCAGAATCGAGTAAGAGGCAGTGGTCATGGAATTGCTGCTACTAGGATGGATTCGAAGTTAAATGTTGCAGGCTGGATCGCTGAACACATGGGGGGTATCAGGTAGGGTTTTGTTTGAAATTTCTTTGTTTGGAATTATCTCTCATAGTCCTCCAATATATGGTATCAGGTAGCTTATTAACTTTCTGGAACTGGATAAGACAAAAGGATTTTATATAATTGAGAGAGTCTCAAAGTCTCTCTGTCCACTTTTATGGTGATAAAATATCGACATTTACTCCTCCTACATGCCACATGATGTATCTTCTAAGAAATTTAATAATTAGACTATAATTCAGTAGGGTTCTGGATGTGGTCTACTGCCAATCAACCTAATGTTTGGCTATTTCACAGAGTGGCTGCACTCATACTTTAACCTGTGCTTTCGTGCTAGCAGTATAGAGTTTTAAACATCATAGCAAATGGTGGTCCCGGTCTTCTAGGAAATTAATGTTTGAAAAAGGAAAGTGTTTTCCAGGGTCTTTATTTTATCTGAAACCTGAAACTTACCAGCCAAGCAATGTGTCTTTTCTAGGTGATATAAGCTTGCCTTGCCTTATGATTTCTTTATCAAGTATAGATTCTAGCTTTGAAACATATGAAAGAAATTCCTCTCCCCCTATCTCCCCTACACAAATGCTTTCACAGGGCAACCGGCAGCTCAGTGGATTCCACAGTTTCTGTTCAACGTGTACCTCATTAAATGAGCATCCATTTGGTTCTGTCATGTATATATGTGTGTGTGTGTGTGTGTAGACAAAGCTATGTTATAGCATCGGATTGAATCAGGAATTTATGCAGATCTGGAATATAATTTTATAAAGTTGAATGTGATTTTCTATTTGGAAATTTTAAGTGTCGTGACCTTAAAGGATACAATAGTTTCAAGTTTATGCCTGTTAACCGAATAATTTAACGAAGATACTCTCTTTTTTTTACATGTCACCCCATCCTTAATACTGACGATTGATAAAAAGTTACATTACATCTTACAGTCAATTATTTAGTCTATAGAAGATTTATACCTGTACTTGCATTTATATATTTACACTTGCAAACACTCTTATACTTTTAGTGAATCTGACAATTTTTGTTTATGGATACTTGCAGTTACTTGGAATTTTTACGCTCTCTCGAAGAGAAAGTTGAACAGGATTGGGATGTAATCTCTTCATCTCTTGAAGAGATTCGCAAATCATTACTTTCAAAGGAGGGTTGTTTAATAAATATGACTGCTGATGGCAAAAATCTCAAGAAGTCAGAGAAGTCTCTAAGCAGATTTCTTGATCTGCTCCCTAGAACTTCACAAGTTGAACCTAGTTCTTGGAATGCTCGTCTTTCTCCGGAGAATGAAGCCATCGTGATTCCTACTCAGGTTAACTATATCTTTTGTAGCCATTCTTCCTCATGACTTTTCAATTTATCCATCATATTTACCTTTTAATTTTACAGGTTAACTATGTTGGAAAAGCAGCTAATATATATGAGACTGGGTATCAACTTAAGGGAAGTGCTTATGTCATTTCAAAGCATATCGGCAATACTTGGTTGTGGGATCGTGTGCGAGTTAGTGGGGGTGCTTATGGAGGTTTTTGTGATTTTGATACCCACTCAGGTACCATATTGTGTACATGTTAATGGTCTTGGTTGCTTCCTTCTTCAGATTACGCGTACTTGAATTTCGTATTATGTTTGAATTTACTGTAGGTGTGTTTTCATACCTTTCTTATCGTGACCCCAACTTGTTAAAAACACTTGATGTATATGATGGAACTGCAAATTTCTTGCGTGAATTGCAAATGGATAATGATACTCTCACAAAAGCAATTATTGGAACCATTGGAGATGTGGATGCATACCAACTTCCTGATGCCAAAGGTTACAGTAGGTAAGTGGAAGGTTCTTTTTTGTGACATTTTTATAATTGATTTTAGGTTAGGTTATTTGGTCAGTTTTTGCATCCATATCTTAGTCCTTGCATCCATTTTATTATTATCATTATTGTTTTTGTTATCACTATTATTATTTGTACATGAGTATATTATTGTTATCATTATCAGCACATACATTATTACTATCGTTATCATTATTTTAATGACTGGATATTCTTTCCTTCTGTCATTAAAATAATGCTAGTGTGCTTGCTTAGGACATAAGATGGGAAGAGAAATAAAATAGTGGCTTCATTTTACTTGTTTCTTTTACAATAGCTTATACTCAATATTATGCCAAAGAAACCTCATAATTATACTTTTTATTTTCAGTTTGCTACGTTATTTGTTGCGAGTCACAGAAGAAGAAAGGCAAAAACGACGTGAGGAGATCTTATCAACTAGGTACAGTATGATGTTTAGTACATGAATTTATTTCAAAATTTTCCTTGCAGCGAGGTGAACATTGTTCATGAAAGTTATCAATTAAGCTTTACATGAATAATTGGCAGACTCAGTAGAATTCCACAAAAAATTATCGAATAACATCTTGATCATAAACCAATGTGCCCCCCAAAACACAAAACACAAAAAAAAAATTCTTAATTTCTTTTATTTTTATTTTTTGGTTCTTTTTCATAAAACTAGAATTCCTCCTTCTATAGGTAACCAAAAATAGCAAAGGGAGAGAGTCTATAGATCATGTTGCTTTCTTCTACTTTTGTCAAAAAAGGCACCTAAATGGTCAATATCACTGTTGACTATGGCCTGAGAAACTCCGAATCTCTTCTAAGCATTGATAGAAAATCTTGTGGGCCTCCTGGATTTGCATTTTAAATCTTTTCTGATTTCTGGATTTCCTTTTAATTTCTTGTACCCTTTTCAGTTTGAATGACTTCAGGGAATTTGCGGATGCAATTGAAGCAGTGAAGGATAGAGGCATTGTCGTAGCAGTGGCATCACCAGATGATGTTGCTGCTGCAAATGAGGAGCGTTTTTGTTTCTCCTGCCTGAAGAAAGTTTTGTAAAATTTCAATCTGGTTAATGTTGGAAGAAACACGTATCTTTGTATACAAGGTGCTCAACTGCCTGAGCTGTGGATGTTGTAATCGCGTTCTCCAAATTCTTCACACCAATCCATGAATAATTTTCTTTTCAACAAATATTCTCTCATGTAACTTAAATAACAGTTGAGTAGTGAGGTGTTAGTCGGAAATTTTTTCTCTCTCTACTTTTCCTTTGTCTTTAATACCTTTTCTTCCTCAACCTTTTTTTCGTATGTTGTGAACTTGGGAGGACGAGTTGTTTCCTTCGTTTTTGTCTTTTTCTTGGTTTGATACTTTCGTCTGATGGAAGGAGATGCTCTGCTAAAGAGCCAGCCATCCTCTTTCAGGTACTCAAAACTCCCCGTGAGTCCGCTCGCTGCGTGTGGGTTTTGCTGAAATGGATTCACGCAAGGCTGAAATAGATGAAATAGATTACGAGTTCCTTCCTTACCTACGCGTGTACAAGGATGGACTCGTTGAAAGACTTCGAGGTACCGAGGTCATCTCCGCCTCCTTCGACCCCCACACTGGTGTATCCTCCAAAGACATTGTAATCATACCAGAATTAGGGATTTCAGCCCGACTCTACCTCCCCAAGATCACAAGCTCTAATCACAAATTACCCCTCCTTGTGTTCTTCCATGGTGGTGCCTTCTGCATCAGCTCAGCCTCTGACCCAAAGTGTCATCGCTTTCTCAACTCGTTAGTAGACGAGGCCAGTGTTGTGGCCGTGTCTGTAGACTACCGACGAGCCCCGGAACATACGCTCCCAACTGCATATGAAGATTCCTGGGCTGCACTCAGGTGGGTGGTTTCCCATTCGAACGGGGAGGGTTCTGATCCTTGGTTGAACAACCATGCCGACTTCGACCGAGTCTATTTGGCCGGAGATAGTGCAGGGGCTAATATTGCACATAACATGGCGATGCTTGCTGGGAACCTACAACCACAACAGGGTCTGGGTTTGGAGCTTCTCGGGGTTGCTCTGATCCAACCTTACTTCTGGGGTTCACAGCCAGTCGGTTTGGAAGCGATCGATCCTAATAGAAAAACACAAGTGGACCGCGTATGGCCATTCGTGTGTCCTTCGAGTCCGGACAACGATGAGCCGCGTGTGAACCCAGTGGCAGCCGGAGCGCCGAGCCTGGCGGGTCTTGGGTGCAGCCGAATGCTGGTGTGCGTGGCGGAGAAAGATGTGTTTAGGGAGAGAGGAAGGCTTTACTACGAGTCTTTGGCCAGGAGTGGGCGGATGGGGGTCGCGGAAATTATGGAGACAGAAGGGAAGGATCATATCTTCCATCTCAACAACCCTACCTGTGAGAATACTTAGGGCTTGCTGAGACGCTTGGCTTCTTTCTTCAACAGGAGCAGGCCTCCCTAACCGTAATTTGGTTTGATTTTGGTTTGTTTAATTTTCTGTTTTTCTCTTCTTGAAAATCAAAATCTGTGGTGTGCGGTTCTATACGAGTTAGGGGTGTAATCTCTAGCTGTCGATCTGAGAATTGCTCCCTGAGTAGGTAAGTTTTCCCTTGCATTTTAATTCTACAGATTCACGGGTGGGAATCCTTGGAAAAGGGCATTTTTTTATTTTAGGACGACTTTGCGGAATCAGCTTTCTTATCTGCTGAGGGTGCGCCCTTCATATGAGGAATTCTTCCAAAAATGGGTGCCAATTCACCGAGGAATTCTTCCAAAAATGACCTCAACAGAGTGTATCACTTAGTCTCTATTGTTTTATTTCCAATACTGCACCCACAGAACCAAAAAAACAATAAACAAAAAGTAAAAAAACCAAGAGAAAAAAAAAAGGTTTATCTCCAATGCGTCTCCTTGCCTTTAATAAGGAGGCACTCATCTCCTTATCCTCCAAGTCTCTTATTCTTCGATCTTCTTCTGCCATGGATTTGAGCGTAACAGAATTAGACCACGAATTTCTTCCATTCGTCAGAGTTCACAAAGATGGGAGGGTAGAGAGACTCATAGGCAGTGACGTTGTACCTCCATCTCTCCACTCCCACACCACTGTTTCCTCCAAAGGCATTGTCATTGTCCCAGAAACTGGTGTTTCTGCTCGCCTCTTTCTTCCCAATAACATCAGCCCCCATCAGAAACTCACCGTCCTCGTTTACTTCCATGGAGGAGGCTTCATCATAGAAACTGCCTTCTCTCGTCTCTATCATGACTATCTTAACCTGTAAGTCTCCGAGGCCAACGTTGTTGCCATCTCGGTGGACTATAGACGCGCTCCTGAGCACCCAATACCCATTGCTTACGAAGATTCATGGGCTGCTCTCCAGTGGGTGGCTTTTCACTCTGGGGGCGATGGCCAGGAGGCCTGGTTGAGAGATCATGCAGACTTTGGCAAAGTGATCCTGGCCGGCGACAGTGCAGGTGCCAACGTCGTTCACAACATGGCCATGCGAGCTGGGAGGACCCAGTTGCCTGGTGGGGTAAAGCTTCGTTCTGTTGTTTTGGTTCATCCTTACTTCTGGGGAGATGAAAGGATTGGTTCTGAGGCAACAAAAGATCCGTCTATGCTCGAATTGATAAACAAGGTGTGGGTTTATGTTTATCCAACGGCAGTCGATAATGAGGATCCGTGCCTCAACCCTTTTGCAGCTGGAGCGCCGAGCTTGTCTAGCCTGGGCTGCACCAGGGTGCTAGTCTGCGTTGCAGGGGAGGACGTGCTTAGAGATCGGGGGTGGCTTTACTACGAAGCTTTGGGAAAAAGCGGATGGGATGGGGTGGTGGAGATCATGGAGACAGAAGGGGAGAGCCACGTGTTCCATCTGTTCAACCATACCAGTGACAAGGCTGTCGACATGATGAAACGATTGGTCTCCTTCATGAACCAAAATTAGATTATGTACCTTGTTGTTATTTCCATGGTTACTTTGAAATTATCAAAGATTATGGAATATTGATAATTAAGTGTGTTTAATTAGTTTATTACCAACAAAAAAACAAAGTGTGTTTAATTAGTTCCGCTAAGCGTCTAATACTCTAATCGTACTTCAGATATGGACTCAGTCAACAAACAGCGGACTTGCATCGTCTACAGCATAGACTTCACAGCGCGCACTACAGCATGTAGGAGGAGGTGACGCGTGGTCAACATGTCTCGTGCCAAGCATGAGACAACTTAACGGGACAAAAGACCTCAAGTCCCGTTAACGGCTGCTGCGGAGGGGTAAAATTGGAAAACAATGAATAAAATATAAAATTTCTCTTTTAATTGGTTTGTGTCTATCGTTTTCAACCTTATTGCCTGCAATTTCGCTCCAAGTTCATCAGAGAGACCCGTGACTACTTTTTGGAAAACAATGAACTCACACAAGTGCTTAATCTGGTTTGTGTGTAATGGGCTTTGGGATAATCTAGTAGGTTATATCCTATTTCAGAAAAAAAGGCTTTCATCTGGGGGACCCTGAGCTCATCATTCCTAGAATATTTCAAGTTAATCAGAGAGACCCACGAATACTTTATGTTTATCTTGACTGAATTGAAGTTCCTCGAAGACGAGCAAAGAGAGAGATTTTGTAACAAATAGAATAAGTTTCTCTTGTTTTTCTTCCATTTGGATTATTTTTCAACTCGAGTAATATCATTCAATATCCTTCGTATTTTTCTTCCTCGTCATGGATTTTTAAAACCTCCTTAATGCTCCTTATAGTCTATAGTCTAATCTCAATTTTTTTCCTTTTTCCTGGAGGTGCGGATGTGTTTTTTTATGTCTCCCTTATTAACTGAAGTATCAACAACCTTGACCAATGTGTAAATTTTTAATCAAAAGAAACGAAATAGAATAGAGTACAATAAATATAACAATCTAGTGAAACTTTTAATCTCCATGTTACAATGATGATGCAGCCACCTGATGGCATATTCTTGGATCAATGAGAATGAGAAGACCAGATTCACTGAAAGATGTTTGAAGCTGGTTTGTGAATGCCCTTGGAGTGTGCCGACTAGCAATTGGAGGAGCTCCTGTGTACTGCACAAACTTAAAAACAACCCTTTGACCATAAAGCATTGCAGATTGAACAATGATGTCTTGCGGGTTTTCAATTGCAACGATAACCCTAGCAGCTAGTTGAAGCTTCTCCCATGTTAAGAGCAGAGGGAAGAAGACGATGAACTAGGCGGAACTCTTTTATTGCTTTTATCACCCGCCTGTTTCCGTTTTTTGCTTTTTTTCTTTTTTGTATTTTTGGTTTAATACTTAATGGGATGGGATACCGTCAATGGCTTGCCAGGCACGCGGGAGTCCTGGACGCGTGGCGATGTTTCCTCTACGCTGTAATCCATGCTGTGAAGTCCATGCTGTAGACGATGCAAGTCCACAAATAGCAGGTTCCTTGTATTTGTGTGTAGTGTTTTTTCTGTTTAGACGTTTCTTAAAAGGTATCTTGGACGGATATATATCTCATATGCATATAATTAATCAGTAAAATTTGTTCCCTCTTGTTGTCTTATATCAATTTTTTTAGTGCATTTCCTCTGGAGCTAGAATCCGGTGGTACCATGAAACCACCTGATGGGATGTGGGCCCCCATGAAACAGTGCATCCTTCTGCATGTTTGCATGTTTGGGTACCATTGAGTGGCGCCAGATGAAATGAAACGTTCTCCAATTTCTTTTGGATAAATTGGTTTTTAGTGATACTTTCTTAAAATAATTCAGATTCAGTCACTTAATTCTAGGTAATTGAGATTTAGTGGTACTTTTTTAAAATAATTGAGCAACAATATAATTCATAAAAAATTTATTCTGACAATACCTTCAAAAGACTTTGAAAACCTACTCAATAAGTGAAGTTTCAAGTCGTTTGAGGGTATTTTCGGAAACAATATGTCATAAACAGTAAAGTCACACTGATTTTCAATTATTTTAGAAAGGTACCACTAATTCTCAATTACCAAGAATTGAACGACTGAATCTGAATTATTCTAAAAAATATAACTAAAAACCAATTTTCCTTTTTTCTGGTCTCATGCTAGATCGTTATAGTTTAGCTTAATTAATGGAAAAGTAAGACAATGGTGGGAGACTGAATCTAAATTATTTTGGAAAAGTAACACTTAAAACAAAATTTCCCTTAAAATAAAGGCTTTTGCTGGTTGTGGTTTAAAAAAAACGATTTACATAACCTGATGGTAAGCCCAAAAAGTGCTCAACAACAGCCTCGAGGTTCTTTTTGTAAATTTTCTTTCTCTCTCCTTCATTGGAACTCATAAAACTCTTTTACACTTTTCTTTCTCTCTCCTGTTTGAAACTCATAAACTCGTTTATTTTTTATTCAAGCTGCTTGTTTAATTACGAGCACTTGTAGACTACTGTTAACAAATTTTATGGAGCCATTCTTCTCAAATCTTCAGTTTTCAATGAGATTGATATGTATACATTTTTGAATTGGCAAGGTTTCCCTTGCATTTACAACCAATTCAAGGGTATATATATGAGTTTTGTTGAAAAATACGAGAAGGCTAAAGATATGAGAGGAATTGCTCCTGAGGGATGGCAATGGGACAAGTTCAAGACGGGATTTGGAGAACCAAAACCTACCCCTGCAGGGTTGGTAATGAGGCAGGGTGGGTTTGACCCAGTTGGAGTATAAAATGTTAAAAAAAAAATTGTATTTTGAGTAGAATACATATATATTAATAACATATGTGTTTTTATACATGATATATATGAAAATAATATTTAAAACATATAAAAATAATAATTTAATATAAGAAGGTCAGGTTCAGGGTGAGTTAGGTTGGGCGAAACCCAAACCGAATTTAGCCATACCAGACCCTAACCATTAGGGGCAAGAAGGTTACACATTAACCCGCCCCATTGCCATCCCTAATCTCCTACCTTAGTTTATTAAAATATTATTTTAATATATATATATATATATAGTGCATAAAAAATATGTTTAATAAATAAATATTAATCGATATATATTTAAAAGGGTTTTTTACATTCATATCCCTACATTATGATATATTTGTATTTATATCATCTTGTTTTTAGTATTTGTATTTATATCCCTTCATTTAGAATAATTGTTGCAACTGTACCCCTAACGTAAAATTTCCATTAACTTTTGTTGTTTATAATTAACCTTCTATAAGATAAAAAAAATATTTAGGCGGAATTCTAATGAAATATTATTAATTGAGTAAATTAATATTAAGGACTTAAAGTATATATGCAATAAATATAATGATATAAGGACATAAATGAAT
Organism: Buxus sempervirens; assembly: GCA_947561395.2. Classification (NCBI taxonomy): domain Eukaryota; kingdom Viridiplantae; phylum Streptophyta; class Magnoliopsida; order Buxales; family Buxaceae; genus Buxus; species Buxus sempervirens. Next base: position 37,183,171 of record OX387190.1, read on the forward strand.
TTATAAGATAATATTGGACGATAAATGCAAAATATTTTTTATTTTATACAGGGTTACTTTAGTCATTTAATTAAAATAAACATAAAAAATTAATAGACTTTAGCTTTGGGAGTATGATTGCAATGATTATACAAAACAGAGGGATATAAATACAATAGGCTATAGATGCAAATATAATATAATATAAGGACATGAATGCAAAAAGCCCTAGTTAAAAATGTATTTTTTCATATTTATTTGTTCAATCGGATCAAGGTCGACTTATTGCCACTCTAAACCCGCTCAGTTTCTATCCCAAGTCATTATTATCCATGCTTACACAACTGCCGCTAATAAGAGAACTCAAGTTGATTACCAAAAAAATAAAATAAATAAGAGAACCCAAGTCTCCTTTTATGCTCGTTGTTAGAGTGGAAATTAGAGCTGCAACTCGTTGCGGTTTGGTTCGGGTTGGTCTCAACCCAAGACCAAACCAAGGTTATTGATAGTCAGTCCAAAACCGAACCGAACCGACCTCAGAACCGAAATACCCAAACCGAAAACCAAACCGATTATTTAAAGAAAACCCGTAACCCAACCCAAACTGAACCGAATTGCAAAATTCGCTTCGGTTTGGGTCATTTTCCCATACTTAAAACCTATTATCAAGAGAGAGAAATTCCCACTTTTGTCTCCAAAAAAAATTTTAAAGAGTACACACAACAAATTTAAAGGATCATCACTTACATGCGGTCCAATCCCTTAAGTAGTTTACATGCATACATAAGATGGAGCAAAGAGCTTAGAATCCCAAGTCATATGTTAATTGTTTTGGATCGCACTTTTGAGCTCATGAATTAATTTAATAATTAATTACAAAGATTTATAAAATAATAATCTTATTCATTATTTTATAACTTATAATTTATAAGTTATATTTTATTATTACAACTTTATTTATTGTATATTATATATATATATATATTTCGGTTTGGTTCTATTTGGTCTAGTTCGGTTTTATACTTAGGAAATTCGGTTTGGTTTTCGGTTTAGTTCGGTTAACCCGAGCCTTTAACCCAAAACCGAACCAAACAAATTCGGTTATCTATTTTTAGAACCAAAACCTACCCAAAGTCGGGTTGGACCGGTTCAGTTTCGGTTTTAACTTACCCAAGTTGTAGCCCCTAGTGGAAATGTGTGAATATTTGACGACGCTTGAAAAGTGCCATATGAAGCGGTGACACGAGAATTTTTAGGGAGTGAACGTCCCTACAAGATTAAATAAATATGTAAACAAAAAAAATTCACTAACAAATCTTATCTTTCCATGCACAATTCCAAAAACAGAGAATCCAACAGATATATAATGTCTAAAAAATAAAATATAATACAAATAGATCTACAAGCCCTAACCGTACTATCCTCTATAAACATGATGACAGAAACATTTTAAAAAATTTATGATTCTTATAAGATCTATGCCACATGGAAACTTAAGTAAATAATCCTAAAGGATAAAAATAAAAATATAACTTACACTAAATTCATGCAGAAAATAGTAAAATCTACTTACCTATTATGAAAAATTGAGCAATAAAATATGTTTTCTTTCTAATCTTCAAAATATCCCAAACTCCGCCGGCTTCGATCCAAACAAAAAGGCAAAAAAATAAAATAAAATCCGCCGGCTCCATCAGACAAGGACGACAAGAGAGAGGGCTTTACGTTGCCGAATTTGCATCGCGAGGCCCTTTGTCTAAAGCCTTTTATATTACTACCAAGGGTCTACGTGCACGTAGAGAGTGGAGAATGAGGAGAAGAGAAGTGGGGGAGTAGTTACAAACTGACTGGGTTTCGAACGAAAAATGCTAAATTTAGACGGTTAGAACCTTGTATTATTGAAACCCAAACTACGTAGGGAATGAGCATTTTGGGAAAGTTGAGAATTGTTTGACACGCTTCCCAAGGGCCTTTCTCGCGTTAAATATAATATATAGATTTTTATTAAGTTTAGAAAGATTTAATCCGAATCGTCAAAATTGCATGATGATAAAAAGGTTAAAAAATTCTGTGTGTGCAAACATAACATACGATATCGGATGATATCTGCTATCTGCTGCAGTGATATAGTGCTGTGATCACTGCATAGACTGTGAGATGCTACCACGTGGAGCATCTCACTGCCTTCTGTTTTCATTTTTGCATGGGTCCATTTCAAACAAAATAGAAGGAAAAAACTGTAGACGATTTTGTTTCATAAGATACACCATCACTAAATTTGGCTTTTGGTCAAAAGTCAAAATTAATTTAGGTTTACTGCAATGCCAGACGGGATTAAGACGGCTAAAGACGGAATGAAATCATCTGCCACTGTAGGGCTCATGCGGCAAACGATTTCAGTGAGAGTTGTTAATATTTCACGTGGAGCATCCTACTGTCAGTGTTTTTTCACTTTTTATAAATATTGTATATGGGGCCAATTTGAAAAAACATTGAGCGTGAGATACTCACATGGAAGCATCCCACTTCAACAGTGGTAGCCAATTCAGGCCATCATTGTCATTCCAACTAAAAGTATCCTACCTCGATGTCGATCTCCCAACAATAACCCCTAACATATTGAAATTTGTTGGGACTTTTGTTTCACAAGAAAGGAATCTTGATTTGTTCATCGGACCAGATGCTTCCTTGGCTCATTGTTGAAGTTGAATACCCTTATCAATATCTCCGATGTGTTTGTTTTCGTCGCTTTGAATAGGCACTACTCATCTCCTCCTCCTATTCCTCTCCTTCTGCCATGGATTTGGGCCTAACTGAAATAGATCACGAATTTCTTCCAATCGTTAGAGTATACAAAGATGGGAAGGTGGAGAGACTCATAAGCGATGATGTTGTTCCTCCGTCTCGCCACTCCCACACCTCTGTTTCCTCCAAAGACATTGTGCTTGCCCCCGAAACTGGTGTTTCTGCTCGCCTCTATCTTCCCAATAACATCAGCCCCCATCAGAAACTCCCTCTCCTCATTTACTACCATGGAGGAGGCTTCATCGTCGGAACTGCCTTCTCCCGTACCTACCAAGACTATCTTAACTCGTTAGTCTCCGAGGCCAACGTTGTTGCCATCTCAGTGGACTATAGACGCGCTCCTGAGCACCCAGTACCTACTGCTTACGAAGATTCATGGGCTGCTCTCCAATGGGTGGCTTCTCACTCTGGGGACGATGGCCCGGAGGCTTGGTTAAGGGATCATGCGGACTTTGGCAGGGTGATCCTGGCCGGCGACAGTGCCGGTGCCAACATCGTTCACAACATGGCCATGCGAGGTGGGAGGACCCAGTTGCCTGGCGGTGTAAAGCTTCGTTCTGTTGTTTTGGTCCATCCTTACTTCTGGGGAGATGAAAGGATTGGTTCTGAGACAACAAAGGATCCGTCTAAGACCGAATTGTTCAAGAAGTTATGGCGCTATGTTTGTCCGACGGCCGTTGATAATGAGGATCCGTGCATCAACCCAGTTGCAGCAGGAGCGCCAAGCTTGTCCGGTCTTGGCTGCACCAGGTTGCTAGTCTGCGTTGCAGGAAAGGACGTGCTTAGAGATCGGGGGTGGCTTTACTACGAAACTTTGGCAAAGAGCGGCTGGGATGGGGTGGTGGAGATTATGGAGACAGAAGGGGAGGATCATGTGTTTCATCTGTTCAACCCCACCAGTGACAAGGCTGTGGACATGATGAAACGGGTAGTCTCGTTCATGAATCAAAATTAGATTGCCTTGCTCTCATGGAAATGGTGTGCTTGGAAGTATATATCAGCTATTAATTATAAGGAACAATATATCTGTGAGTGTTTAATTAGCTCCAATAAGCGTCTAATCAGACCATCGTTGAAGAGCATGATACTTCATGGGCTCGATCTGTTTAGTTGCAGTTGCATGATTCACACATGAGGTTTCCTCCTGCAGCACCCCGAAACTTTCGGTATAAACCCTAAGCATAATCCTCGTGTTTGTGTTTTAACTTTTTGAATTTCGAATGGCTCGTTATCAATAAAATGTATTCGCAGTTATCGATTGTTGTGTTCTTAATGAGTATTCAAATGGCTCGTTTATCTATCCTATATATAAAAAGAAGAGGGGGAATATTCCTTCTAGATTCTAGCTCCCTTTTTTTTCCGAGCATTACCCTCCCCAAACAAAACAATCCCCCACTATTGTAACTACCTTGACTGTTTATCAAAGTGGGTTCACGTTTTCTACGCACGTAGCGCGTGTAGCCTCCTAGTTTATTAAAAGCAAAGCTTAATGGGTAAACTAAAGTAAGTAAAGAATTCATGGTTTTAAATCTCAGTCGTTAGGGGTGTATCGCTGATGACTTGGCGAAATTTTGACGATTTTTCAATGAAACGGGCAAAACAAAAAAAAATTTATTTTTTATTATCGAAACGGGGCGGCGTGTTGACGAAATTTTCCCAAAATCCAAAAAAACCAATTTTTTGCCTTTTTATTTTTTTTGCCATTGCCAAAATTTGTTTTGGCCAATGGGCGGTGCGCCCACCGGCACTGAAACCGTAAATCTTGTGTGCAGTACTTGCTACGAAAATCGAAATTAAAATTAACCATGGGAGGTCAATGAAGGAAAAGGCGACGTTGAGGCGGGCGATGCCCCTCCCATACCATTAAAAGACCTTTGCAGACTCTCTCTACTTTCCGTTTTGTCTCGTGGACGAGGATTTTGCAGCGATTTACGCGCTTTTCTTACAGTATAGCAATTGAAGTCTTCGGGCAATCACGGTGCCGTAGAGTTCTCAATCTCAGGTTAACATTTTGAGCATCTTCGTCAACCAGTTGGTGACAGTGGTGATTCTGATTGGAGAAGTGTTCGGAGCACTACAACCGTTGGATTCGATTACAAATAAGTACGAAATTAAATCAGACACATCAATCACTGGACGTTGATCTTTATATACAGTATTTGGAACGGCTCTAGGATGATTTAGCTACATCTGATGCCTGCTGGCATTATATATCACTTATTGAAATAAAAGATGAACATTGAGCTATATATATATGGAATTGGAATCGAGTACATTGGTAAACCAAATTACTATGAACCACAATAAGATGAACTCATTTTATTCATCGAAACAACTAAATAGAGATGCAATAATTAACAATGGCATAATCTAGTTATAACATGAACTCAATTCATTCAAATTTTTGGTACCCGTGGTGATGTTACCTCACGCAGCTTCCTTTCGTCTGAAAGTAATTTCGCAAACCTGTAGAGAGATGGGGAAAAGGATTATAAACCTTTCAAAAAACTTAAGCTACGACTATCGTCTGCTTTTGGTTCCATAAGAAAAACGTGCAGTTTCTGTCATCATCATTATTACTATTTTTTTTGGGGTAGAATATAATTGAGGATTCCTAATTTTCATTTTCTTACTTCTTGAGAGCCTCCGCATTACTGCAACTGTTTTTCACGGGCTCATGTACGCCAGTCCTCAGGTTCACCCTTGAAACTGGTTTCTTCAACAATGCTTCGCCCACTTTGACAAGTTCTTCCAAGTTCTCCTTGGTGGCAACATCCACAGAAGATACGGTCTTGCTTAATGTGTCGTCCTAGTTGTACGTGCATCAAAGAGCATCATCAGTGCAGATTCATGGAGGTCTACTTAATTAACAGGGAAGTAGCCAGTTATGACCATAGCTAGGCTTAATTACCTGAATCCGAAGGTATCTATCTTCTGATTGAAGGGAGCGAAAGACGACACCTATGTGGTAATCAACCATGTCCGCACTTGCTTGAGTAAACACATCCACTAATGGCGTAGAGCCTTCATTGAAAAGCCACCCCAAAACACCCCAATCGGCAGCGTTTTTAGCGTTGTATTTATGTTCCATCTTTGGTGAGCCAGTCCCTATTGAGATAACTAGAAACTGACTGTAGTCCATCGGCTTTATCGGGAAGAAATCTGGGTTCTCCTTGATGACCTGCTTCGTCACTTCCCCCATTGAAACCAAAGCCTGATACATATCAAGTTGCATGTAATTTAAAAGATATGTTAGTTTTGTGTTGTGGTATTTCCATGCATCTTTCACTAGTAATTAAGAAAATTTTACAATTTCATCAGCGTTCTCAATAATGCATTTACTTACCGGATTATTTGCAGCCAAACCGCCATCAATGAGGTTAAATACTCTCACTTTCCCATCTGTGCCTTGGTTCTTGAATTGGTAGGCAGGGAGGTAAGTAGGTGCTGCCGATGTTGCAATGCAGATGTCGGACAGTCGAGCATCAATAGTCGGGTTGGTCCTCACCTAAACAACAGATCAATGCCAAGTTACTAAGGTTGATGATCTATAATATATATGTTGTACTTACACATGTATAATATTTCTTACGTTAGTCGTCTTTTGTCTCTTATATGACTGCAGATTAATTACGTATCCTAGAGAAAGAGGGAAGGAAAGTAAACAACCTCATAGGAAGAAAAGATGGTTGGCTGGAGTCGATTGATATCAAAAGTTGGAATAACAACGTTGGTCAAGGTCTGGTGTAATCTTGTTTCTCCCAATTTGTCCCTTACAAGGCCATGAAGGTACTTCCCATCATATTTGGGTCCTGTTACTGTTTTGAATAGCTTTGATACCCTATCAAAAATGGATCTGCATGCGATGGAGAAACCAGGACAAAAGTATTAGTTTCTCAAATGATGTTAAATCTAACTTCTGACTTGTGTGTGTACGTTGTTACCTGCTTTGTGGAAAAATTTTAGGACAGTTGTCAAGGTAGAATGGAACTATATCTTTTGCAGCAAAGGAAGGACGTTTGTTTTCATTAGGTGCAGTTAACATGGCGGTCACAAGACCGCCCGTGCTTGTCCCGGCGATCACGTCGAAGTAGTCCGCAAGCCTTGCATCCTCACCATCTAGCTCCTGCACCAACACGCACAGTTGAGAGTTAGAATGCACGAGGCAGCAAAGCCAAAGCAAGATGCCCATAAATAAACATATATGTACTGTATAATGTTTATGAGGATGTTAATTAGTATATAATATACCTGAAGTTGTGCCTCAAGATAAGCAAGAATAGTTCCAGGGATGATCCCTCGAATGCCTCCTCCATCAATGCTAAGAATGGTGATTAACTTCCCATAGGTTGGGGGTTGGATTTGAAGAAGGGATGATTTTACTGTTTCCATGAGGGATTAGTTTGCAGAGAAAATAAGGTGTGGATGTGTAAATTCCGCAGAACGATCGAGATGTGTTCAGTGAAAAGGAACTTTTGGGTATTGAAAATTCTGTGGTAGAGCTGTGTGATTGACTGAATGAAATCAATTGTATTTATAGAAACTAGCAATGGTTTGTGATTGCGTGCACGTTAATTTTTTTTTACCCAAAAAAAACAAAGAAAAGGTGCACGTTAATTTTTATCTTATCTAATTCTCTTATTAATATAAGTATCTTAAATTAGTTTAGAAAGAAGCTTTTATAGATAAGTATCGAGATTACTTTTTTAATTATAATTTTATCTAATTCTTTTATTAATATTGTACATTTTTAATTATAATTTTATCTAATTCTTTTATTAATTTTATCGAGATTAATTTTTTAATATTGTACTTATCCCATCCATTAGCATCGAATCAAAGTAATTAAGCTACATATGCTCCACGTTATAAACAACTTTGTTGACTACTGTAATATCGAAAAAAAAAAAACCTTTGTTGACTACTGGGCTCCATTATTGGGCCTAACTATGTACCATCGGCCGTCCACATTTTGCACGATATTCAGAAATAGTACCACGTATCCTCCTTTGTCTCGTGCGGCTTCCAGAGTGCACGTGTTGCATGATTTTTGTTTTCGAAGAAATAGTTTAATCCTACTACTAAGTCAAATTAGGATAGACAGAAAGATTCATGAATCGGGAGCATGTCCTTAATTTGTAAATGCCAGTGGGGTGCACTTGCAGCACTGTATGTACTTGGTAAATAAAAATGATCAGGACATGTAAGGGATATGGAATTGTTAGAGGGTATTTTTGGAGAGTGAGAAATGAAGAAAAGATTTAATACATGTAAGGTACAAGAAATTATTGAAGGTAGTTTTTGAAGAGTAAAAAATGATGTTGTAAGAAATTGTTAAAGGGCCTCTATTGTTGGAAATAAAGGCATATTTTTTGGCATGCTTCCCAAGTCTGTGTTGTCTTTTTATATAATATAGATATATGCATGAGTAACTCATAATTGGTCTCTAAGGCTATGTTTGGACTTTGGATTTGGAGAGGAAAGAAAAGAAGCCTGAAAAATAATAAAAAAGAAGAGAAGAGAGAAAATGATGATTTTCTTTTCTTTTCTATTATTTGAATGAGATGAGAAATACAAACAAAAGAAAAACATATATTTAATAAGATGATAGGTGGGGAGTGGTGGTTAGAGCTGGAAATGGGTCGGGTCGGGTCATAATCGGGTTAGGGTAATCGGGTCGGGTTGGACTAAATTAATGCGGGTTGGAAAACCCCCAACCCGCCAATAAACAGGTTCAACCCGCCAACCCGTTTATTATTATTATTATTTTTTATTTTTCAAAAAATATGATTAAAATAGGGTTGGGGGTTAATTGGATCGGGTTGTACTGGGTTTGGGTTGGGTTGGGGGTTAATCGGGTCGGGACAGGACACTTTTGTCACTATTTTTTAAATCGGTTGCCAGGTCATAATTGGGTTGACCCGATTACTGGCGGGTTTGGGAAACCCAACCCAATTAACAAACGGATCAACCCAAACCCGTTTAACTCGGGTCGGTTCGCATTTTGCCAGCTCTAGTGGTGGTGGTGGTGTGTGCGTGGTAGCGATGGGGATGTTGGGAGGTGGTGGTGGTGAGTAGTGATTGTGGGCAGTGGTGGTGGGGTAATGGGCAGGGTTGGAGCGACGGGCAATGGTAGCGTGGTGGCGGAGGTGGTTTAATGGGCAATGTTGGGGTGGTGGTGGGCGACAGCGGGCTATGGTGGTGGGTAGTGATGGTGGTAGGATCGTGGTGTAAGATTACCAACAATAACAAAAAAAAAAGATCGTGGCTAGGCAGGCTGTGATGGTGGTGGGCAGTGGTGGGGTGATGGTTGTAGGGTGGTAGGGATGCTGGTAGGTTGTTAAGAGTGGTGGTGGGCCGGGATGGTGGGATTGGTGATAGTTTGTGGTGTTGGGGGTGGTGGTAGGGTACGATGGGTGGTGTGTGGTGCTAGGGCCACCGGGTGGCAAGACTTTGCCACAAGCCTAGGTGGCACCCTCATATATACAGAGTCTCGCCTACCTATCCCCACTAGGGTTGGCAATGGGTTGGATATATATCCGAATCCGACCTGAATTTGATCCGAAATTACCGAATTCGGATATAGGGTTTAGATCCACGGTTCGGATACGGATCCGAAAAAATTCGGATTCGAATTCGGATATACATGTATCCGATCTGAAAAAGATCCGAACCGAACATATACTTATAATATATATAAACTTAGCCCAGAGGCCCTAGACCATGGTTCAACCATAAATTAGAAAGGTTAAACACTTAAACCATCATTCGATTGTCAGCTAAAAATGTAAAACAAAAAAACCATTTGCCCTAACCCTAACCCAAAACACGAATTCGAAATTTCGAATCATGCCCTAACTCCCTGTCTCCCTCTCCATTCTCTGCCGATTGCGATTTTGGGGGATCCTTTGTCGACTACGAATGCCACGGTCACCGGTCGCCACTGCCGTCGAACAACATTGCCGACGGAACATTTGTCCTAACCATAAGTCCCTAACCCAAAACATGAATTCGAATCATGCCCTAACTCCCTGTCTCCCTCTCCATTCTCTGCCAACTGCGATTTTGGGGATCCCTATCTCCCTCTCCATTCTCATCGCATGATTTTGATGTGTGTTTTATGCTATGATTGTTACTGAGTAGGTGAGTTCGTTTGGAATTGTTTCAAACTTTAGGTTGTGAAATTTACTTGCTGAAAACCTTATTAGTGCTTTCTGTTTATGGTTTAGTTGAAATTTCTTGTATTGTTGATGAATGAGCCTTAAGAGAATATTTGATCTAATTAATATGGTAGAAATATATATATATATATATAATAATCGATGGATTAATCTTGAATCAGACATTTTGCATATGAGAAATTATATATCACTAATTAATCTGGCATTATTATTGAACGAGAGTTGTGTTTCTGGGTTTCTATATAATCTTGGTGATCCTGGTTGATGATTTGTTGAAGACGTGAGATCCCATCAATTATCGAAGCAGTAATTTGAGTAAGTGTAGTAACCTGTGTAGAAATCAAGGTTAGATCAGTAGATAGATGAGTTGGATAGGAATTATTGATTAAGGAAAAATTAGTGGATAAAGTAAGAGTTGATTAGGGACTGGTGGTTCCTTTCGGAAGAGAGAAATAAGCAGGGGAGGATTCAATTGTTTAAGACAGAAAGAGAGAGAGAGAGAGAGAGAGAGAGAGAGAGAGAGAGAGAGAGAGAATAAAATAAAGAGGAGTTGTTGTTGTAGAGGGACAAGGTAGGAAGATGGGGGATTGGGTTGCTTTTCCACGGAAGAGAGAGAGAGAGAGTTGGGTTCGTTGTAATGTAGGTAAAAGGAGATTCTTAAGAGAAAACTTACACCTCTCTAGTCTGTACACGGCTTTGCTACAATGCATATTTTAATTAAATCCATTGGCTTCTTTAATTAAATTAAAGGCTTTGGAACTAAATCTCTATTTTACCTTAAATTTCTAGTTGTCCTCAAATTCTATAAATTCCGCTTTGATTAATAATTGTCATTCAGAATTTCATCTTTCAGCTTATAAAGAATTTCAAGGTGAGTGATTAAATCCATAGATAGTTATCATCATGATCATCCTAATGGCTTTCTCCAAAATTTTAAGGAAAGCCATATTCTTCTCTCTTCTATTAAAGGATCTTGTTATAGAAAGAGACTTAGGATGGCATCTCTTTTAAATCATTATAAGCCATGGTTAATCCTTGACCTTTCCGTAGGGATCTTCACATTCTTCTAATTTTCCTTCTTCTTAAATTAGTTTATCCCAGGCTTTGGCAATATAAAAAAAAAAAATCTAAGAGTAGTCTTAGCCTTTCGAACACTCTACCCAACTTATATCCCCAAACCTAATAGAAGTAATTCACATCTATTGTTGAACAATTTGAATAAAATGTTTTTCTCTCTTTACTCATTGTCAGTTGCTTCCATCCTTTAGGAAATTATCTGCCTATAACTTCTTTATAATAATCTCCATCTTTATAAATCAGAGTGCGCAGCGGAAGCATGAGTGGAAAAAAAATAAAAATAATAATTAATAAATAAATAAACTTCAATGTAATTTTTACCATAACCTAGAGTAAACGTTGGATTTTTAATTTCGAGGACGGAATTCTTTGAAGGGGGGAAGATTGTAATAACCTAGAATTTTCATAAGGATAGTTTTGTCCTTTTCTAATTATTTTGAGAGATTATTATTAATTAAATAATTTACTAGTTCTAAAAATTTAATGGAAGACAATTTAGCTTTAATTTGGATTTAAATAACATTTTTGTAGCTTATTAAATGGAAAAAGGGTTATCTATTTATTATGCTTAATTAAGAGGGCTTAATCTATGAATACTATGAGAAATAAGGTGAGTAAGTGTAATTTAAAAATGAGGAATAAATATAATACGAAAATTAGAATAATTATCATTTTATATGTTTTTAGAAAAAAAAAAAGGGGGTATTATTTTAAAGTGGGATTAGTTAACCCTATTGGCTAGGTATAAATAGGATGTGAAATTAGAAGGATGTCAAAACCCTAGGAGAAGGCTTTGACGACTAGGAGAGTAATGTTTGGATTTTTGAAGCTGAAGGAGAAGGCTTTGGAGATTTGAAAACATGGATTCACAATGCAACGGTTCAGGTAGGTAGATCTACAATTCAATTCCAACGGGAATTTCAGATTATAAAATAATGAACTCATCGCATGATGTTGATGTGTGTTTTATGCTATGATTGTTACTGAGTAGGTGAGTTCGTTTGGAATTGTTTGAAACTTTAGGTTGTGAAATTTACTTGCTGAAAACCTTATTAGTGCTTTCTGTTTATGGTTTAGTTGAAATTTCTTGTATCGTTGATGAATGAGCCTTAAGAGAATATTTGATCTAATTAAGAGAATATTTGATCTAATTAATATTTGATCGATTATTTTATATATATATATATATATAATAATCGATGGATTAATCTTGAATCAGACATTTTGCATATGAGAAATTATATATCACTAATTAATCTGGCATTATTATTGAACGAGAGTTGTGTTTCTAGGTTTCTATATAATCTTGGTGATCCTGGTTGATGATTTGTTGAAGACGTGAGATCCCATCAATTATCGAAGCAGTAATTTGAGTAAGTGTAGTAACCTGTGTAGAAATCAAGGTTAGATCAGTAGATAGATGAGTTGGATAGGAATTATTGATTAAGGAAAAATTAGTGGATAAAGTAAGAGTTGATTAGGGACTGGTGGTTCCTTTCGGAAGAGAGAAATAAGCAGGGGAGGATTCAATTGTTTAAGACAGAAAGAAAGAGAGAGAGAGAGAGAGAGAGAGAGAGAGAGAGAGAGAGGAGTTGTTGTTGTAGAGGGACAAGGTAGGAAGATGGGGGATTGGGTTGCTTTTCCACGGAAGAGAGAGAGAGAGAGAGAGAGAGAGAGAGAGAGAGAGAGAGAGAGGGGGGGAGAATAAAATAAAGAGGAGTTGTTGTAGAGGGACAAGGTAGGAAGATGGGGGATTGGGTTGCTTTTCCACGGAAGAGAGAGAGAGAGTTGGGTTCGTTGTAATGTAGGTAAAAGGAGATTCTTAAGAGAAAACTTATACCTCTCTAGTCTGTACACGGCTCTGCTACAATGCATATTTTAATGGAATTATTTACTTTATGGTCATACGGCTTTACTTTATGGTTATTACAATGGAACTATTTACTTTATGGTCATATGGCTTCATTGTCATAGCAATGGAACTATTTACCTTATGGTCATGTGGCTTTGTGAATATTTTTAATGAACAATTAAATCACTATTGATGTGAGATCCGTGAATATTAAGAAGGTATTATTATTGGAATATTTGTATACTATATTAATAATAATTAAAAAGGTGTATCTGTTACAGTGAATCATATTGATATTGAATTGCAATATAATAACACTTTAAATTCATATATTATCTATATGTGTGGTGTGTGGGTTACTTGGGAAAGTGATGGTTTCGACTTACATAGACTTTTTATGATTGTTTTCTCACCCGTGTATCTCGGGTTAAATCAAGATCCTCTCCATGTAACTTGGATTGAGGATTGGGGTTCCCCAGGTATCTTGGGATGAATTCTTGTTTCCATCCATGTATCTTGGAGTGGTGTTGATGCTATGGTTGGCACTATTGGAATGGATTGGTTGTTTTGATTTTGGTTTTAGTGTGTAGCGGGCGTAGCTATGTATGGATCCATGCGTCAGCTAGATAATGAAATGAGCTGGTCTTTGTTAGGTTAATCCCGTGGTCCATATATGCGTACCACCATGTATCTTGGTGAGGCCTTCCTGTATCTGGTTGAGCTGCAGCAATCCGTACCACCGTGTATCTCGATGAGGTCTTTATTTGTGTTTATTGTTGCAATCTGATTGGGTTGTACTTGCCAACCCAATTCTGTATCTGATTGGATTCTCCCCTATGTGATAGTTCGTGTATCTCGGCTCACATATGATGGGAGGTGGCAATTGGAACGGGTAATTGACCTCTTAAAGAAGTCTAGTTTCATGAGTCCTGTTATGTCACATTGAATTGGTACTGGTTGTAAACTGCTTTGGAAACACTATTGGTATCGTATTAGAAATTTGTGAATATGTTTTCTTTATACGACATTTTCCTGTTTATCGTTTATGAAATTAGTGTTTGCGACCAATGAAAATCATATGAAAAATTATATGTGGAATATGTAACTGACAGGTTGAAATGCATTAAGAAACTTGTATTATTGTGGGTGTTTACTTATTAATGTTGCCTATTCATGAAATATTGCATTACTGTTATTATTATTTTTGTGAGGGAGTTATTCTATAGTCTGATGTTCTTTTTGGGACTCGGACTGTAAGATGAAACCTACTGGGCATTGCTCATCCTACCATTTTACAGGGATTGAGGTTTGTGTGGATTAGAAGCAGGATGCGAAGAAGTGGACTTGTACCTTGATCGGCGCACCTTGACGTTGGTTTGGCCTACTTAGCGTAGGAAAGTAAATAGCTTTTATTACTGAAATGTGATAATAGATGGTGTAATTTGCAATTAATGTGTAGGGATTCTTTAAATTTAGTGTATTGAATTTCCGGTCTCATTTAGTAAGATCTGGGTTTATATTCAATTGCTTTATTCACTTTCACTCACGTCCTTATATTTCCTTAAGAGTTCAGCCATATTAGTTTCATTATATATAATAATAAAAAATCGCCTTGAATTTTGGGGTGTTACATCTGATAAGATTATTGTAGCCCAAATAGCAAATAAGATACAAAGCAAATGACCACTTTATGATCAGAGATGATATTTCCTTCGCTGCTTAATGCTTTTGCATCAGCACAGTTTGTTGCATTGTTATTGTTTGGTTATGATGTTGTATCATTTTTAGTTTAGAAACCTGCAAGTTCTCAACATTGGATTACTCGCTTGTGTTCATTTTCACATACTTGTAGTGCTCAACAGCATTTGCCTCTCTGGTTTAAGTTTTCCGATACCATGAAATAAAGATTATGTTTACATCTCATTTGAGGTTACCTCTACAGGTACTAATGATGAAAAAGGATAGGCTATTACAAATTGCTTTTGTAGTATAATCTGTGCAAGTATATATTTTGTCTTGTATATGGTTGTAAGGTCCCCTTTTTATTTTGTTGGAGCATTAATGACCTTCCATTGCCGATATCTCATTTTGATTTCTTTAAAATTTTTGAGGATCTAGCAACAATGTGTTACTGCTAGATGTTGCCTATTGCTTGCTAGTCGCTACATCTTAATTACTTATATTCCTTTTAGAAGGTGTCGGGTATGTTGTCGGAACCTATTTCAGTTGGAGATGAAGTTGAGGCCCGTGAGGCTGCGATTGATGAGACTGTTGAGTCAGCTCCATCATCTCCTAAAAGAAAGAAGTTGAAATCTAAAGTGTGGAAGGAATTTGATAAGGTTGTAGGACCAAATGGGGAAGATATAGCTGTTTGCATGCATTGTATGAAAAAATTGAATGGGGCAAGCTCTAGTGGGACTACTCACTTACGGAATCATTTGTTTAGATGTCCTAGAAAGTCCCACAAAGACATAGGCCAACAATTGTTGTCAGTGACCAAGGGTAAAGGGGGTTCAAGTTCTACAGTAAAGCCCTTTAAGTTTGATCAAGAAAGAAGCCGTTTAGATATGGCAAGGATGATTATTAAGCATGGATATCCTTTCAATATGATGGAACATGAGTTTTTTGAAATTTTTATCAATAATTTGCAGCCAATGTTCAAGCTTATGACACGAAACAGAGTTAAGGCTGACATCCTTCAAGTGTATAAAAAAGAGAAGGAGAAGTTGTATAACATTTTTGATAAGAATTCTTCCCGAATTAGTTTGACAACTGATTTGTGGACAGCTGAACACCAAAACCTTGGTTATGCTTGCTTAACTGCCCACGTTATTGATGATGAATGGGAGCTTAGGAAGAAAATTATTGCTTATACAACTGTTGAATGTCCTCATGATGCGGAGACCCTTCTTAGAGTTGTTAAAGAGTGGATATTGGAATGGAATATTGACAAGAAGTTATTTTCTATTACAGTTGATAATGCATCTACCAATGATGCAATGGTTAGAGATTTGAGAAGTTGGTTGTGCAAAGAAGAGTTGCTTCCTTTAAATGGTGAGTTGTTTCATGTGCGTTGTAGTGCACATATTATGAATCTTATTGTGCAAGAAGGGTTACAGGAGATAAAATGATTGATAAAGATGATTAGAGAGAGTGTCAGATATATCAGATCATCACCTTATAAGAAGCAAAAATTTAAGAATGCTATGAATCAAGTTAAGCTTTTTGGAAAAAAAGGTGTTTGTCTTGATGTAAAAACAAGATGGAATTCCACCCATCTAATGTTGGAGAGTGCAATTGAGTTGAAAGAAGCATTTCATCGATGGGAGATCATTGATAATGATTTTAAAGTGAATCCATCAAAGGAAGAATGGGAACTAGCAAAAAATGTTTGCAAATGTTTGAAAGTTTTCTCTGAAGCCTCAACGAAATTTTCAGCTTCTTCTTATCCAACTGCTACTGTGTACTTTCCAGAAGTGTGTGAAATACATCTCAACTTACTCAGTTGGAAAGACAGTGAACATGATTACTTGCGTTCAATGGCACACAAAATGAAGGTGAAATTTGATAAATATTGGGAAGCATGCAACATACTTTTTGCAATTGCTATCATTCTTGATCCTCAGTTTAAATATGACTTTGTGGAGTGCAACTACACTGAAATCTATGGTAATGATGTTGATATATATCTAAGCAAGGTTCGGGATGTTTTGAACAATTTATATTCAGAGTATGCAAGTAATTTAAGCACATCATTGACATCTCCTTTTGCACCACAAGATAGTGTTGGTAGCAACTCTCTTCCAAGTGTCACTAATACAAGTGATAGAATAAGGAGATTTGATACGTGGTATTTGCATACACGTAGTGCCAACATCGTTGCCTCACAAAAGTCTGAACTTGATAGGTATTTAGAAGAAAACTTATTTCCTCGACAGCATGATATGAATCTATTAAGTTGGTGGCGTATCAATAGTCCAAAATACCCAACACTTAGTAGGATGGCTCGAGATATCTTTGCTATTCCAATTTCAACAGTTCCATCAGAATCTGCTTTTAGTATGGGAGGTATGCTAATTGATGAGACTCGAAATTCTCTAAGCCCAGATACTGTGGAGGCTTTGATGTTGACATAAGATTGGTTAGATCCCAAAAACTACAGAGGTAAATATATTTATAATTGGGTTGAGTATGCATTAAATTTCTTCTGTATATATTCTTACCCTTTTGTGTTTTTCTTATTTGTATTTGATATTTAGATGTTGATGGGCTTACAGATGGAGTGGTTTAACTCGTTCAAATATTTAGTCCAATTGACTAAAGCATGTAAGAAACTTGTTTAGTAAATATTTTACTTGTTAGTATAATTTACTAATTGTTTTATGAGGTTCTAATAAAGATATTTTTCTTGTAGGTTAGTTACTGGATGGATCAAGCTTCTTTAGATGCTGATGCCTTGATGGTGGAGTTGATTGTTTTTTTATGTTTATGATTGGATGGAGCAGCTTCTTTTGTTGATGTGGAGTTGGCTTTTGAGTTAATTGTTATGGATTTGTATTTATGTATTAAGGATTTGTGTTATGGAGTTTAGACATTTAGACTATATTTATGGGCTTGTATTTATGTTTTGAGTTTTAATATTTGTGTTAGACACTTAGATTTGTGTTAAAATTCGTATTTAAATTTACTTTAATTGTTAAAATTGCTTTATTAAGTTTCATGTTCAAACAGGCTCGAATTCGGATTTTTATAGGTGAATTCGGATTTTTACAGGTTCGAATTCGGATTTCGGGCTCGAATTCAGATTTAGGATCAAATATCGGATCTAATTTGGATTTTGAATATTCATTAAATTTCAAATTCGGATATAGGTATAAAAGATCTGTCAGATATCAGATCGAATTCGGATATCGGTAAATTATTTTTGGACCATACCGTATTCGACCCATTGCCAGCCCTAATCCCCACTACTAATTATTAGTCGCACATGCCTTCCGGTCTTGTTGCACGAAGCATTTCTTCCGATTCCTGTTAGCATCGTTGGATTTAAGTAAATTGGTTTTTAGCGATACTTTTTTAAAATAATTTATATTCAGTTGATAAATTCTTGAAAATTATGAATTAATGATATTTTTTTAAATAATTCAGAATCAGTGTATAAAGGATTTCTTCCAACAAAAGACCTTCAAAACCTTTTCAGTCATTTAGGTACAAGTGAGGTTTGAAGTCTTTTTGAGGGTATTTTTGGAAGAAATTCTTCATAAACATTAAAATTACACTGATTCTCAATTATTTAAAAAATACCAATAATTCTTAATTTTTAAGAATTGGTCAACTGAATCCGAATTATTATAAAAAAATAACACTAAAAACCAATTTTCCCAGCAATTCATTCGCGGCAAAAGTCGCCAGTTCTTTCGCTAAAACAGTGCTCAGTCAACATGGTTGAAGCACGTTGCCGTATCCGACCCGGAACCTATTATATTCTACGAAACAGCAAGGGGAGTAGGGCCAAGCCCATGGGACCGGGAACTTTCATTTTCGATTTAAGAAGAAAAAGCCCGCCATTAAGCTCGGATACAGTAGAAATTTAATCTTACGCGATTTGCTGTAATGCACACAACCTCGTCTCTATTATTTAAAAAATTTAATTACTAGGCAACCCAGGATTTAAGCATCGTTTTCTAATGTCTTAATTTGGACCATTAAAGTGGTGGAAAATTTCACGTTATGGACTTCTGAGGACTCCCCTGGTCAACGAAAGAATGAATGGTAAAGAAAGGGTACAACGAACGGAAATCCAATGTGTGGAAGGATCGGATTATTTCCACTTGCTAACATGACCATTCAAATTCAAATAAATAATGATATTTGATTTTGGAGTTTCAAGTACATAGCGTAACCTAAAGCACCCAAAAAAGAATAAATCGAATTACAAATTATTCAGACAGCAATCCAAACTCTACCTAAGCCATTCAAATACATATGCCAACAATGGCAAAATCTAGTAATAACATCAACTCGTTTTCTTTTTTCTATTTTTCCTTTTGGTTTCCTCAAGCTTTTGGGGTGTGTGGTGATGTTAGCTCGCGCAGCTTCCTTTCGTCTGAAAGTAGTTTAGCAAACCTGCAGAGAACCAGGGAAAAAGACTATTAGCATTTTTTAGATAACTGCAATTTGGTGGGGTGGCCGGTAAAATATATGTAAGTAAGGATTAGAAAATCTCAATTTCTTAATTACTTTTTGAGAGCCTCGGCATTACTCCAATCCTTTTCTACTGGTTCACACACGCCAGTCCTTGTGTTCGTCCTTGTAACGGGTTTCTTCAACAGCGCTTCTCCCACTTTGACGAGCTCTTCCAAGTTCTCTTTCGTAGCAACATCCACAGAACATACAGACTTGCTTAATGTGTCATCCTGTTTGGGCATCAAAGTGCATGATCATCAGTGCTGATTCATGGAGGTCTAGTACTTAATTAATTAACGGGGAAGTAGCCAGATATGACCATAGCTAGGCTTAATTACCTGAATCCGAAGGTATTTATCTTCTGACTGAAGGGCCCGAAAGGCGACACCTATGTGGTAATCAACCATGTCCGCACTTGCTTGAGTAAACACATCCACTAATGGGGTAGAGCCTTCATTGAGAAGCCACCCCAAAACACCCCAGTGGGCAGCCTTTTTGGCGTTGTATTTATATTCCATCTTTGGTGCGCCGGTCCCTAATGAGATAACCAGAAACCGGGTGTAGTCCATCGGCTTCATCGGAAAGAAATCTGGGTTCTCCTCGATGCTGATCTGCTTCGTCACTTCCGCCATTGCAACCAAAGCCTGATGATATATATCAAGGTGCATGTGAAAATTAAATGTTAGTTTTCTGTTGTGGTAGTTCTTACATGCATCTTTCACTAGTGAGTACTTTTCAATAATGCATTTAATTACCGGATTATTGGCCGCCAAAGCACCATCAATGAGATTAAATTCTCGCAGGTTCCCATCTTTATCTTGGTTCTTAAAATGATATGCAGGGAGGTAAGTAGGTGCTGCCGATGTCGCAATGCAGATATCCGACAGTCGAGCATCCATAGTCGGGCTGGTCTTCACCTGCACAACATATATATGATTTCTTGTTATTATTAATTTTAATGACTTAAAACTCTGGTCGCAATGCCATGAGACTGCAGCTAATATAGTTGAGATCGACGGCCGGTTGAACAACTCGTTGGGAAAAAAGACAAATAACAACCTCATAGGAAGAAAATATCGTTGGCTGGAGTCGGTTGACATCAAAAGTTGGAATAACAACGTTGGTCAAGGTCTCGTGTAATCTTTTTTCTCCCAATTTGTCTCTTACAAGGCCATGGAGGTACTTCCCATCATATTTGGGTCCTGTTATTGATTTGAATAGCTTTGAAACCCCATCAAAAATGCTTCTGGGATTGAGAATCAAACCAGGAAAAGTATTAGTGGAAAAATTAAAGTTCTAACTTAAATACGCATGCTAGCTTATTGGATCTCTGTTGGAAACCCAGCTACGCTTTCTTTAATAAATAACAAATATACATATTAGGATCATTCATGCCTTCGAGCATGGATATCTGTGTATATGTTGTTACCTGCTTTGCGGAAAAATTTTAGGACAGTTGCTGAGGTAAAAAGGAACGATATCTTTTGCCGCAAACAAAGGACGTTTGTTTTCATCAGGCGCAGTTAACATGGAGGTCACGAGACCACCAGTGCTTGTCCCAGCCATCACATCGAAGTAGTCTGCAAGCCTTGCATCCTCACCATCTAGCTCCTGCATCAAAACGCATATTTTAGAGTTAGAATCAAATTCCATTCCTGAGCACTTCTCATGATCAAGCATGCACAAGCCGGTTTGCCAGATTTTCATATAATTGTATAAAACGAAGCATGTTGGTAAATAATATATACCTGAAGTTGTGCTTCAAGATAAGCAAGAATAACTCCGGGGATGATCCCTCTAATCCCTCCTCCATCTATGCTAAGAATGGTGACTAACTTCCCATAAGTTGGGGGTTGGATTTGAAGAAGGGATGATTTTCTTCTCAACATGAGGGATCAACTGCGAAGAAATTAAAGACGACTATAAAAATCTGCAGACCGAAATGGATCGAGTAAGAAGAAATCTTTTGGTATTGAGAACTTGTGTATTGAGTATGATTTGATGAATCCGGATATATTTATAGAGAAATTCTAGTGTTGAATCTAACCCTTACGATGGAGTTCGGTCTCTCTAGACTCGATCCGAAAATTCATTTTCTTCGAACGAACAGTTATACGTGTTGAAAGAATATGTATTAATCAATGGGATCGTTTAATCGGTCCAAAGACTCCAAACATTGTCACCAAGGAGAAAAGTATTTTCCGCGTAAGTGGGGTTTAACAAACGTCAAGACGTAGGGATGAGCAACGGGCCGTGCCGGCCCGAGCACGGCACGGCCCGGCACGCCTGTGGCGTGCCTGGGCTGGCCCGGGCACGCCACGGGCCTGGCACGGCACGGCCCGCCCACTGGGGCGTGCCATGCCGGGCCTAGGGCCCTGGGGGCACGGCCCGTTTAGGCACGGCCCGCCAGGGCACGCGGCACGCGGGCCGGGCCGGGCCCGCGCACGGCGCGGGCTGCGCGTGCCTAAACGGGCTGGCCCGCGTGCGGGCCCGCTGGGCACGCTCCAATGGCAGGCCCACGTGCCAGCAAGCCCAATTAATTTAAATAGCCCAAAAATTGTTAATAACAAGACTTGAACCTTGTCCAATAGGTTGAAAACCTATCTCTTTAACCACCAAGACAGATTGATTTCTTGCAACAATAATATCATAATTAAAATATTTTACCTAAAAATTAAGGATTTCCATGATTGTTGAAACTCTTATAGAATCATTTAAAGCTAAGAAAATAACTAAGTATAAATAAGCCGAAAAAACTGTTATAAAATCTCTAATTAAATATATTTGTTAAATCCATGGTTTTTAATTAGACTACTTTAAGTCTTTAATTGGTGTAATTTATATTTTTTTTGAACAAAATCTATCTAAATATGTGTAAAACAATTTTGTGAATAATAAAAATATTTTTCAGAATTTTTTAATGATTTTTTTGGATTTTTTGGTGATTTTTTTGAATTTTTTCTTTATTTTTTAAAAAAAATCAAGTTTAGGACCTGGCCCGCCAGGCCCGCCGGCGGCCCGCCGGCCCGGCGGGCTAGGCCCGGCACGGCACGCCTGCTGGGGCGTGCCGTGCCGGGCTGGGGTTTTCGGCAAATGGGCCTGGCGTGCCGCGGCCCGCCAGGCCCGCGGCACGTCAGGCCCGCGGCACGGCTGGCCCGCGGCCCGCCCGAGCACGCCTGAGGCGTGCCGGGCCGGCCCGCCGCGCATGCCTATCAAGACGTAGGACTCATCAAATTTAGATTGAGTCAAAGTAAATTTTGCTGAGTACGGTCCTTTATATCCGTAGCTGAAGAAGAAAAGAAATAAATAAAATAAAATTGTAACGATAAGGCACATGGGCGTCGCTGGATCTCTCCTACAGCTATTGAGCCTAACTACGGTCCACGAGGCCCATAAAGCACACATTGTGCACGTGTTGCAAGATTTTTAAGTAACGGTACCGTACATCCTCCGATTTCCTATGCGATCCAGAATACACGTGTTGCATATTTTATATTTTTATTTTATTCTGTAAGAAATGGTTTGATCCGCCTAGGATGGATGGAAAGATTCATGAATTTGGATCATGATGCATGAATAGGACTAGAATTCATGTGATAAATTAAGAGGAAGTCTTGGAACATTCATGATCCTTTTGTTTTTAAATTACTAAAAGGGTCGTGTTTGATTAAGTTGGATCAGTCTAACGTAATTTCTCATTATTCAATTATTTAGTTTGAAGTTATGGATGAGGAAGAATCTGTTTGAGTTCATCTTTTTAATGGGAGAAAATCCTTTGTGACATGTGTGTATGACACACCATTAATTGGTTTACATATATAATCAACCATACATTTAGTATTAATTATTTTCAACAGATTGTCTTCTCTCTTTATTCCTTTCTTACCACAAAAAAAAATAAAAAAAATAAAAATATTATTCGTTTCCTTGAAAGATGTCCATTTTTTATTTTACACTGATAGCAACAGAGGATGTAGCTCTCCTTGATTTATTATTTCAAAATGTTACAAAAATAGTAAATTTTTTTTTGTTGGCTTTTGAACGAAATCATAACTTATGTTGCAACATCACATATAAGGTCAAAGAAACACATTACTTGAAATACATTACTTTATTTAGTAATATATCGTTTCCATCACTTCTATACATTGTCAATATCTTATAAAAAAAATTGGGGTTCATTTAGTTTTGGGTATCAATCACAAAATTTTTGAATTAAATATTAAAACAAATATAAGGTCCCTGTCCTTCTTATGTTTTGTTTTTTATATTTAACAATTTTTTGACTTTCAATCGTGTAGCCGCTCTCCATGCAAAATAAAGTTTATTTAAAAAGCCTTACTTCTCTGTATGCATTATAAAATAATTTTAGGTCACAACTTAATTTAAAAACCAAATATTTAAACATAAAAGGCTCTCATTAAAATGATTTCCTTATGTAAAACTCAAAGAAATTAAAAAAAATTAGATCATTTTTGCATGTGATGAAACCTCATAAAAATCTATTACTAGGACATAAAAGAGCAGAGAAACAAGTTGAAAGAAGCTTAGAACCAACTAACACCAATAGGTGCAACTCACAGCTTTGGGTCATGATGATGAGTTCATCAAATTGGTATTTGTTAGGTTGGTGAACTTTTTTCTAGGAACATTAGTAGGCAATAGGGGTGCAACTTGGTCCGGTTAAAACCAAACCCGAACCAACCCAAACCGACTTCGGTTCGGTTTTATAGTGGTTTGGTTCAATTTCGGCCCAAAAATCCTTAAACCTAACTAGGTCGATTCGGTTTTGGGTTGCATGTTCGGTTAAACCAAACTGAATTCGTGTATTTCCCTAAACCGAACCGAACTGAACCAAATTCATAAATATATTATAATATATAATCTATGTTTTATATATATAAAATATAATATATGTTAAACTTTCAACGTTTATCTTTAAAATTTAAGGATATTACAAAAAAAACCCTTGTTTGAGACAAGAATATATTGGTCTAACCCGAACCGAACCGAATAGTTTTCATGTAGTTCGGTTTGGTTTGGTTTGGGTTTCGGTTTTTTTATATATTTTCGGTTCGGTTTTCAGTTTAGTAGTTTCGGTTTTCAATTTGGTTCGGTTCAATTTAATTATATATATATTTGGTTTGGTCTTGGGTTGACATCAACCCGAACCGAACCGAACCGAGTTGCACCCCTAATAGGCAAGAGCCTTCATCTTATGGCTTGCTGTCCAAAAGAGATTACTAACTTAGGAGTAGGGTTGCTCGGTAGGCGGGCCGCGGCAAGCCAGGCCCGTTTTGCCAAGTCGAGCCCGCCAGGCCGGCGGGCCTGGTGGGCTAGGGGTATTAAACCCCTTTTTTTTTTATAAAAAAAAAACCCAAAAATCCAAAAAAAAATCCAAAAAAATTCTAAAAAATATTTTTATTATTCAAAAAATTGTTTTACACTTATTGGGATAGATTTTGCTCAAAAAAATAAATAAATTACACCCATTAAAGACTTTAAGTAGTCTAATTAAAAACCATAGACTTAACAAATATATTTAATTGGAGATTTTATAACAGCTTTTTGGGCTTATTTATACCTAATTATTTTCTTAGTTTTGATTGATTATATAAGAGCTTCTATAATTATATTTTCCAAATCCTTAATTTTTAGCTAAAATAATTTAATTATGATATTATTGATGTAAGAAGGTGCTATGTCCTAGTGGTTAAAGAGACAGGTTTTAAGTCTGTTGGGTAAGGTTCGAACCTTGCTATCAACAATTTTTGGGAATTTGGGTTATTTAAGCTAGTTAGGCCAACTAGCTTAAGTTGGGCTTGCCCCATAGCGGGCAGGCACGCGAGCCCGCGTGCCATGGTGGGCAGTGCCCAAACGGGTCGTGCCCGCAGGGCCCTAGGCACGACCGTGCCGTGCTCGGGCTAGTAAGCAACCCTACTTAGGAGTGTTAAGAAACGTAAAGATGGAAGAGTCTAAACCTCAAAAGAAGAATTTCTTTCATATTCATTCAATATACATGTACAATGTATTTAAAGAAAAGAAATTTCTATAATTGTATCCTAAATCTCTCCTAGAATCATGTATTGCATAAAGAAATATTCTAAATCCTACAAATCTATTTTGTACTAGGAAACATATACCTATAACATAGTGATTGAGAATCTTGACAATATAGGAACATGGTGAGATTCTGAACTTGAAATATTCTAAAACTGTAATACTCCCCCTCAAGTTGGAGCATGAAGGTCCATAATGCCCAACTTGCGGACAAAATGATGAAAAGATTCACAACCAAGGGCTTTAGTGAAGATATCAGCAAGTTGATGTGTGCTAGGAACATGAAGCGGAGATATTAGACAAGCTCGGAATTTTTCTCGAACCAAGTGACAATCGATCTCGATGTGCTTGGTGCGTTCATAAAACACAGGATTGTGGGTGATGTGAAGTGCAGCTTGATTATCACAATGAAGGAGCATAGGCTGAGGATGAGGAACAGCCAAGTCACGTTAATTCACAAGTGGTAGAGGCCATCGCACGATATTCTGCTTCAGTGGAGGAACGAGAGACAACGGATTGCTTCTTAGTGCGCCAAGAGATAGGACTGTCACCAAGCTTGATAAAGAAACTAGTAGTGGAGCGGCGAATGGTGGGACAACTTGCCCAATCGGAGTCTGAATATGCTGAGACCTGAAAATTGCATGTGGAAGAGAGGAATATACCATGACCAGGTGAAGACTTGAGATAGTGAAGAACTCAAAGAGTTGCTTGATAGTGCGGTTGACGGGGTTGATGCATGAACTGACTGAGAACATTAACAGAGAAAACAATATCAGGTCGTGTGATAGTTAAGTAAATGAGGCGACCAACAAGACGCTGATAGATACTAGGATCTAAGAGGAGTTTGCCATCATGAGGTGCTAACTTCAAATTCTGCTCCATGGGAAAAAAGAAGGACGAGAACTGTAGACACCCCAAATTGCACTAAAAATGAGAAAATAATTGAAAATATTAATTGGGATTTGAAACAGGTCAAAAAAGTGTAAAATCTGGCTAAAATGGTCATGACCGTATTTTGTTTACGGACTGGTCATATCTGCAGTTGATATACGGTCACGGCGTGCCCGTATTAATAATACGGGCAGGGCGCGACCGTAATATATATACGGGCACGGGGGTCTTTGTGCGAATTTTACCTTTTTGATTTTTGAGCCTTATCTGCACCCAAATATCTCTTTTGGATAAGCGAATTATCTTATTTATCTGTTCGAATTATCTCATTTATCCTTGTGGATAAAGGATTGGCATGATCTTGTGTTTAACTCAAACTGAAACTCTATCTTGCCAAACCTTGGACCAACCATACCCCTGTGTCTGCTTATAAATAGAGGCTCTTTCCTCTAGCTAAGGGACACGAAATTTTGAAGAATCAAAAGCTCCAAGAGAAGGAAAGGAATCCCTGCTGCTCTGCCTGCTCAATCCAGGTAAGTCCCCTATCCTTTTTTATTTTCTGTCTTAAATTCTAGATGTAATAGGATCATCTCTATTGCTGTAGAATAAGGCCATATCTGTTTTTGTATTCCTAAACTTGTCTCTAAGTACCTCAAGGGTCTCTCTAGCCGTAAAACGTGAAGAGAGAACTAGGGGAAAGGGGAACAGGTGGATCCCTAGAATAGAACCCCATATCTGTGTTTTTCTTTTTTTCATAGAATAAGGCCTTTGATTGTGTTTGTGTAACCAAACCTATCCCCAAGTACCTCAAGAGTCTCTCTAGCCGTAAAACGTGAAGAGAGAACTAGGGGAAAAGAGAACAGGTGGATCCGTAGGGTATACCCCCATATGCTCTAATTTGTGAGATGTGGCTATTTTGAATATCCTGATCATGTTTTAATGCTTTTTATGATATATCTGAATGAATTACATGAATCTATGATGCTTATAGCATGAGATCCTCTCTTTTTGCCAAAATTTGGATTTTTGCCACTTTTGCACCTACAGCACTGTTTTCGTAATTTTTGTGATTTTAGGCTAAGATCTTGGATTTATCATGATCAATATGGTAGATCTGGATCCAGAAGCCTGAAAGTAAATTCTAGGGTTTCATGATATGATTTTTAAATTGTTTTTCATTATTGAGAGAAGACCCTACGGTCTAAATTCTCCCCTTTTGGTGTTTTTCATCAATGTGGGTATTTTTGGTTTTTATTTCTAGATTTAACGTGAAATTTGGGCTTTATCTATGTCCTGGACTGTTCAAGTTCAATTTTGAAATATTTTATAAAAATCATATTTTTCTAGATTTCTAGAATTTGACTTGAAACCAGATTTTTGGATTTTTCACTTTAAATTGATTTTATTGGATTTTATCTCAATTTTATTTTGATCATGAAACCCTAGGAATGGTATGATCATGTTTTATAGTTCTTGACCAATCAGACTATTCATATGAAAAAACCATATATTTTTGCCTTTTTTGTGATTTTGTGTGAATTTTATAGCAAGCTTTTTCCTTTATTTTAACATGAACAAATACCTGGCAACCACCTTGTGTGGATGAATAGGGGTGCCTAACACCTTCCCCTGTTCATAACCTAATCCCCTTACCCATCTCTGGTTTTTTTTTAGGAGGGATATTTTGCCCTAAAATTTGCCTTTTGTGCTTATTTAATATTTTGGTGTCCATTCACACCTAAATTGAATGGTGGCGACTCTTTGTTTAATTTAATCCTGTGTGATGATTGAGGAAATCATTAAAATTGATTTTTTCCCATGTCTCACAAGAACCCAAAGTGCCCGCATAAGAAAGAATATCTAGAGAATACTTCCGTTGGTTGAGAAAAATACCAGAAGGTGAACGAGCAACCTCTAGCCCAAGGAAATATTTAAGAGAACCAAGGTCCTTGATCTTGAAACGATCAGCTAAGAAGGCTTTGACAGTAATAAGAGCATGAAGATCGTTTCCTGTCAACAAAATATCATCCACATAGACAAGAATAGTAGTAAAAGTTTGATCATTGGATCGTGTAAACAACGAGTGATCAGCCTGTGATTGAGTGAAGCCCGCGGAGAGGAGAACAGATGAAAATTTAGAATACCAGTTGCGATAAGCTTGTTTTAACCCATAAAGAGACTTGTGGAGACGACAAACCTGAGTCTCCCCCTTACCATAATAGCCAAGTGGAAGGGTCATGTAGACTTCTTCATCGAGGTCACCATGAAGAAAGGAATTATGCACATCTAATTGATGAAGATGCCAATGACAAGCTGCTGCAATAGCTAGAACACAACGAATGGTGATGAGTTTTGCTACCGGGGCAAAAGTATCATGATAGTCAAGACCTTCAACTTCGGTATAACCCTTGGCCACTAGACGAGCTTTTTACCGTTCAATGGATCCATCTACACGAAGTTTAGTTTTGAAAACCCATTTACAGCTAATGGGCTTCTTACCAGGAGGAAGAGGGTGAAGACTCCAAGTGTTGTTGTCTTCCAAAGCATGTATTTTAGAAGTTGTAGTATCATGCCAATGAGAATGCTGAATAGCTTGAGAATAGCTAACAGGATCATAATGTGAAGCCAAAGAAGAGATAAAAGAAAAATGTTGAGAAGAGAATTTATGATAACAAATGCAATTCGCAAGCGGATGAGTTGTACCTGATGAATGCTGTGAAGTGGATGAAGACATGTTGGACTCGGAAGATAAAAGTGGGACAAACATAGTCTTGAAGATACGAGGGGCGGGTGATGTGACGACGTGGTCTAGTAAAAGGAATTGGATTAGGAAGTGGTAAAGGGTTAGACGGTGGAACATTAATAGAAGGTGGAGAATGAGGAGGGGAAGGGGCATGATTAGGTGGATGAAGGGGTTCAATGGGTATCTCTAAAAGGGGTTGAGGAATGACGGTGGGAGTAGATGATGGAGATATAATGGTGTGAAAAGGGAATACACTTTCAACAAAGGTTACATCTCGAGAAGTGAATATTTTCTTTGTTGCCATATTAAACAGTCGACATGCCTTTTGACTGAGAGGATATCCAATAAATATACAGGGAATTGCCCTAGCTAGCTTGAAATTTATCCCTATGAGATTGTAATGTTTGAGCATAACATAAACATCCAAAAACGCGTAAGTGGTCATAGTGAGGTGCTTTGTTGAAAAGATGTTCATAGGAAATAATGTTATCAAGACTAGGTGAAGGAGTAGGAGATATTAAATAGGTTGTAGTGAGAATACAGTCACCCCCAAAAATGAAGAGGAAGATTGGCTTGAAAGCGTAAGCATCGAGCAGCATTGAGAAGATGTAGATGTTTATGTTCGGCAACACCATTTTGTTGGGGTGTCTCTACGCAAGTTTGCTCATGGATGACACCTTGTTCATGAAAAAATTGTTGGGTAGCATGAGATAGAAATTCTTGACCATTATCAGTACGAGATATGATGAATTTTGCATTGAAATTGGGTTTGAACCATGGCAAAGAAATTTCTAAGACAATGTAAGGTTTCAGATTTAAGGCGCATTAAATACACCCAAGTAACCCGAGAGAAGTCATCTACAATAATCAAGAAGTAATGAGCACCCATGGTGGAAGTTGTATGATAACCACCCCAAATATCACAATAAATGCGATCAAAGACAAATGTACTTTTATTTGAGATCAAAGAAAAAGGAAGTCTGGTGTGCTTTCCTTTAGCACACACATCACAATGAAGTGGTTTATTAGAAGGAGATAAAAAAACTAGGTAAGCAGGAATGAGAAGGATGACCAAGTCGTTGGTGTTAGATATTTGATTGAACAGATCTGTTGACATGAAAGGCTACAGGAAAGACATGCTTGTAGTAACAGAGTCCATTACGCTCTTCACCCATTCCAATCAGCATTTGTGCGCACCTATGTCTAGATCGCACTCGGGGCGCACGTGGGATTCGTGCATGCCTCGAGACTTTCAGAGTCGTCACTGCCTGAGAGGTGCAAGCAGACACGGGAATTGCCTATCCGGGTTTAAGTCTGGTCTTCGGCTTATTAGAGATCTGGCTAAGTCCTCGGTTATGTCCGGGGAAGTCCAAAGACACCCCGGCCCGCCCCGTCGGTTTGACTGGTCCCTTGGGTCTCCTTGGTTTTTTGAGTCAATTTTCACCCTTTCCTAGACCAGCATGCCTCTTCTTGGGTCTGGCGGGGTATTCTGAAAGTGTGGGCCCCTTTTTATTTCATTTTTTATCTTTTTATTTGAGTGAGGTGGGTCGGGTACATGCCCCGTTCGAAGGCCTACAAGGTGCCAAGATTGGGCTTGGGCCCAGTAGGGTTATTGGGTAACCCTTTTTGGTTTATTTATTTGATTAAATATTTTTAAGGCCTTATGGGTTTGGTTTGGGCCCAGTGGCAATGTGCAAATGACCTTGGTCCCGTTTGTTGAAAACGGGCCTAGGTTAGGCCAGTTAGAGTGTGGGCCCCATAGGTGGGCCCAGGATACCTTAGTGGGCCCATTTAGACCCACAGTTCACATGTGGGCTTGGAGTAGCCCAAACTACTAAAAAGAGACGGGTCAAGCCGATTTGGGTCGGTTCAAATCCATCCGAGCCAAAAAAACTTAATTTTTGAGTTACTTTTTAATTTGACCGCATTTACTATGCGGTTTGGTCTGAACCTGTAGACACCCCAAATTGCACTGTCAAAATGATCAATAATCATCAAAAATCATTATCTCCTTGAAGGCCAGCACAGAATTTGAGAAAATGAGTTTTTTCCTTGTATCCGGCAACTCAGGCCGGATACAAGTGTTTTTCTTCGTATCCGATGGAACATACCGGATACAAGCAGACCTCAGTGTATCCGGTATCATTGTCCAGATACATTAAGGCACTTATGTATCCGGCCTGACATACCAGATACACTAATTTTGCTCAAAATTAGGGTTTTCCGAGAGATTTCATCTTTTACCATCATGTCCCTCATTAAATGAAGGGAAATCTCGGAAATAACCTTAGGGTTAAGGTTGGTGGGCTATAGACATTATGTTGTGTGTACCATTCTCACCAACCGTAACCCTAGCCTTTGCCTATAAATAGAAGGCTCCTCATTAAGCAAATGGCCATTAACTCTTGCCTTGAATTCTTGCCAAGAAGAGCTCCAAGAGAAAAGGGAAACCGCTGCGGAAGTGCTTCCAGAATCCAGGTAAGCCTCAAACCTCTTTTTTTAAATTTTGTTTTTACATTCCTAGATCTAGATCTCTTTTTCTACCTTTCTGTAGAATAAGGCCTTCTTTGTGTGTGAAAATCCTTCCCCGGCTCAAAGTATCTCGAGACTCCCCCTAGCCGTAAAACGTGGAGGCGGGATCTAGGAGAAATGAGACTGGGGATTGACCCTAGTACTAGAACCCTATTTGCATAAGCCTTTTGATTGATTGTAAACCGTTTCATATTCAAAGTACCCTTGATTATCTTGAAGAACCGTGTTTAACGGAGAGAGAGAACAAAGGGAAACGATAATGGAACGGAACCCTAGGTTGTTTTAGAACCTTATTTTGATGAATATGTATGCATGCTATGTTGTTCTCTTGATCTTGTATGGTTTTTCACACTTGCACATACATAGCACTATTTTGGTGGGATAGGCTCACATTTGAGGATTTATTACATTCATTGTGATAAATCTCAAATAAATGGCCTCAATCAATTCTGGAATGTTTTTAAGTGATTTTTAAAGGTTTTGGATTCATCTTGCACGAATCACACACACTTTATCACAGTTTTGAGTTGGTTTTGTTCAAAAAGGGCCTAACTTGACAGCACCTGTACCCTTACTTCGGACGCTCATAACTTCATCGTCCGGATGAATTTTGGAGCAATTCTAGAACCATGGGAAAGGTGAGGCTGTCTAGTTTATGTCCACAAAATTTCATTAATTTCTATCAAGCGGATTTTTGACACCTCTCTGTCGAAGTTTATTGGACAGTTCAGGTTTAAATACGGAACTTGTCACTTCGACGGAGCTCCATGTGTTCGTTTTAAGTCCGATTCAAGTGATTTTTGTTTCTGGGCACTCCTTTATGAGTCTATTTTCAAATCCAGTTGGTTTTATAATTTTTTGACTCCATTTGTATTATTGGTAACAGATTTACCCAGAGCTGCTCATCAGTACTTTTCTGGGTAAATCTATGATCTTCGGGGCCTGTTCGGGAGAGCACCCAAGGCACATCCGAATGAATTTTTGTATGAGGCTAGTTTCGTTCGAAATATGGCCATACAGACTTCAATCACACCAAATTTTGTGGATTTGTATGGAGTAGATTTTTCTAGGTGATTTTCCAAACTTGCATGTTTATCACTTTTGATTTTCCCCAGCAGCAACTTTAAAGGAGCATAAGTCCTAGGATTTCAACCGGATTTACTTGAAATTGTGCATGAGTCTCTTATTTACCATGATCTTTCAAATGGATGTGGTTTGATTCAATTTAAAATGGATTTTGAATGATTTCAAGACAAATGGTATTACTTTTCACCGAATTTTCCGGATTTGCCTCAACTTGGTTTTGTGCAACTCTTGCTTTGGATTTCCATTTTTGTTGATATTCCAGAAATGATATTGACATAAACGAGAATCTAAAATTCATTTGGATCTTCATGTGGAGATATCATATATTTGGCCTTTTTCAAGGTTTTTGATAATTTTTAGCAAGCTTTCTTATTTCTTTTTTTGCATGAACAAACACTTGGCAACCACCTTGTGTGGATGAATGGGAGTGCCTAACACCTTCCCCCGTTTATAATCTAATCCCCTTACCCATCTCTGGATTTGATTTTCAAGTAGGGTTATTTTTACCCTAGAATTTGTCTTTTGGCTATTTTTGCTTATTGATTGAATCTTTTGGTGTCCATTCACACCCCAAAATGTAAATGGTGGCGACTCTCCCACTTTTTGGGTTGAGCCCCGTGTGTTGACGGAGGGGAGATCATCCCGGTGATTTTTCCCGTGTCTCACAGAACCGCAGATGCAATACGGTTCAGATCAGATTGCATACTAAGTGCGGTCATGCCTAGACCGTACTGCAAGTGCGGTTTTCGTCCGAATTTGCAGTTTTGCAATGATTTTGGCCGGACTCAATTTGGTTCGTCTCCTGGGGTGTTCGGCAACCTTTGTTGGAGTTCCAGCACACTTTTGTTCTGCAAATGTCTTCATTCGTCTTCAAATCTACTTGCATTTTTCTTTCTTTTCTTTTTACTCTCCTCCCATCAAGTAAGTTCTCCCCCTCATCATGGGGAGACCAAATCCATGCAAGACAAAGTAAATGAGGTGAGGAACGGATAGTGATATAAACAACAGTTAAAATTAAATCAAAAAAATTCAAATTTAATATATAATAAACACAATGTTACCAGAAGCACACTTTTACTGTTACCTTGTTGTCTGAGTGTGTTGTGGTTCTCTGAGAGATTTCGGTAGCGCTTCTGCATTCCTGTTGATTTCTCGAAGTGGATTTGAAAAGAACCTCCTTGCCTTTAGGATTGAAAAGGATGGAAGGTGAAAAGGAACGGGTAAGGTCTAGGGGTAATTTTGGTATTTTTCTGGGCTAGTGGGATTCCGGTAAAGTGGGGATGTGTAGGGAGCCAAAAAGGAGAAGCGAAGACAAATGAAAAGGATCGGGGACTAGCCTTGCTTGCCCCTTAAAGCATCCCTCCCCTCCCTTTTATAGGGGAGGTTGCTTGATGGGCAAGAAAGACTAGTTTTTAATTATTTTTACTAAAAGTGACTTTTTTATTGTTATTTTCTACTTATGACTTATTACTTTTTACTTAATGGTTAAGAAAGACTCTTTTGTGAATATCTTTTACTTAGATCAAGGAAAAACCCTAATTATTATTATTTTTGTTTACTTAAGGGTTAAGAAAGGGGGACATCCATGTAGCGCAGTTTGACACATGGACAGTTTATTTTTGACTTAGGACTGCTCATAACTCTCTTACTTAAAAATTTTAATTACTTGGCAACCCAGGGTTTAAGCATCGTTTTCTAATGTCTTAATTTGGACCATTAAAGTGGTGGAAAATTTCACGTTATGGACTTCTGAGGACTCCCATGGTCAACGAAAGAATGAATGGTAAAGAAAGGGTACAACGAACGGAAATCCAATGTGTGGTAGGATCGGATTGTTTCCACTTGCCAACATGACCATTCAAATTCAAATAAATAATGATATTTGATTTTGGAGTTTCAAGTACATGGCGTAACCTAAAGCACCTAAAAAAGAATAAATCGAATTACAAATTATTCAGAAAGCAATCCAAACTCTACCAAAGCCATCAAAATACATATGCCAACAATGGCAAAATCTAGTAATAACATCAACTCGTTTTCTTTTTTCTATTTTTCCTTTTGGTTTCCTCAAGCTTTTGGAGTGTGTGGTGATGTTAGCTCGCGCAGCTTCCTTTCGTCTGAAAGTAGTTTAGCAAACCTGCAGAGAACCAGGGAAAAAGACTATTAGCATTTTTTAGATAACTGCAATTTGGTGGGGTGGCCGGTAAAATATATATAAGTGAGGATTAGAAAATCTCAATTTCTTAATTACTTTTTGAGAGCCTCGGCATTACTCCAATCCTTTTCTACTGGTTCACACACGCCAGTCCTTGTGTTCGTCCTTGTAACGGGTTTCTTCAACAGCGCTTCTCCCACTTTGACGAGCTCTTCCAAGTTCTCTTTCGTAGCAACATCCACAGAACATACAGACTTGCTTAATGTGTCATCCTGTTTGGGCATCAAAGTGCATGATCATCAGTGCTGATTCATGGAGGTCTAGTACTTAATTAATTAACGGGGAAGTAGCCAGATATGACCATAGCTAGGCTTAATTACCTGAATCCGAAGGTATTTATCTTCTGACTGAAGGGCCCGAAAGGCGACACCTATGTGGTAATCAACCATGTCCGCACTTGCTTGAGTAAACACATCCACTAATGGCGTAGAGCCTTCATTGAGAAGCCACCCCAAAACACCCCAGTGGGCAGCCTTTTTGGCGTTGTATTTATATTCCATCTTTGGTGCGCCGGTCCCTAAAGAGATAACCAGAAACCGGGTGTAGTCCATCGGCTTCATCGGAAAGAAATCTGGGTTCTCCTCGATGCTGATCTGCTTCGTCACTTCCGCCATTGCAACCAAAGCCTGATGATATATATCAAGGTGCATGTGAAAATTAAATGTTAGTTTTCTGTTGTGGTAGTTCTTCCATGCATCTTTCACTAGTGAGTTCTTTTCAATAATGCATTTAATTACCGGATTATTGGCCGCCAAAGCACCATCAATGAGATTAAATTCTCGCAGGTTCCCATCTTTATCTTGGTTCTTAAAATGATATGCAGGGAGGTAAGTAGGTGCTGCCGATGTCGCAATGCAGATATCCGACAGTCGAGCATCCATAGTCGGGCTGGTCTTCACCTGCACAACATATATATGATTTCTTGTTATTATTAATTTTAATGACTTAAAACTCTGGTCGCAATGCCATGAGACTGCAGCTAATATAGTTGAGATCGACGGCCGGTTGAACAACTCGTTGGGAAAAAAGACAAATAACAACCTCATAGGAAGAAAATATCGTTGGCTGGAGTCGGTTGACATCAAAAGTTGGAATAACAACGTTGGTCAACGTCTCGTGTAATCTTTTTTCTCCCAATTTGTCTCTTACAAGGCCATGGAGGTACTTCCCATCATATTTGGGTCCTGTTATTGATTTGAATAGCTTTGAAACCCCATCAAAAATGCTTCTGGGATTGAGAATCAAACCAGGAAAAGTATTAGTGGAAAAATTAAAGTTCTAACTTAAATACGCATGCTAGCTCATTGCATCTCTGTTGGAAACCCAGCTACACTTTCTTTAATAAATAACAAATATACATATTAGGATCATTCATGCCTTCGAGCATGGATATCTGTGTATATGTTGTTACCTGCTTTGCGGAAAAATTTGAGGACAGTTGCTGAGGTAAAAAGGAACGATATCTTTTGCCGCAAACAAAGGACGTTTGTTTTCATCAGGCGCAGTTAACATGGAGGTCACGAGACCACCAGTGCTTGTCCCAGCCATCACATCGAAGTAGTCTGCAAGCCTTGCATCCTCACCATCTAGCTCCTGCATCAAAACGCACATTTTAGAGTTAGAATCAAATTCCATTCCTGAGCACTTCTCATGATCAAGCATGCACAAGCCGGTTTGCTAGATTTTCATATAATTGTATAAAACTAAGCATGTTCGTAAATAATATATACCTGAAGTTGTGCTTCAAGATAAGCAAGAATAACTCCGGGGATGATCCCTCTAATCCCTCCTCCATCTATGCTAAGAATGGTGACTAACTTCCCATAAGTTGGGGGTTGGATTTGAAGAAGGGATGATTTTCTTCTCAACATGAGGGATCAACTGCGAAGAAATTAAAGGCGACTATAAAAATATGCAGACCGAAATGGATCGAGTAAGAAGAAATCTTTTGGTATTGTGAACTTGTGTATTGAGTATGATTTGATGAATCCGGATATATTTATAGAGAAATTCTAGTGTTGAATCTAACCCTTACGATGGAGTTCGGTCTCTCTAGACTCGATCCGAAAATTCATTTTCTTCGAACGAACAGTTATACGTGTTGAAAGAATATGTATTAATCAATGGGATCGTTTAATCGGTCCAAACATTGTCACCAAGGAGAAAAGTATTCTCCGCGTAAGTGGGGTTTAACAAACGTCAAGACGTTGGACTAATCAAATTTAGATTGAGTCAAAGTAAATTTTGCTGAGTACGGTCCTTTATATCAGTAGCTGAAGAAGAAAAGAAATAAATAAAATAAAATTGTAACGATAAGGCACATGGGGGTCGCTGCAGCTCTCCCACAGTACTAGTGAGCCTAACCACGGTCCACGAGGCCCATATAGATACATTGTGCACGTGTTGCAAGATTTTGAAGTAGCGGTACCGTACGTCCTCCGATTTCTAATGGAGAAATTGGTTTTTAGTGTTATTTTTCAAACTAATTCAAATTCAATCGATTAGTTTTCGAAAATTAGAAATTAATGATACTTTTTTTAAATAATTGAGATTCAGTGCCTGTTTATAAAAACTTTCTCCTCACAATGCCCTCAAAAGAATTCGAAAATCTTTTTACTCATTTAGGTACAAATGGATTTGCAAGTCTTTTTTGGGTATTTTTAGAAGAAATTCTTCATAAATAGTAAAATGACATTGAATCCCAATGATTTGAATAAAATATTACTAATTCCTAATTTTCAAGAATTGGCCGACTAAATCTGAATTTTTTGAAAAAAATATAACTAAAAACCAATTTTGCCGATTTCTATTGCCATCCAAAATACACGTGTTGCATATTTATATTTTATTATGTAAGAAATGGTTTGATCCGCCTGGGATGGATGGAAAGATTCATGAATTTGGATCATGATGCATGAATAGGAATAGAATTCATGTGATAAATTAAGAGGAAGTCTTGGAACATTCATGATCCTTTTGTTTTTGAATTACTAAAAGGGTCGTGTTTAATTAAGTTGGATCAGTCTAACGTAATTTCTCATTATTTAATTAGTTAGTTTGAAGTTATGGAGGAAGGATCTGTTTGAGTTCATCTTTCTAATGGGAGCAAATCCTTTGTGACATGTGTGTATGACACACCATTAATTGGTTTACATATATAATCAACCATACATTTAGTATTAATTATTTTCAACAGATTGTCTTCTCTCTTTATTCCTTTCCTTGAAAGATGTCCATTTTTTATTTTATAGTACTGATAGCAACAGAGGATGTAGCTCCCCTTGATTTATTATTTCAAAATGTTACAAAAATAGTAATTTTTTTTTTGTTGCTTTTGAACGAAAGAATAATTAACTTATGTTGCATCATCACATATAAGGTCAAGAAATACATTACTTTATTTAGTAATATATCGTTTCCATCACTTCTATACAGTGTCAATATCTTATAAAAAAATTGGGGTTCATTTAGTTTTAGGTATCAGTCACAAGATTTTTGAATTAAATATTAAAACAAATATAAGGTCTCTGTCCATTTTATGTTTTGTCTTTTATATCTAACAATTTTTTGACCTTCAATCGTGTAGCCGCCCTCTATGTA
Organism: Buxus sempervirens; assembly: GCA_947561395.2. NCBI lineage: Eukaryota > Viridiplantae > Streptophyta > Magnoliopsida > Buxales > Buxaceae > Buxus > Buxus sempervirens. The sequence continues at coordinate 37,221,378 of OX387190.1, forward strand.
AAATAAAGTTTACTGAAAAGCCTTACTTCTTTGTATACATTATAAAATAATTTTAGGTCACAAATTAATTTAAAAACCAAATATTTAAACATAAAAGGCTCTCATTAAAATGATTTCCTTATGTAAAACTCAAAGAAATTAGGAAAAAATTAGATCATTTTTGCATGTGATGAAACCTCATACAAATCTATTACTAGGACATAAAAGAGCAGAGAAATAAGTAGAAAGAAGCTTAGAACCAACTAACACCAACAGGTGCAACTCACAGCTTTGGGTCATGATAATGAGTTCATCAAATTGGTATTTGTTAATTAGGTTGGTGAGTTTTTTCTAGGAACATTAGTAGGCAAGAGCCTTCATCTTATGGCTTGCTGTCCAAAAGAGATTACTTAGGAGTGAGACTGAAGAAGAATCTTTCTTAATATTCTCAATTATTCTAGGTGAATCTTATGTCAAGACCATTCTGAGATAATTGATATACCTGTTTTTCAAGTGTAAATACTGCAATAAGGTTTGGACCGAAGTCTCACGAAAAATAGAAGTCCAAAATCGATCTGTTAAGGATTGGACATAAGAAGTTAAATGGGCTAACAAAAAGCCTCAAGGGAAATGCATAATAGCAGTGTGAAAAAGGCTTCCTTAACAGTAACCGTTTACCATGCTTCTTTGGCTTGAAAATTAAATAGAAGGAGATTTCATGACAGATTCTTTTTAGAGGCAAGAATTGTCCGAAACAATTACTTGGATATCAAATCAAGTTCCTAGAGAAGTTGGCAAATACTCAATTTCATATAGAGAATTCTGCAATGAATGGGCTCTCTTCCCTCCTCCCTCTCTTTCTTCCCTGTTTAGAGAATGTGGGGCTGAAAATGGAAGGAATTATATGAATTTTGAGATGTAAATGTTCGCTATCTGCTGTATTTGTTAACATGCCTGATTAATTTGGTAATACCTTCTTCTTCGCCACCTTGTCTGGCAAACACTTAACTTCCAAAAAAAAGAAGGAAAAATAGCATTTGCTTCACAATTGTGGCATTCAATTCGACCTAGCTGAACCTACAACAGACATGGGCTCAAGTGTGAAACTCGATCTGGGTTCTGGTTGCAGATAAATTTTGTGGACCTGGACAATCAACTAAAGAATCCAACCATTATATTGCTCCTTTATACTCCTGTAGTCACGTGTGTTAAACAGTACTAGATACTAGGAACTCCAATTTGTCAATGGCAACCTAAGTTATAAGCTCATATCTATTAATTGTGACATGTCGATGCAATGGTTGCCAACCGTTGATGGTGGTGGGGTTTGATGGTGGAAAACCAACAGACTTCGCTCCAGATCGCTTGGCCAAGAAAGCTAAAGCCAAAAGGCCCGCTACCTTGCAAGCAGCCTCCTCACCTTTTGTTTATTTGTACCTAACATGTCAGATATCTTGGAATATTCTCGGCTACCAGCAAAAGATTCAACTGTTGACAGTTGAAATCAACATCACACGATTCCCTCCAGTGCCTCCATCGGCCATATATACTTGTTTAATTAATTTTTCTTAGATGTGGGGCTTAATTTATACAGCTTTCAATTGTTTACTATTCAGCATTGGACCCAATGCGATACCAATCGTTATTTTGAGAGAGTGCATAATGAAAAAGAGGAAAGAGAGAGAATTGGGACCTAACATGGCACTTTATTAACACTATAAATAGCAAGGGAACTAAGCTTCTTAAGTATCTCAATTCACTTGCTCATACTCTCCCTATTCTGCTTTTCTAGATCCGCAACTTATAATATTCTTGAACTCCAGATTTCTCCAGTTATGGCAGCCAAAACTAACTTCTTTATTTGTGTTTTCCTGGCTTTTCTCGTTTCTTTCCATGAAATTCTGTCTATTGAGGGAAGGCATATGAAGCTCCCAAAGGAGAAAGAGCTTCACGGCCACGTAAATCTCATCGAGAGAAATGTAAAAGAAACACGAAAGCATGAAGAAAACAGGCTGCAAAGCGGTGACATGCATGCGTATAAACGTAACCCAGCATACGTAGATGAGTTTGGATCAAAACCCACGTACTATGCAAGAGATCCCGCAGAATCAGCCTCAGGTGGTGCAGAAAACCCCGAGCCTCCAGTCGCTGGTCAAGTAGAAGAAAAATCTCGGGTTCCAGCACAGGCTCATGTGGATGATTTTCGACCCACGGACCCAGGTCACAGCCCTGGCGTCGGTCATCCATAGAAACTATAGTGTAGTCGCTTCCAGTATTAATTTGTCTGTTATTTCGGTACTGTATTAAGTGATTAAATGCAATATTGTACACCCATTTATGTTAATTTGGGTAAGGTGTCGGTTTCAACTATCAATGGGTATGACAATGTATTTATGCAAGTTATATAAAGCGACTATTTATTAATCTGTACGTTTCTCCCTTATTCTTTCTTTTTTTCCTTTTTGCTAAATTTTTCTATATATGCTGCTTGACAAATATTAATTAGACATACTAATGAGATACTTTTATGAAAAAGAACAAAGATCAGGGAAGCCCACCTTCCTCTACACTTAACAATATATTATAAAACTCAGGGACAAGCAACCAAAGATGTTGATATTATGTATGTGCAGTCAATACAGGTTTTCCTATATACTCAGTCCCAAGGAGAGTGTTTTGTACTCTATAATCCTATTTTCACAAATCTAATAAAGAAGCTCTCATCAAATCCATATAAGCATCTCTGCCGAACTAACTAAATTGTGTTGTTTACTTCAATTTTATCTGGTATTATATGCTGGCTTTTTGGAACAAAAAATCTCGAAGATACTTATATCAAACAATTCAGAAAATTCACTTCAAGAATCATATTAGTTTCATGAGAACAACCTCTTGAATGCAGGTTTGAGGATTCACCTGCTTGATTTACACACTCAAAATATATACGGTAATTGTGTGACAAGTGTTCACTTTAAGCCATAATCCAAGTTTTCAGTGTGATAATTAATCTAAGGTAATTAAGCTGATCAATTGATAGAATGGGATGGAGAGACGACGTTCGTGTTGCCAACACACTTGATGGGAAGTATCTTATGATGATAATGAGTTGGTATCCCATGACTACTAATCAACCATATGTTGGTTCTTTTTTTGGGTAATGAAAAAGGGGAGGAAGGGGGCTACCAGTGTGACCAACCCCCCCTGCGTGTCACCATAGTAGCTTCCTCCCTGCTGCAGAATGTTTGGAATGAGCCATAGCTACCAATCAACTCCTCCTTAGTAAGAGGAATTGAACCGTACGTCTCCTCACCACAGCACATGAGAGTGCATGAATCTTGTAGGCGGGGGACTACTAACCACTAACGCAAGGGGATTTGGTCCACGACCTCAGGCCCACCATGCTCCACCGCAGACCTACAAGATCATTGGCCACCACTCCCGTGATACCATATGTTGGTTCTTAGTCAACCACTACCATTGACACTAGGTCAAAACCTCTTAGAGGATAGCACTACTTGAGTTCTCTATTATGGTCATGGCGTGTTATAATGGAAACTATACGTCCCAACGGTAACTACTGTAACAGTCTTATTACCATCACTTACAAAGATGTAAGAATAGTAAAATTCATGGTGCAAAGATGGAAAGCTTGTTGATGGATTTTTGAAACTAAAAAGAAAGGAGTATAATATCTTGACCAGTTGAGATTCGGACGACAGGGAAGATCCTCGCTCTTGCCGCCCCAGTCACTATCACTGAACGCCTATCGCACATTTTAGTATAATCAATTAAAAACCATAACAACTAGCGATTAACAAAAAAAACCTCGTGCTCCACAGCCTAGCGCGGGGCGAAATATATTTGTCTGGTCATTTGTGTTTAACATCTGTGACTGGAGAGAGGCCCAACTTGAAACGCGCGCAAGCACACAACCAAATGAACGTTCTCCACTTCTCCTCTTTTTCTCCGTTGGAAAGTTAAGTTAAGAGAGGGAGAGAGAGGAATATTGAGCCGCCATTCATGCATGCTCATGACTTGATTCATTTGACTTCCTTTTCTAGAAGCATTTTGAAAACAATAATTTCTTTTGCGACAAAGATGAGTGGTGTTAGGTTGGTGGCTTGGGGCATGACTTTAATTAACTTGGCCTGCGATTCTTGACCATAACCTTTTAGTAAATGCAAGCCAATTAATAACTTAATATTAATAAACTTACATTATGTTTAAAAAGGACAATTTGCTTGAGTTGGCATGTAGCGTATAATCATGTCACAAATATCTCTTCATTTATTTATTCTGATCTATTGATATGGTCCATATTGATTAATGATGATATGTACTAGCGTCATTAGCATTTTTATTTATTTTTTCTTTTTATTTTTATTTTTCCATATAAACACACAAGAGAAAGAGAAAGAGAGTGAATAAGTTCCCAAATTAATCTCATTATTTAACTAGAGAGTAAACTTATTTTTGTTTTATTTATTTATTTTTCTGCTATGGTATCGCGTTGCGGTGTTTAAAAAAAAAAAAAGCAAACTAAGCAAAAATCAAGAATACAAAAAACACAAAATTTGTTTGAGTCGTTTGTTACACCAGATCTAAAAATATATATAAAAGGTTACAAATATGATCTCTCCTCCCTTAGTTGAAATTATAAAAATTACGTATAATTTGTTGCGGAATAACTTAATTACAAGATGACAAAAATAACCAAGAACAAAAGAAAACATAAGATTTACATGGTTTAGTTATTAATATCTGCGTATGTTCATGGGCAAAGATGATGAAAAAATTCGACTATAAATAGATCTGCAAATGGCCTTTCTTTGATACAATGAATGCCCTAACAAAAAGATGAACAATTCCCAAAATTCTCAATGTTGCACACTAAGGAACGATTGATTTTCTATCTTATGTTGTACCCAAAAAAATACAAGTCGAAGGCTCTACCTCAAACTCTCAATCAATCAGTCGTGGCCCTACAAATGAATTTCTCGGTTCAGTGCCTTTTTAGCGGGCTCCAAGCTTTCGTCCCTTTGCCACCTTTAGAGAATAATATAATGGTTAGTGGGTACATATTCATACAACTCAATTTGAGGAAGTTCATTACAAATATCCATTAAAAACAATTTTTTCTCTTTTTGCGAGCTCCCCCCAGACTCACGGAACCAATGCTCAGTACACAATGCAGCCGGCCATATGGTTAGATATTCATCCAACATTATGAACCGTGCAGCCGGCCATATGCTTGCCATTCATGTTAAAAGCTTTGATATTACCATAGTGAAAGAAGATATAGACATGAAACCATAAGAAAATTAAGAGATGGAATTTCACTTGGAAGTTCTCTGCCGAAAGAGTACCCAGTTGGAACACCAACCTACCACGTCACATATTAAGTGGAAGTTATTTACATGAGAAATTGACATTATATGGTGGCTCTCTGCGGTGGGAAAACCAAGTCAACTTATTGTTTTTTTATAGTCTGAAGAAGCAACACTAGCTACTTAGTTCTTCAGACTTCTTTTCTTGGGAGAGACGTGCCAAATACAGCTTCGTCCTGACCATATTCAAATGCAAACCAAACTTTCAGCACTTTGAGAGGTCATCAGGTAGTCAAAGATTAAACATTCAGTCAAAGATCGTGCATGTGCTTGGCATATGAAAATTAGAGAAAATTAAAACCATAATTGCATGGAGCCTGGAGAATATAAGGATATACCATTAAGCAGGCTAGCCAGGATATTCATATAAACAGTGCAAAGTTTTTTTTTTTTTGGAAAGTTAGTAATGTATATATATCAGTAAAGATTTACAAGGAGTTACAAGAAAAACGTAGCGCTCCCACTCAAGAGAGACACTTACAAAATCTAAAAACTCAATCTAGATGAAATTCGGGTGTAGATTCCAATTTGTACAAAAAATTTCTGTTTGAGCTATTGTCTCTAACTCCTTCACAGTTATACAAAAATCCCATGCTAGCTTATGTCCATGGTAATGAACCCCACCAGATTTTCCACTGGGATACCTTTGCTTTGAAATAGTCTTCGGTTCCTTTATTCTCTCCATACATGATAAGTTATTGCTGCGAGTGATGCTTTCTTTACCAATGGTACAAGACCTTTACCTTGAAAATGCAAAACTTCCCACTCAATAACTTGTTCCCAATGAGATGGCCCAACAGAAATTCCCTTTTTTCCCATTACTCTTGACCAAATAACAGTGCAAAGTTGGCTTCACTTGATTCAATATTATTAGTTTTTGGGAGAAATTAGCGGTGGTTAAGACCTCCTCAGGACACTCCCCAAGGTTATAAATAGGGGATGAGCCCAGAAGTTGTGGCCATCGCCATTTGCCTTTCTCTTGCTAGTTGAATCAAGTGAAAAGGTTTATTCTATTTCTACACTCTGACTATGGCCACGATGAAGTTCATGTACATTTGTACATTGCTTCTGCTACTGCTTCTCTCCTCCAAATTCTTGTCTTGTGAGGGAAGGAGATTAAAGTCCAGGAACAAACAAGAGTGCATTGGCCAGAAATGCCTAATCAAGGAGGATAGAAGTTTAAGAACAACCGGAAATGATGACAACCAAACCAGCAACATGCACCATGATGTCGCTGGTAACAAAGATGATTTCCAGCCTACGTCACCAAAGTACTTTGGAGCTGGTCTTTCTGCTGCTGAATACGAAGAAGATCCTCAACAAGCAACACGTGATCAAAGTGTTGGTGCTGGCCATTCTACTGCAGCATTCAAAGATGAATTTCGCCCAACAACACCGGGTCACAGTCCGGGTGTTGGACACCATGAAGTTATAGAAAGCCAAGAAGGTTATCGACCCACAACACCCGGACACAGTCCCGGTGATGGACACAAAGCCATGGAAACCCAAGAGAATCATCGACCCACAGCTCCTGCTGACAGTCTAGGGGTTGGTGATTCTGTTCGAAACTGAATCATATACATGTCTATGAAGACGATGTCATCTGAACCGGTGCAGTAACTGTTTGTTATTCTATTTCTATATGTAATGCACTTTACAGTCGTTTGAACAAGAGGAGGCACATGCACTAATGAGGTAGTTATTATTGGACAAAGGAGTCTTCTTAGCATTTCAGGAGGACTTGTCGTGACTATAAAAGAGGCCGAGACCAGAATTCCCAGGAATATATTAGCTTTATAATAGTATAGATCTACATATGTGTGATGATTTCCTTTCATATTTTTAGTATCTTTCCATGTTGTACTGAATGGGTCGTAAAAATGTTACTCGTATTTGTAAAGCCGTCACTATCTGAAGTATGTTACGTAGTAACGTAGGTAAATAAATAAAATATTTTGCAACATCAAACGTCTGCTCTCTCTCTCTCTCTATAAAATATTTTGCAACATCAAACGTCTGCTCTCTCTCTCCAGATATCGAAATTCTCAATGGAAGCAGGAAAAATAATTATCCTGGAAATCTCGAGAAGATTATGGTATACAAATGCAAATATGCAATGTGGGCGTCTTCTTGTACATATATATATATATATCTCACATGAATACAACACCTAATTTCCACACAAAAAGAAAGAAAACTATCTGGAAGTAACCCAAAAAATGGCTGTACTTTATTTAAAAGACAAAAAAGTGATTCATTACTGCGTAACATTTGATAATCTCGAGTATGATTTCATCTATGATTTTAACAAAATTTACAACTAGTATTCGTAGGCTTAGTTGGTGTTTGATGTAAACATGTTTTAAGAAAACTATAAAAAAAAGTCCCGCATGGTTTGCAAAATGACAAATACCTCCATTCCCTTTTTGATAATAATGATATTCACTTGATCTCTTCAGATTTTGTTATGTTATTACTCATAAAAATTTTTCACACTCCTACCTAGTGATCGCTAAAGGTTTTACCTTCATAAAGTTATGTCACTAAATAAATGGCATAACTTAGTAAATATTTTAAAATATTTGACATTATAAAGAACGAGACACATGCAAAGCTTAAATAATAATTCAACTCACATACAGATAATTAAATTATGAAGTTTCACGACTTTTTAGTATTTACGGAGGTCATAATTCAATACACCTAAGGTCCTAAACTACAAGCTTAATTTACGAGGGGTAAAATGATATAAATTTAATTAGAGCAACACAAATCGTCATATGATGTTAAAAGGAACAAAGGCTAGTGTTATTTAAAGAATGTAGGGGAAGGTACTTTCAATATGATCAGAGACCTTAAGGGAGGTTTGTTTAATTTACCCCAAAATGTATGTTGAAAAATGTTCATGTTTAAAAAAGCACTTCCTCAGTGTGAGGAGCCAATCAACATGGAGAGAGGCGCATAAGAGTTGCAACTTGCGTGTGGCAACTTAATTGTAATTGGGAAGTCACCAACCACGCAAAGAATTGCTTTTATATTTTAAGTGGGGTAGGTTTGGTTCAAAATCGCATATATATTTTGCTTCGGTCGGCTGAACATTCATATACTGTTAATGGAGTCGGTAAGTGCTGTTCTCATCTCCTTCTAACTATTCAGAAAACAAAAAAACCAACAAACGGCGAAATGGAATAATTTCACCAACGTCGAACAGAGAAAAGAACAGAAATAATGATAGAGACACATTTTAGTTTTGACCTTTCAAGAAATAAAGGATATGTGGTCTGGTTTTCGAAACATAGGGATAGACCTTGGGCAAACCCAAAGCCTGCTTGTTCAATTGGGCTGAACCTTTTTGTTGTGGTGCTCTTCCTTATACGTGGACATCCTATCAGTAGAGTTGATCCAACCCCCAGAAACGAGATTATTTTAATGGTTCTAACACAGCTCGCATGTATAAAACATTGAGTTCAATTAAGGATCTTCGATCACAAAATTTTTATTTGTGACTAGTGGGAAGGCCCAAAAAGTTCTACTTGCTCTCTTTAACTTTTAGGTACATTGGAATTGAATACAGCAAAATTCCAACTTGTTTGTTAACAGTACCTTGGACGAAGATAAGAAATGGGACAATACAACCTCCATGTAAGTATTATTCAAAAGATTAAACCAATCTTTTGAAATAGATTACCAGCTGTTAAACCTCTTTAAGTACTCAACAATTTCATATAGGCTTTCCGTATAGGTTCATGCCTCTAGCTAGTACGGTTAAAACTATAGAAAAGATTATAAAATCGAACAATTGCATGTTAGTAACATGCAGGATGTCGACACAATAAGGGCACTCTTACAAGCTAAGCTGTGCTAGCTATGCGTTCACATTGTCCTAGGAGCTAGGTGATGCACTGTAGTGGAGGTCTTGAAAACTTTTCACACATCTTGCCGTCCAACCTTTTCTTATTCTTGAATGTGCTTGCAGCTCAATATATGGAATCTTCCTCACATCTGGGGACCCCCTTTTGAGCTCTATAAATACTGAAGGAGATGAAGAAGTGACAGTATCTTCCTTGTTCTTCAGACTTCTATACCTCTCTCGCTCTACTCGTCTCCTTGTTATGGCTAGGGTGAACTTCATTTTTACTTGTTTGTTTTTAATAATACTAGTTTTCCCTCATGAACTTCCTTTTGCTGAAGGTAGGCATCTACAGGCAGGGAAGAACGTGAAGTGCATGAAAGGCTTATGTACTAAAGCTAAAAGGACTAGCCACTCACAACATGGGGTCAAACCTATGGAGGAAGGAACTGTAAATGCATTTCGACCAACGACGCCCGGTCATAGTCCTGGCGTCGGTCATTCCAAGCAAAACTAAGTTTGTTATTGTCAACGTGTGCATGTGTTTGCCCTCCAGCTCTTTGGATTATGTATCTCCACTTCTTTTGCTCTAAAAATCTGTGGCTTTCTATGTATCCTCGTTTGTTTATTTCATGTCTTTAATATGATTAATGTTATTGCCTTATCAAGCTGTTCTGTTATTTAGATTCTTCTTTTTGTTGATCATATGCCATCATAATGAAATTCTTAAGATTTCAAGATCACTAACCACAACATCAAAAGCAGAATGCCTTGCTTCAACCAATGAACATACTAGCTAGAGGCCATCACTTACAGAACGGTATATATTAATTTATTCATTTGAATAAGATTAAACAACATTTTAAATTGTTTGGCAGGCTTGATATATAGCTGGGAGATCCACGGTGCAGTGTGACCTGAACCTACCACTATTACATGGATAGCATCTAATGTATATATTGCTGCTACGCGACGAAGTCATCAACCTATTCGGAATATACATCATGCAGAAATCATACATTAATAATGCGCTTTTGCATCTTAAGATAAGAATATGCTTGGGATAAGTAAGGATTCCGTGCTCTAAGGCCCATAGACCTTTTGTACTCACATTGCTTAGTCTGTCCTAGCATCTTTCCTGATTGGAAACAATTTACGATTTTAAATGGGTAATATTGTTTACAATTTACGATTTTAAATGGGTGATATTGTTTACGAGGTTCACTTTTGTTGTAAATCGTGCAACGTGAACAGTAAAATTGAGAAGAAAAGTAGAAGAAGAAGGAGAAGAACACAAATATTATAAGTGGTTCGGCAATGTGCCTACGTTCATTGTGTACAGTGAAAATTCTGTTAAAAATTTAAATTAGGGTTACATCAATATATACTAGGGGGCTGCACGCGTGTAGAAAACGTGAGCCCACTTAGATAAGCAGACTGAGGTAGTTATAACATGTTTAAAATAGTAGTGAATTATTTTATTTGGGGAGGGAAGTGTTTGGAAAAAGAAAAGGAGAACCAAAATCTGGAGGGAATATTCCCTCCTCTTCTCTTTATTAATAGTATATATATCAATCATAAATCTAATATTTTGTACATTACAAAAAATACCCTTGTACTGTACACCTAAGGTCTGTCCCCTTGGACCCGGGATATGAGCCACTATTTACAACTTTTTTGGATTTACCAAATTAAAAATACGTAATTTGATGCATATTCCTAACCAAAGATATGCTAAAGCACAGGATATATAGACCAGAAATTCTCACAATACAAGTTAATTAATTTCTGCTCGTTGCATTTGGCACCACATATCGGAACTCTTTAATCAAACAAACACCTCGAGAGATCGTGCTCTTCAGAAAAGAATAACAACTAGATAATTACTATATAAATCTGAGAAGGATTTGCACTAATCCCGTAATACTTCTATTCCTAAAAGAACCCCAATAAAGTTTCGCCGACTCCAATTTCGAGCAAAACAAAATAACTTTAGCAGAGATAACTTGCAATAGGACGATGCGCCCGAGTGGAGGAGTTTGAAAAACCGTTGGACCGACCCAGCATTCTTCTTCAAATATTATATAAAGAACACAATACCTTCCTAAAGCTATGGAGTTTCTTTTGCCATTTACTGCAAAGAATCTTGTACTTTGATGGCTAATGATCACATAACAAACAGGAAACTCAGAGCGACCATTCGAATAACAATATTTTGAAGGTTAGTGGGAGGGTGCATGAAATATTGTAAGAAGTGCGAAGACAACTTGCCTTTTCTAATGTATTTAAACCCTCAAAACAGCCCTTCAGTTCGTTGAAAGGCAAAAGCAAGTCTCAGATATCAAGAATGATTGATTAAAGATCCAGTGGTCGGCTTTGAAAAACTCATGGCAGACTTTTACTTGGGTCCTAGTTCAATTGGAAAGTTGAGGGACTGGAACAAATGAAATGTTATTTGCATGGGGCATGCAGAATATAAATTATAAACAGATTTAGAAAGCTAAGGTAGTGTGAGAATTTACTTATATTTTAGAGGAATTGGCTATATGTTTAAAATTTAAACACCAAGCCGTCCTTCTTATCTTTCCTCTGTGTCATACTTCTCATCTTAATTGCTTTATACAATATTTTGCCAAATGTTCAGATCATTTCACTCTCTTCATGCCTTAAATATTGAAGTAGAAGAGGGGGTGCAAGTGTCTTGTTTCCTCTCTAGATCTGTTTCTCCCTCGCTCACAGTCACACATTGCACTAGTGTTAGCGCCTTGTTCTCTTGATTGTATCGGTTATTATGGGACAGATGAAGTTCATGTATACTTGCGTTTTTCTTCTTGCTTTGGTTTTCTTCCATGAAGTTCTCTATACTGAGGGAAGAGATCTGAATGACTGCAAGAAAAGTTCAGTCCGTAAAGAGAACACTCAAAGTGGTTCTGTGGAGTCTAATGCCGTGCACAGTGAGCGTACAACCAAGATGGGAAACCCCTATGAATTTCGACCAACAGCACCCGGTCACAGTCCCGGAGTTGGCCATTCCCTGCAAAACTGATCGAGCACCTTATGTACTGAAAACTAAGCAATCGGATTTAATGTGAATTATGTAGTATTGTAACAAGGCAATGCCGTCTCATGTTTCTCTACTGTCTATAAATGCCCACTTTGGACAAAAAAAAAATTTCTTCATATCTCTCTCTCTCCCTCTCCTCCTATTCCTAATTCCTCTGTGTGTTTATGGGTGCATTTGTATATATGGACAACATTATTACTCTAAGATTTTACATAGTCATTAAAAGATACAAACAAGATGGATACCCTATTTTTTCTACCATTCTTTAGTTTGCCACCAACCAAAATTTACAATTTAATATGCTTGGCCAGGCTCCCTTTACAACGGTACCTACCCAAACAGATCATATGACATGTTTTTATTGTTGGTAACTTAGGCAGAGATGATTTGCAACGGCCCCAGAAATATGTCGTGCCCTTACAAGCACTGATTACAATCCTCTATTCCTTTTCCTCTTCAACTATACTATGATGTGCCACCAACTAAAACATACTAAGTGGCACATTTTGATAGGCGCATTGTAATAAAACTTGTCAAAGCATGCCATTTTAATTGGTGACACACCATACAGTAGCAAAAGAAAAAGCATAGAATCTCAACCACTTGAAATTTTTTATCTTAGAAAGAACACTACGTGATCATGAAAGGAGGAAGGGTTGGTGAAAAGGAAAAGTTGGGTCGCATAAGCTGATCATTATATATAAAATAGGAAAGCAGAGAATCTCAACCACTCATTCATCGAATAAGTCAAATATGACTTCTGGCTCACAAAGACCAAAACTTTTGCCACCTTCTGGGAGGCGCTTTCTAAGTTTTTAAGTCGTCTATCTCCGTTCAAACGGAAGTGCTTCTGTGTTCCGTCCACAATTACGTAAAATGCAACAAGATGAAATCGTCTGGCGTAGGTTCTGGGAGGCGCCTTCTAAGTTTTTGAGTCGTCTACTTTTGTTCAAACGGAAGTGCTTCTGTGTTCCATACGTAATTTTACGTAAAATGTAACAAGATGAAATTGTCCACCGCAAGACCATGTGGCAGATATTGCAACTGTGATAAGATACTGTATTTTTTCACATTTTTCAATGTGGAAGTATCTGCAATATACTACACGTGACAACATCTCATGATAACTGCAATATCTGTCAAATTAATAATAGGGTTTCAAATTGATTAATCGGAAAGGATGTCAACAATATGCACTTGGGAAGATCCTTGTGTATCGCTTTATTATACAATGCATGTTAATTTTAATATGTTTGGGACCGAGGACCACCCGTTACAGCCTAGCCTGAAAAGAATAAAATGATTATTCCCTGACTTTATGAAAGAAAAGAATGCAAGAAGGACGACATATAAAGGTGACATGCCCTTTAAGTCTTACCATATTGTTTGAGTTATATTCTCTAGGCTTTAAGTAGTCCACTTGACATTAATGGACAGAAATAAGAATTCGGAAATGGGAAAGCCGCTTTTTGGAGCCCCCCCACGTGGATCGCGATAGTGGCCGTTATGTTAGTTCAAACGGAAAATCAGTTGATTTGACGGCACATGGACACTTTGGGTTTCAGTAAAAGGACAAACACAACTTATTAAATTTATGGCCAAAAGCCGATCATAATCCTACTTTTTCAGTTTAGGATTCGTTAACCATGCGATGCGGACAAAACCTCATGGGTTTCAATTATAAAATTCGCAACTTGAAGCATGCGCTATGTGCTCCATGTGGTTAGGAGAAGCTTAGAAGTTTGTGCTAACACTTAATTATGCTAATATATGCCTTTTAAACCATTTTAATGGGACTTGTTTGTTGATGGTTTTCTTGAGTTGTGTTATTGAGGCCATTTGAACTGGACTAATCATGTTACCAGTTATATTATTACTTAATACTAGGGCCATGAGCCCGTAACCATGGTTAATTAGCAGGGTAGCTAGGTGCGCAATTGCTTTGCATTGGGTTTCAAATTAAGCTTATGGTTCAGTTCTGGATCTGAAATCTCTTGAGCTAACTTGGTTCGAATTTGGTTTGATGACCCGATCAAACCGAATTGAACTGAAACCCTAGCTACTTAAAAATGTGATTCACTAAACTGAACCAAAATGGACCTATATAACCTTTGGATTGCATATCTGTTTTATATTCTATAAATTAGATGAAGTTCGTCCTTCTATTTTCCTAGTTCTCAACTTTAGTTCAGACTTCAAATGCAAGCTTATTTTCTTGATCCCTGACCCAGTTCAATCCCGAAATTAAGAAAAATTATGAAACGCATAGGGTATTGAAGCCACCGGAGCAATGCTATGACATTCCATATATAGAAAAAACACACATTAATTTATCATACCTTTGATGAAACGCCTGGTTCACGGTCCGGGGAGTTGTGTATTGGATCCAGATTTTCTCAAATGAGCTTGGTTTCAAGCCCATCTAACTACACTAAGCGATCTGTTCGGGCTCTAGCCTGGTTGGGCACTCCTTGTTGGGCTTGGGCTTACCAGACCTGCACGCATCTGGTAGCAAATTGTTGAGAATCATGCAATGGGAATAGAAAATTAGAAAATAAGAAGAAGAAGAACAAGAGCACGTAGAATTTAAGTGGTTCGGTATGGTATTGTGCCTAAAAATTTTCAAGTAAAGTTACATCATCTATACTAATATATAAAGGGAACTGTCAAGATTTTGGTCTAATAATCTATGCTCAAATCACCTCTTAGATTTTTCTTATTTTACTAATTTTTATGCCACATCAGAATTACTGAAATCACATGCAATTTGGAGTCTTGCTTTTAATGTGGTGTTCTTCCTAAGTGGGCCCCACAGAAGTGTTCTGTAGTTTGCTACACGCGTGCAGTCCCCTAGTGATATATATACCAACCCTAATATGAACCACCGTTTCCATTATAAATTCTCTGCAGCAAGCTTCCTGCAGCACCTAGGAAACGGCCTAGCCTTGCTACGTACCTCTCTATTAGTACTCAGATATTTTCCTCATTTCAAAGTTGAGGCATGTTGTAACCACAAAACTTTCATATACTCCCATGGCATTATAAGAAATTCTGCCATTCAATAAAGATTTGAGAGAGAGAACGTATTTCACAAGTTGATATTGGAGTGTACATACGAGTCACCCCACAAATTGAACGTCTGAAGATCAGTAAAAATTCAAAAAATCTTTTCCAAAAGACTTTTAGATCGATGGGATTTCAAGTGTTAATTTTCACCCTATTTGGCTCCATTTGAAAATTTTGGCGCAGTTCCAACGTGTCGGTTGAGTTTCTTGGAAACTCAATTTTTAACAGAATTGGCTATTCATGACACTTTAAGAAAGATCACCGCTAATTTGCTATTGGAGTGATTCTATACTTGATGATGAGGACTACGAAACATCTATACACGCTGATTGTTTCACAAAAAAAAAATTGTAGATATTGACTTCATACACAGATGTGTGCACATTATGTTTTATTACTGGATTTGGGGGTGTAATTTAGTCAACTTGGTTTGATTTGGTTTTTGTGCCAAACCAAATTATGTTGATTAAAACCGAAAACCGAATTTCAACTTATGATTTTAGATAATTAAAAAAAACCGAGTTGAAATAAATTGACTAACCCAAAAACCAAAAAAACTGAAAGCTTACATCTATATCCACTTTTCACGCGAAATTAATGCATCAATGAATTGCTATATAAGGAAATAACTTTGCTTGCTACAAATTTTGGTTCGTTTGCTACAAAATTTGGTTTTTTATATTATATGTAATATAATAATATAGTTTGGTTTTTTAGATTTGGTTCGACCACTTAAACCGTGAACAGAACCAAACTTATTCGGTTTGAGAGAAACCAAACTAAACCAAACTTATGATTTTAGATAAAACCAAACGAAATGTTTTCCGCTTGGTTCAATTGAATCTATACTATATTAAAGTAAACTACTTCGGGCTAACGTAACAGCCGCGGATAGCCTTGGGTCTCCAAACCGCTATTCATCCCCTCTCTAAAATTCCCGTGGCTCGCACGGACTGCTTGCTAGTTTCGGTTTTTTTTTATATGAAACGAATTGACACCCTTAGCTGGTAACAGCTGATGAAACGTGGAGACAACGGAATAGCTGAAGAACCATGAAGATGGTCCGTCAATTCCTGATTTGGTTACCATTAAATACCAAAAAATGCAAGAAATTTTCCTGCCCGCTTATGGTTTTGTCGCGTCATGGGATGTGAAATGAACCTAGCTAAAAACTTTAAGAAGCGTCCCTGACTCTGCCAAATGACACGTATCGAGTCTAAAAAGATTTTTCCAGCATACAATGGCTCATGGCTGTGTTTCAGTAGCCGTAACCATCAGATCTTACTGTAAAGAGACCTAATAACCATTTTTAATCGTGATCGAGCTCTTATGGAAGATATTTGTTGATCCGGTTCCGGGTCGAAGCTTCTTTTGACCTGACAAAAAGTGCTGTGATTTATGTGACAGCTAATGTGAAAAAAAGCAACATTTCTGCTTCGGGATCTGAAGAATGCTTGATCCCTTCAAATCAAACCCGTTTTATGCTATTAGTAGCGAAGTTAAAAAGACAAATCTCCCGTCTCATTCCTTCTTTCTTTTTCTTTCTTTCTTTTTTTTTGTTTTTTTGCTTTTTTGCCTTATTTATAGATTTTGGAAGGTATACCGTGTGCTATGAAAAATCTGACAACTTGACAACACATATATAACGTATCATCAAAATCATTTAAATTTCAACCAGCACGTGGCGATATCTCACTGTATCAATTAAAACAAGGTTCTTTTAAAGATACATCAAAAACTAGGTGGTTTCAAACCCCCTTTTGGTCAAACGAAATTTTGCGTGCACTGTGAACCAATGAGGAAAACTAATCGTGTATCAAATGAACAAGACACCACGTATGAATGGAAACATCTACAACCGTTGTATGCAGCGTTTTTAGTTTCGGCGGCACGCCGTGAAAAATCGTTTTTTTTCAACTGTCGAAACGAATCGACACAAAAAATCGGTTCTAAAAAAATCGATCAATTTTTTCGGCATGCCAGCGAAAAATTGGCGGCGTGCCGAGTGAAACAGACCAAAATTCAAAAAAAATTGATTTTTTGCGATAAAGAGGAAAAAAAAATTGATTTTTTGAAATTTTATCAACGCTTTTTTGACGGCATGCCGCCGAAAAATCGACAGAATCAAAAAATTCAATTTTTTTTCTAATTTTTTGCTTTTTTTACTTTTCTGGCGTTTCATCGGCACACCTATCGGCACCGATATTGTAATCCTTGATTGTATGTACAATGGCCTTCTGATTGGTCCATTGTATTTTGAAAAAAACTAGCGGATGCACGTGCAGTATTGCACGTGTGTAAGAAGAAGGGAGTAAGGGAGACCATGGGAGAGGATGATTTTTAAAACTAATAGTAAGTTTTGACCATTATACCCTTAACTAATAAATCTTCTCAATAAATATGTAAGGGCCATTTTGAAAAGCTGCACATTTTGTTTGGCACGTTTTCTAAAGACCTATTCTCACTATATATAGTATAGATTAGCGGGTGCATGTGCAATACTACATGTGTATAAGAAGGAAGAGATGAAGAGAGAATATGGGAGTTGATAGTTGAAAAACTAATCATGAGTTTAGAAAAAATTGAAGCAATCTTGAACATTGTACCCTTAAATTAATAAATTTTTTTAATAGGTATGTAAGTGCTATTTTGGAAAGCTGCACATTTTGTTTGGCACGCTTTCCAAGGAGCCATTCCCATTGGATATAGATATAGATATTGATGAAAAACTGAATTATGTTTTTGAAAAAAAAAATTTTGAATATATCTCGTACGCGGATGTACAAGGGGATGTGCGCTCCTACACCGACGGAAAGGGCCGGGTTTTAAAGACCCGATACATTAAGTTTGGTATTTAAAGTAAATAACGACTGGGAATTGTCCATTCCCGTCAGTACATAGTCAAAAAAATTGGCTTGATACATGAATGGCGGCCAATCCTGGCAGGAGACGAAACCAGCAACGGTGGACATCTTTATACCTGCCATCAATGGTTGAGAGAGAGTTCCCAATTGATCCAACGGTACAGAAGAAATATCGCGTGAAAGAGAGGGCGACCCACTCATCCGTCATTCCCTATTAATCCTATCGTCAGTCGTCTACAGTTCTTTCTTTCCAGCCCTGGTTCTGGATCCCTGGACCAGGCCTTCTCTCTTCCGCTTCCATATATCTCTCTCCTCCTCTTCTCTCGTTCATTGTTTCCTCTTCAGCTTGATTTGAATATCGATCTCTTCTCCGAAATCTGAAGAGCAAGAGAAGGGAGAGGAAATTCAAAGACATAACCACGATGCAGTCAACCAACGGTGCGGATCCGCAGCAGCAGCAACAACAACAACAGCTGCAACATCAGCAGCAATGGATGGCGATGCAATACCCCGCGGCGACAATGATGATGCAGCCCCACATGATGCCACCGCACTATCCGCAGCATTATATGCAGTATCACCATCAACAGCAGCAGCAACAACAACAACAACAACTACAACTACAACAACAGCAACAGGGATCTGCGGATGAGAACAAGACTATCTGGGTCGGTGACCTCCAGTACTGGATGGACGAGAATTACCTACATAACTGCTTCGGTCACACTCTCGAGGTTTGTAAGAAAAGAAGGAAAAATTTTCCCTTACCTCATTTGTCCTCTTGGGAATGTATCGAAACTTTCGTTCTCGACTTTTAAGATCTTGGATTGCATTAGTAGTTTTGTTAGCATTATTGAGGTTATTTTATTTGGAATTGAATGAATCTGTTTATTAAAGAACCTGCCTTTGTCATTGATTTGCATTGCACAGACCTATGTTTTTCACTTGAGCTTGCTAAGAAATGCGTTACATTTGGCAATGTTGTGATTAAATGACATTACTTCAGGGTATCCCACGAATAATTAGTTGATTCATAAACTGGAGTTTCTGATCGTACAAAATTTTGTAAGAAATTGGACGATGTATGATTTCTCATAATGCATCTCATATTTCGTTTAATTCTATACAGAATAAAGAGACATCGAGTGCCAACATTAGTTGATGGAAATGATATACATGTCTGCATTAAATTAGAAGAATGAAGGTAATTACGGAAGGTTATCAGAAACATTGATTTGCAGTTTATGACCTTCTTCATTTTTGCCCCGCCCTGCGCATTCTTCTCTTTCCTTTATCATGGTGTCCAGGTTTTTATGTCCAAAAACCTATGATAAATTTTTTCAGGCAGGATTCCTCAAAATGATATTTTTTTAGAAAAGAAACAAAAATTGGCACTCCTTTGATTGACTGCGATGGAAACAGAGGTGATTTGTTGACATATATCCTTGTCTTGATTTGGAATCATTTAGCTCTCTTATTCTTAATAGCTTTATTTTAGCTCAGTCACTTGACAATAAATACTTATGCTGGAATCTGAATCTTAGGCCCTAAACATCCCTCTTGGTTGGTTTACTTGTGCGGGATTTTTAGCTTGGAGAGGAGCGTGCCAGTCAGACCCAACAGGAAAAGCTATCATGGAAAAATAAATTCCCTCAATCAAAGAATTGGTTTTTTTTTTTGGAAACTTTTTTGAAAATAAAAAAGCAATTAGAAATTAGTGAAGATGAGGTGCATTACGTTTAAAATCTCGAGATCTTTGTAAGAAGATCAACCACTTCATTAAAATTCATTGTAACATTACTAGCTTAGTGAACTTGAGTATTACGCCTTCTTGCAAAAGATAGAGACTAGTGAATCATGTTTCCAATCTTCAGACATAAATTTACTCTCCCGACTTGTGAAAGTGCCAAGATTTAGAATGTTAGAATGCCTTGAAAGAGAATATAAATTTATACTGATAAGACTGTATATCCGGTGAACTTTTATTTCTGAACAGCTTCTCATGCTTCTGCTTCAAATACAATGTTAAAAACTAAGCTTGATGTGCGTGAAATGGATTGTTTTTTTTAAAAAAAAAAACTGAAGGGGAACTTCCTTCGCCCCTCTCTAAATTCATTACTTGAATATCTTTTTCTACCCATTCAGATTGGGTTTTCTCGTCAGGAATGACTTTTATGCCGTTTGCATCCTCAGATAATGACTTTAAAGTAATAAATTACCCCTGTTTTCTATGTTCTTACACTCCCCGTGTGTCAGGACTGAATTTAGTAGTTCTAAAACTGTGGTAGTAAGAAGAGTTGTCTTGTGTATACATGTCCAGGCATTGATTACAACACATGCCTTGAAATTTTTATTTGCTCTGTTGATGGATAATTTTCTCCATTTAGAAAGAAACATAAATTATTTATGGAATACCCATTAGTTGTGTTTTGAAATTTTGCTTTGTAGCTTCCATTTTACCATTTGTTTTACCAAATTTTTTTACCCTATTGGCATTTTTAAGGTGATGCAAAACAATGTGGACATATCTAAGTCTCGCTGCAACTGCATTGCATGCAGAGAAAATTACTACATCTTGTATTTACTTTTAATCTTCTCCACCCAGGACATGATATGTAGAACATTATTTTCTGTTTCTCTTAAATTACATGTGCCCCTGGTTCTGGACCCTCAGTGATGTGAAATGTGCAGGTAATTTCCATAAAGGTTATTCGCAACAAGCAGACTGGTCAGTCAGAGGGCTATGGTTTTGTGGAATTCTGTTCTCATGCAACAGCTGAGAAAGTTCTCCAAAACTACAACGGTACTCCAATGCCTAATGCAGAACATCCCTTCCGCCTGAATTGGGCAACTTTTAGCATGGGTGATAGGCGTTCCGATGCTGGTTCTGATCTCTCTATATTCGTAGGAGATTTAGCTTCAGATGTTACTGATACCTTGTTGCAAGAAACATTTGCTGGTAGATATCCATCTGTAAAAGGTGCCAAAGTTGTCATTGACGCAATCACTGGCCGTTCAAAAGGGTACGGCTTTGTGAGGTTTGGTGATGATAATGAGAGGATAAGAGCCATGACTGAAATGAATGGTGTGTACTGTTCAAGTAGGCCGATGCGCATAGGTGCTGCAACTCCCAGGAAGTCATCTGGATATCAACAACAATATTCTTCACAAGGTACATGATTATAGCCATCCTAGCTTTTATGTATATAAAAGCTTTTATGTATATGGTAGTTTGATTCTTTTTAATCCCGATTAGTAAATATTAGTAGTTTTTGAGATCCTGCTCTTGTACTAGTATCAACTTGAATTATTCTACTAAAATAGAACATAAAAATAATTTATCTATCAAATAATAGTTTTAAACCTAATATAATATTCCAAATTTAGTGATTATTTTACATTTTAAATAATTTGTATAAAATGAGAAATGAGTTATATTGGTGAGCATTTAACTAGGATTTATGCTCTTTTATATGGGTTTGGTTCGGATTGATCATCCCCAACCCCGATCATCAATGTGCCTGGTGGTTTTTGTGTTAGTGTTGAAGATTCTGGACCCGCAATAATGGGCTGAGTTCAAGCTCAACCCATTTGTATCTGATTATATAACAACAAAAAAGTGATGATACAAAGCACTTAGCATTAGCAACATGAATCCTATCCCCTCACCCCAATTTGTCAGAAACCTGTATCTCTTTTAGTCAATAAGCGTGCAAATATTTTTGGATTGCCTTCATCTAGGTTCTATTTGTTCTTCCTCTTGATGGCTTAGATTCTTCAGTGATTATCCACACCTGGACCTAACCCACAACCCGACCCATCACCCCCCACCACCAGCCGCCTCCTTCCTTACTTTATTTGATCTTATCTCATATTTGGCTTACACCTAGATACTTTCTGACATGCTCTTTCTTTACCCTATCTTCCTATTCTTCCCATGAATCCATCTTAACACCGTCATATCAATAATTCTCATCCTCTGCATATTGACAATTTGGGTTGAAAGAAAGTCAACTGAACACAACCCATTACCACCTCTCATGCAATTTACATAGCTAATTTGTTGAGAAAAATATTATAACAGTTGCTTATGTAGCAAAGTGTATTTTAATACCCTAATGGAATATCAATATTTCTCATTCTGGAGTCTAGTAAGAGTTGCTTATGTAGCAAAGAGGAAACCTGTCTTCATGCTATGGTTTTTTTATTTATCTCCAGCTTGTTATTTGCTACTATATTATCTTGTAGATGATTATTTCTCTTTGTTTATCCTGATGAATGAACGTAAATATTGGATGTCAGCCAAATCTGAGGAAATTATGGGGAAGCTTTATAGAATTATTATAAAGTGATGCAACTAGAAATTAATCGTTATGATCAAAGTTATATACCATATAACATTGGTCTTATCCATACAAGCAACAAAGAAAATACAAAAGCTTTAAAATACTATTTCCAGGCACAAATTTAATTTCCAAATCATCCATGCGCTTCCAATAGGCCTCCAACTGCATGAAAATCTAATTTTTTATAGATAGAGGGTATGGCGTTCTCTGAAAGTGGTACATTGCTTCCAAGTGAAGTCCAGTTGGTGAAAATCCTGAAAATGACTCAACCACTCTCATTCTCTTCAAGAAAACCTTAGGTTTTTCCTCTATCTTTAAAGATTAGAAGTTTGATCATCCCTTACCAGTATCGGTGGCCCATTACAAAACTTTATCTTTGAGTTTGCCTTGCTTTCTGTCCACCTTTACCAAGCACACTTCTTGTTTGTACTTCTATTGAGTGTTCTTCATCATCCTTCCCCCGTTGGAAAGGTGGGGATAGTCTGCCATGGTCAGCCACATGTAAGAGGGGGAGAAGCTCTCTGGTCAATTATTCAAGGTAGAGGAACAATTTTGTATGCTCACCTGGACAAACGAAATGTCGGCTGGGATTAAATTTCTTACTCAAACTCTGTTTTAGTAGTTCCAGTGCAGTATCTATCCAATCAGATGAGTACTCAATTCATATTAAACATGTTTGTGAAGTTAGTTACTTTTATCATGTTAAGATATTAGTGTTCTCTTGTATCTCCAGTGCTTAATTTTCAACTTGTTGAAGCTTTCCACTCATTTGCTGATTTTTGAAAGTATCATTGCTGCCTTACTTTGGTTACTTACATAATTACATTACATCTTCCTTGTCCAATTTTCTCAAGTTTATAGACATATTTTTACTTATTGTATGTATATGCTCCACAAACATGTTGCTTTGCCAAGTTATCATTTCCCTATTATTCTGCTTGGTGCTCTTAGGCCTTTGATGATATATGGAGTAAAAAATTGTGGAACAATGTAGTTATACACTCATAGGATGACGATGGATGCTCAGGATTACATTTTTTTTTATACAAGACATTCATGAAACATTAGATGCTTAAATATAAACTGTTATGTTGAAGAGACCAGATGATTACTGCAACATGGGAAGATTAATTATTAGGGTAAATGTGAACCGAAATTGAAAAACAAAATGGCTTGGTAGGTTAGTGGCAAAGGAAATTCAAATAGAAGGAAATGCAGGCAGCTAGATAGAGATGCAGAAACTTAGGTTTACGTGTTAATCATCTATTGTTTTGGACATATTCACAGGATCTACCAGAAATAAATACATACATATATATATATATATAGATATATATTATTATTATTATTTAATTCCTCATTTCATTGGTCTCTAATATACTGATTGCTAAACCTGTTACCTGGTGCTAAGTAAAATTAAAGCTGGATGGTCTGAACCTTTGTGTATGTTGTGCTCCCAATCCTAATTCTTACACAAAAGGATTACTTTATTTTCTTTAATTAGCGTTGGTAGTGGTAGGTGGATATGCATCAAATGGCAACTCAGCTCCAGCTTTGCAGTCTGACGGAGATTCTACTAACACAACGGTGAGTCCAGCTGTTCTTGATGGTAATGACTCTCAGGGCCTACACCAATTAATCTCGTTGATCTGTCTCACTGTAGATATTTGTTGGTGGACTTGACCCAAATGTCATCGATGAGGATCTGAAGCAGTCATTTTCTCAATATGGTGAGATAATCTCAATAAAAATACCTGTTGGGAAAGGGTGTGGGTTTGTTCAGTTTGCAAACAGGTGCAACTTCTTTGCCTTTTCACTTGTGGGCATTGTTTTATTAATATCACAGCTATATTTTCTGTCACTGGATGACTGGTGTTTCATGTTATAACATCTTTTGACAGAAACAATGCTGAGGAGGCATTGCAGAAACTGAATGGAACAGTTATTGGCAAGCAGACGGTTCGTCTTTCTTGGGGACGCAATCCAGCAAACAAGCAGGTAAATCGGGAAAGTCTTTGATCCCTACCACACACAAGTTCTGTATATCTTATCCGTGCCTGCTTGCCATGAGAAACCAATTCGCTGAACTTGAAAAGTTTCTGTCATTATATTCTCACAACGAGTCATCATATGACATGTTTGTTTTTGTTGATAGTCGAGAGGGGATGCTGCCAACCAATGGAGCGCGGGATATTATGGTGCACCGGTGTATGATGGTTATGGTGGATATTCTGCAGCACCACCTCAGGACCCAAGCATGTACGCCGCTGCATATGGGGCCTATCCCATGTATGGAAACCACCAGCAGCAAGTAAGCTGAACGGCAAGAACGGCTTTTCGTCGTAGTTACCAAATATGATCACTCTAGAATGGATGTGGCTGTTCCATTTGCTGGAACTTTACTTTGTGGGAGGGTTGTATAGACTATAGAGGCATCATGAGCATCATCTCATGATGAACAATGAATTTTGACAACCCTGGTCTTTTATGTGTAGGATTAATATTTAAAATTTATTTGGGAATATTGAGAGGTTGAAAGAGAACTGTGAGATTGCTCAACAAGTTCTCATTATGTTATAGATCAAATTGCTATGCGGCACCTTTGCTTCTTTAATCAAGGATTAGATCTTGCGCTAAGAGTAGTGTGAAGAGGCGTTAGCGCAGCAAACTGTGACTGCTACATGCCATGATGCAGCCTTTTTTCTAGGAGAAGGTGAGTTTCAGCATTATTTAACTCTCGGTTTTGCTTCTCTTTGAGGTGTGTTACTGGTAAATGGTAAATGGTATCATTTCAATGCAACATGGGGTGGGCCTTGCAGCTGCAGGTCCTTGAGAAAGTTAATAAAAACATAATTGGCGAGGTTTGCAATTGCATCAGACGTCGCGAAGTATCATTAGCTTCAAGGATCGTGCCGGCCGGATGAGTGATTTTAAGTACTAACTAGATAGCATTGGCAACTGAATGATGCTTGGCCGTCTCAAATTATGACTGCGAGTCGCGAAGTATCATTAGCCTTAATGGATGGAGTATGACTGTTAGTGGGGCAATGATAATCTCACGACTTACAAATAGAGGACTCCCAGCTTAATGACGAACTCTTGCAGGAACCATGCCACTGCCAGCAAGTAAATTACGCTGAATTATTGTGGCTTAATTAAGCTTTATTTCGGTTATTGAGGTTATGTTTTGGGTTGGTTAATTAAGTACTTAATTTTAAGTTATAGTTTGTTGAAACACTTTTTAAAGGTTAAGGTATTTGGTAATAGTAAATGGAAATTGACTTACGGGTAAATTGCTAATTAAGAAATTCAACTTCTAATTGGGATTCAAAGCACGAACATACTAGAAATTTTTAATTTTCCTTTGTGGATTTTTATATATTTGGTTTCAATTAATCCATGAATATATATTTTCAAGATGGTATGGCAATTTGGCCGGTAGCAAGAAGAATGTAATAACGTCATGAATTCACTCCTAAAATATGCGTGTCGCGTATTTGTCAAAAAATGTCAAAAATAGTTTATTAGTGCTTAATCATAAGTATTTACTAAATACTAATTTTTTAAAAAGAAATTACTTTTTACATCTATAATAATTATTTAAATGAAACAACTTATCCAATCAACGATTGCTGGTACGTAGCTCTGTAGCTGGGTTCGGCGCCGTTATGTCATGTCTTGGATGGCGATCTCCGTGAAGTTTAATATTTCTTAGATAATGACTTAATAAGCATTTTAGCTCGAGGATGTGTAGACATAAACTTTATGCACTTATGTGACATATAGTTTACTATTGGATCAACAAATCTTCCGTCACGGGTTAAGTAGATTTTAAATTTAGGAAAAGTATGGAAAATGGTCACTTTTCAAAAATATTTATAAAAACATGCTACTAAGATCCGAATTTGCAAAAACATGCTACTTTTCAAGATTAATTGCTCTGCAGGTCAATGGACTGTTGGTCTTTTACAAATGGCAAAATTGCCCCTCTTTAAAAGAGGGGGAAGGAGAGGGAAATACGTGATTTCCTCTCCTTCTTCCCCAAAATCCCATATCCCATTTTTTGATCTTCGTTACGTTCTTTGATTTTCTTAGGGATTCTGGTTTGAGGCTACCTTCTACCGCTAATCTATGCTTTAAAGAGCTCTATTTAAGTGGGATATGAGGGAGCAGATTGAGCTTCTGCGGAAGCAGTCTATAAGAGACAAATTATTCATTGATCAACATGATGAGGCACTTAGGCTTTGGTTCTTGTCCTTCCTTGATGAGTTTGAGCAAGGATGCAGTCTAGATCGTGTGGAGCTACGAAAGGTCTTCATGGAAGGATTTGTAATTCGGGATGCCAAGACTTGGAGAGCTGAGAGTGAGTTCCTCTAAGAGCAGATTTATAGTCAAGAGGGGGATGTTGAACCAATTGTGTCTGTACTCAATGGTGTTATTGCTCTCACTCGGTATTGTGGATTCTTGCTTTTTGGTTTGATGAAGATTAGGTAAGAATGAGCTTTGAGAGCCATAAAAGGCCCAGAAAGGGTCTAGTTTCCCAAGAAATTGTAGAAACATTCCTTACAATTCCCAAATATAGAGCCGTGTTCGTGTTTGTTGAGTTGGGCGAAAATGGGAGATGGGATTTAATTTGGGAGATGGAGAGGAAAATCACATGTTTCCCTTTCCTTCCCCCTCTTTTAAAGAGGGGCAATTTTGCCATTCACAAAAGCCCAACAGTCCATTGACCTGCAGAGCAATTAATCTTGAAAAGTGGTATGTTTTTGCAAATTCGGATTTTAGTGGCATGTTTTTATAAATATTTTTGAAAAGTGACCGTTTTCCATAATTTCCCCTTTTTCTCCGCCTCCAACTCCTGGAAAATTTTAAATCTTTATTCTCCACCTCTAAGTCTCACAAAACGGAGATCATATGAGCTGGTCCCTCATAGGGCTGTAAATGGATCGGATCATGACCCGTTTACCGTCTGTTTTCGATTAAATTATTTGATTTAATCGGATTTTAACCGATTAAATGATCCGTCGGATCGGATTTGGATTCGATTTTCGAATCCGTTTATAATCGGATTCGGATTTGGATCAGGGCCATATCCGTCCGATTAAGATCCGAATTCGATTAGTTATATAATGTACTTGAAAATTATATAAGGTATCGAGGATAATTAAGTAATTTATCCTCAATGTATAAAAGGAACATTTGCCCTAATTCAAACACTCCAAGTCTCAATTGTCTCTCGTCAGCTCGTCTTCCTCCCAAGTCCCAACTCTCCCTCTCATGGACTCAATCACGCATCCGAATCTCTCGATAGCTATAAATCATCATCGATCTCCTCTCTTTATAAATACTCTCTACCGCTTCCTTCCCATCTTCATGCACAAGCCCTTCTATTTCTAATCTCTTGCTCTTGGGTTATTCGCCTTAACAAATCTCTTTCGCCTCTATTGCCTTTAGAGTTCTTTGATTCTTTTCTTATCTTCTCTGGGACGAATCGTAGCTTTCTGGGTATTGGAGGAAGGGGATTTGCAAGGTTGTTCAGATCTTGTCCGCCATCTTTTTCATGGTTTGTAAAGTAAGTTTTCTTGTTTTGATTCATTTCTCTTTTTTTTTTTTCCTTGATTTCTTTGATTTGTTCGTTGCTCTGTGATTTTTTTCCTCATTTGATTTGTTCGTTGATTTCTTTGATTTGTTCCTCGTTTGATTTTTTTCCTCGTTTGATTTTTTCCTCCTTTATTTCTTTGATTTGTTCCTTGATTTCTTTGATTTGTTCTGGGAATCATCAATAAGTTTCCTCGTTTTTATTTGCTCTTTGATTTGTTCGTTGCTCTGTGATTTGTTCCTCTATGATTTGCTCTATGATTGTTTGCTCTGTGATTTTTTTTCCTTGATTTCTTTGATTTGTTCTTTTTTTTTCCTTTGTGATTTGTTCAGATCAGATCTCTTTTTTTTCCTTTGTGATTTTTTCCTTGATTTCCTTGATTTTTTTCCTCTGTGATTTCTTTGATTTGTTTGTTTGTAAAGTAAGTTTGCTCTGTGATTTTTTTCCTTGATTTCTTTGATTTGTTCGTTGCTCTTTTTTTTCCTCTTTTTTTATCCTTTCATCTGTAGAGATTAAGTTGGTTCACAAGGAATCTGTATCTTTCTTCCTCTTTTATTTTACACGATTCTGTTCTTTTTTTAATCTTGGATTTTATGTCGGAGAAGCATTCACCGATCTGCGGTTTAACCACTTTCTGCAAATTTGATCTTGCTTCTCTTTCAACATATTTTCTTTTGTTTAATAAATACCCTATTACTGATGATTCGTCTTCTTCATATTTTTGGGGATTATTTGGCAGATTCATCTTGCCATTGTTGTTCTTGGATGTTAATATGAGCTTTGTTATTGTATTGAAATCAGTAATTCAAAATCTCTGTTTCCTTTATAACAGGCATTGATGTTGTAATGGAGACCAAAGGTGGTCAGAAGAAGTCCAGTAGTAGTTCCTTACAATACAAAGCTCCTCTCGGTTATAGCATTCAAGATATTCGAATCTTGCATCTGATACGCCCTCAACATGCCCTTTTCAGTAGAGTAGGATTTTCTTTATTTCCATTTCGATTTCTTTCTGCAAATAAACGAAGCACTCCTCCTCTTTCTCTTTTTCTGTCGACTCTCTTCTTTCAATCCAATTTTTTATATCCTTTCTGGTATGCATCGATTTCTTGTAATTTTGTAGTTATTGTGAGATATTTTTTCCTGTTGCATGTATAAATGGATGTATAAAAGGATTCGGATATTTAATCGAGTTGTCGGATTAATTAACGGATTCGAATATCTAATCCGATTTGAATAAAATCGGATAAAAATATGAATTTACCAATTACAATCGGATTCGGACTTGGTATCACAAATGAAAGATCCGTCGGATAATTAAACGAATACAGATATCCTAAATTGTAATAGGATTTGGATTGGGATTCATACAGATCCGCTCCATATTCGCTCCGTTTACAGTCCTAGTCCCTCGTGCTGGAACATATGTTGGTCCAATAGTGGAGGGTGTATACACGTAGGTTTTATATGAGAGCATATCACCTAGACCCTCCTGTTGGAAGATCTGCTGGTCCAACGATAATGCATGTGTACATTTTGAGCTTCACACACCTATGTTGACACATGAATTGCCATTGGACCAGCAGATCTTCCAGCCTAGGGCTCCAGCACTTTTCAAGTCGTTTTATATATGTGTTTTATATATGTATGTGGACATGTATTTCACGGACCAACAAATCTTCTAAGTCGGTGAAACGAACAGCTTGTAGGGTTGCAAAGCACAGGATCGCCGTTGCTGGCCAATCGGTGTGCAAAGGCTGAGTGGGCATCGTCTACAGCGGGGGCTGTAAACAGCCCCTCACATGTATGGTGTGGGGGCCCCAAATGAATGGTGGGGCCCCCACGAAATGTGAGGGGCTGTTTACAGCCCCAGCTGTAGAGGATGAACGCTGGCAAAGGCTGGACAGAAATTAGTTTCCTTTTCCTTTTTTTGGGCGGTTGGATGTGCAAGTAAGTGGATGGCATCGATTGCACTGCCAGTTTAAGAAAAATTATACGCCATGCTGCAGTTGCACGGGACACACGGCGCTTAGAAGATGCTCGGCATAAGCCGAGTTCTGTGATTGGTCCAACCTAAGGTAGTTCGCATTTAAAATATTTTGAATCCGTTTTTAAAATATTTTGAATCCGTTTTTAAAATATTGAGAAGCGATTTGTTTTGTGGTTGAGTTGGTAACAGCTGGCCTGGCGGAGATCCTCTCTCCGCAGGTAAGGCAACACGTTTCTATGGCCCGAATCTCTCCGCTTTCTCTGTCTCCTCTTTCTTCTTCTTCGTCGTCCTCCGTTTTTCTGCAACTTCCGGCGAGGTCTATTTGTCCATCTTTCAGAATCTATGCCGCCGCCGCTGCCTCTTTTCCGAAGGTTGTCGTCACAAGAGAACATGGAAAGAACGGCAAGCTCATTAATGCGCTGGTTCCCTCTCTCTCTCTCTCTCTCTCTCCCTCCCTCTTTCTTTAATGTCCATGGTTGTTTAAACGAACTGCCTCTCTCCCTCTCTCCTTCCTTTAGTCTCATTATTTTTCCAGTGATCTAAGAATTTAGGCAATAAATCTGAATTATAATTAAGTACCGGTGGGAGAGAGATTAAAAGATCCTCGGGAGAATTGAAAGATGAGATGTGTGCGCGTGTCTGTGTCTTTGTGCTTTTTTTAAAAAAAATTTCAATCACCATTATCATCATCAACAACATTACCAGCGGATTTAGTATTGTACTTTCAAAATTGACTGTGTTAATAGGACTCAATCACTTTAAGGGGAAGCAAGTATTTAACGGAATTTTGGGAATATAAGCGGTCAAATCTTAGTTTTTGATTGTTGGAGTCTTGATAAGTTATTCTCTTGCCTGTCTGGTGGGGGTAGGATCTTTTTTTCAAGTATCTTAATTTCATGATATTTTTGTGCGTGTGTAATTTCTTTGTATTTTAATTGAATGGTTACTTTCATATATAATTGCGCTGATTTTCATATGTGAATAAACTTCCTAAGAAACGATCTCTAATAAAGAGCTAGATGATACCATATTGCTGTTTATATTGCAGTCTAGGCATGGTGTCAGTTGCTTGGAGCTTCCGCTTATTCAGCACGCTCAAGGGCCTGACTTGGATAAGCTTTCTACAGTTTTGAGGAGTACGTACTTAAACCAATATTTTCCTTATAAATATGTTGATTGAACAACTGAAATTGGCATTTCTTTCAAAAGTGAAAGACTTGGTCTTCTGTATGTGTCAGCTATCCTTCACCTTATTTAATTTCACTTTGTAATGTGTAATGGATGTGCATAATAGATTTTATTTTGTGTGGATTGAATAATGATTGCTATTTTATTTGGGATTTGCATGCAGGTTTTTTATTTGCCTTACTTTTTTCTTGTATGATTTTGTTGAATTAGAATTTTATGCATAGAAAAAGGCTCATGTTTAATTTCCTTATCTTCCTCTTTTTTGATACCAGCAGATACTACATTTGACTGGATTGTCATAACTTCTCCAGAGGCTGGTCTGGTGTTTCTTGATGCTTGGAAGTAAGCATGCCTTGTTGAATTTTCTATGTGATCCATAAAGTGCTTCCCAAGAATTTGTGTATGATATAAATACATGACAGGAAAATATGTTATGTTGAATATCTTGTATTCTTGTGACTGATTTCATCATCGTCACTCATTAGTGCTGAAAAAGGATTATAATCTGATCATTGTGGAAAACAAATGCTGAAATCATAACTACTCTGTAGATTTCTTTCTAATGAAGCTACAACAGGATTGTAATCTGGTCATTGTTGATCTTTTTTCTGCATGGTCTGTATTGCCAAAATACTAATTGATTTCCATTCGTAATCTGTCATCTGAAGGCAGCAACGTATGTTGAATATTTTTTTTATTTTTTTTGGGTATGAATCGGGTTTAGGGGATAGGGGGACCGGAACATAGCTGGGACTCACGCACACTTTTTGATGAGGGTGGGACTGTATCCCATGATCTATGCTATTACCAGCATGATCCTTACCACCAGAGCAGGTGGCGCCCTCTGGTGGTTTGGCATGCGATGACTAGGAAATCTCAGAGAACTGTGCAGACAGATTTATACGGTTTGGCATTATGCCTACATCCACGGAAGAGAAAAGAAGATACCACTATTCTGAAATAACTGTAGGTTTACAACTCATATCTCCATTCTTAGTTACTAACATACTTTGCCCCCCCCCCCCCCCCCCCCCCCAACCCAATATGAGGCCTCTCAGGTCCCTCCCCCTTGAAAGTCGGACGAAATATGAGCCACACTCCAACTATATGTAATATGATGACTTCAACATTGCAGAATTTATCTTTGTTAAATATCACTACTGGGAGGAAGGTGAGATCTGTGATATGGCTTAAAATTTGGGTTTGGGCTGCTCTGTGTATCTAATATTGTTTCCAAAATAAAAGATCTCCAGATATAATGATTTTCTAAAAGAATTGACTATTGAGTTGGATGATTTGGATAAGTGGCTATATATGCCATGAATAGCGAATTGGAAACTATGCTACCTGTATTCAAATGTACCTGCAATAGTATACTGGGACATTTTTATAGCACATCATGTTATTCCAGATTTCCGGTAACATTTTGTAGCAACTTATTTTATTTTTATGTTCTTAAATATTGGATAAACGCTAGGTCATGATTAATATATTGCGATGTGTTAGCATGGATATTGTTGAAAATTTTAAAGTGCTAGATAAACATACAAGGAGACTTGTAGATTGTCAATTCACAAAGATGATTTTTATGCATGGCACTTTTTGGCCCGAATCACAGAATACGGATATGTAGTGCATAAGATGTTTCATTGATTTTATGCTAGAAAGTAGTATTATTGTGTCATTGTTAAGACTGAAAAGACATTATCTATTCTGGATACAGTTCATCAACTGAGTGCTTTATTTAAAAAGAAGTGAAAATTGCTTCATATGAAGTTTTCTTGTTTTCTTTGATAATCTGGTTTTGTTCTCTAGTGCATATTTGAAGAACCTTCAATTCATGAGAAGAAAAAAACTTATTTTGGAGTACTAATAGGATTCATCTATTTTCCAGCTTTTGTTATATTTGATGGTTCAAATTTGTTATCAGTCTATGTAAAAATTTAGTATGCAACTCATGAACAAATTATGTGTAGTTTGGTTGTCTGGAGATATAAGATTTGTTGCATTGCGGTATAAAGCAGTGTGATTAAATGATGTCCTGGTTAACCATACGCTTGTTTTTGTTTTGAAGTTTATTTTATCATCTCAATAAAGCTGGTTTCTATCACATGAGAATCCTAATTGTTCCTCAGGGCTGCTGGCACCCCAAAAGTTCGGATAGGTGTTGTTGGTTCGGGTACAGCAAGTATCTTTGAAAAAGTAGTGCAATCACCCGAGAGGTGCCTTACTATTGCTTTTTCACCATCAAAAGGTAAGCACACTCTCTCTCTCATATATATATATATATGTATAGAGAGACACACACACACACAGTGTACACACACACACACACACACACATATACATATGTATATATATATGCATATATGTATGTATGTATGTATGTGTGTATTCTTTCCTTCTTCCTTGGCCTGGCTTGAGACAAGGTGATCTACACTCCCCATTTCTTTTTGTAATTGTAGCGGATCTGTTTCACGGACACAGTGATAGAGCAGCTTCACATGACTTGTTGAATTGCTTCTGATTGGAAATGATCTTCGAGTATGCCAGTTGTAATTCATAGATGATAAGTGGTATTTTGTGGAGCTTTTCAGCTTCAATTGATCGTTAGATGCATGTTTGTTTTGAAGCAATTTTGGTGCTAAAGATTAGCTTCACTAAAGATGGAATTTTGGAATACATTTTTATCAATTTCAAATGTAAGTGTGCAAACTATGAACAATATATTTAGGAATTACATTGAGAGCACAATTTAAAAATTCTTCTACTGGGATGTAGTTATAGAGTTTGGAAGGAAGTTTACAACTTAGAAAGCTTATATCTATCTAAAGGAGGTAAGTTGATTTTAGGACGGGGATTGGGGACAACCATGAATATCACTTTTTGAATTAGTCCTGGGTCTGTCTGCCTGTTGAGAAAGGAGCATATGGGTGAGAAAATTCCAGAAATTTAACTTAGCACTTTTTAGGAAATGGCTATGTAGATTTAAGGAGGAAGGGATAATTTTGGGATAGAATTATTATACCAAAGAATGAAAATTCTCATGGAATGGACTTTCTGAAAGATATATCCGAGGCTTTTTCCTATTAGTGTAGAGTGCACCTTTGATTAGGCTTGGTGATAGAATCATATTTTGGGAGTTACATGTATTTTGCTGTCTCAAATCTAATGCACATTTTCCTAACTTAGATTTGGTGTTGTTTGACGTAGGACCATGGGTTAAGGCCTGCATGGCTTTTCAGGATTGCATCATGGTCCAGAAACTGGAGTTCTAGCAGCCTTTGTATAACAGGGTGGGATGGGTGACTTATTCAGCCAATTTCTCTGAATGGAGGACCTAATTCAAGGAGGTGGATTTGGGAGAGAAATTTCATTTTTTTCCCTTTAAAATTATACTTTGTTTCATTTGTGCCAGAAGGTTTGAGCTTTCATGTTTGAATGTTGATTTGGAAGGTGATTGTGCCTTCCAAAGTTGCTTTCTTTATTTGATAGCTGTTTCAGACAAGTTTTTGGCAATTGATACTTTATTTTCTGAAGCTGGATTTTGTTGAATAAGTATGATCCTGTGCAAATAGGAGGTGGAATCTGTAGTTCGTTTTTTTAGTTTATTATGAGCTTACTCATTGACCATGGTACCTTTCATTGAGAATGTGTCAACTGTATTGGGTACTGCCTGAAGCCTTGGCTGCAATCTTTTTGAGTTGGGAAAAGAAAAAGGGTTGAAGCAAAAGCGGTCTGCTATTTGATGTGTCCATTAGCGATCTGATAGATTCTCCGGAAAGAAAGGAATGGTTGCATATCTAAAGATAGGCATCTGGGAGACTAACATTCAATGCAAAATGGAAGCTAGGCATTGCCTCCAAAATTTGTGGGAATTTCCTTTTCAGCTTTAACTCTTGGGTTGGGTCATATGTATAAAAACTAGTCACAACATTCAATGCAAAATGGAAGCTAGGCATTGCCTCCAAAATTTGGGAATTTCCTTTTCAGATTTAACTCTTGGGTTGGACCATATGTATAAAAATTAGTCTGCTAGTGTATCCTTTTTCCCCCCTTTTGGTTGTACTTTAGGTAGCCCACTGTACACACTGTGTAATGACTGGAAACTGAACTTACACAAGTAAGGGGAAAATATAGTACTGTTTTCCATTTTTTTTTTTTTTTTTGGTAGTACTGTTTTCCCTTTTTAATCTTATTTTGTACAAATTCTGTTCCTTAAGTTGCACAGAAAACAGAATAAATATCAATTAGCAAAAAACAGTTATTTCCTAAAGACTGGAATAATTTAAAGTTTGAAACACATTTGTTATATTTGTAGTTATTCCTGAGTAATCAGGAAGTGAAATAGTCCAAACCTGATCTTTTAGCTGTTGTTTTGATAATAATCTATTGAATTGCTTTCAGATGTTTACAAGTTTTATTTATATTTAAAGAATGGATTTTCTGTTTTCCAGCAACAAGCAAAGTGTTGGCTTCAGAGCTTCCAAAGTATGGGAGTAATATATGCACCATCCTTTATCCTGCTTCTGTTAAAGCTAGTAATGAGATTGGTATGTTCTGCATAAAGCTTATATGGTTTTGGTTGCCATACTTGTTGATTATCATCTTAGTTGCTATGCCTGGACTTTCATAACCTAAAACTGCTGTTTGATAGGTTAGTATTCTCTTAATATTTAAACTTTGGGATATGATTAACACTGAAGTTTAAATTTTTTAGACTCCTCTCTTTACTGTGGTGGATGATGCATGCCTTCTGATGATCATGACTGGATATAAAAAATGACGGATTTTCCCTGTGGGTAAAGTGCTTTCACTTAATGGATCCAGAACTTCAAACACTGTGTGCACTCTATTCAAATTGAGTTTAACTAAATAAAAGAGCATTAAGATAAACTTCGTACAGACTATAATCATCGTCTTTATGATCTTATCTTGGGTCTGATACATAGTTCTCTATTGACATCCATCAGCATTCACTCCTTTGTTGTAACCCCTCCTCCATTCTGGACTGCTATGCAGTATTCAGAACCTGAATATTGCGGCAGCAGAATTAAACCTGTATCTTGACAAAATTTAAATGTAATTATTTCATCCACTAAAATTACATTTTGAGGTGATGATATCGCAAAGGTGCTGCTGTCCTAGCCGTAAGGCCTTGAGAATGTTGCTCCCATGTTCTATGTTCAATGCTCCTTCGCCCCTCATGGGATAGCTCTTAAGGCAGGTTGTCTCCTACAGGCTAGGTCTTACCTATGGGGGAAGTCATCCATGAGCTATGTGCCCAACAAACTGAAAAAAGAGTTGATGACATGGCACAATTGGCGTTATTTTAAAAATTGGATGAAAGTAAATCCTGGCCTTGATCTGGTCATTCAAGTACATCCATAAGCATGACTTTTTGAGGACAAAGTGTTGAAATGTGAATTGATTTCCACAATTTATGTCCATCTAAGCAAGAATATAATTTACAAAATAAGTCCATTGTCAAACATCACTAGTCAGATGTGAGTTGAAAATTTATGGCGATCCATGTTGAACTATTGAAGTTGGCATAAGTGCATGTGGACTAAATGATTGGCCCACATTTGCTATGATATAGGAGCGGCTATTTTTGGCCTATGTTTGGATTTTGTTTCAAGATGTGTTGGTTTGTTAAGTCAAGCTTCTACCAGTTCTTGCTCTATATTTGGACGATGCCATATGAAGTAACAAATGAGTGTTAAGTAGCCATGTTGAATGGCTTGGAATGCAATAAAAGGTATGGTGGTCACATAGATGTCCTTGTTAAGATCTCTTGTGTAAAAAGCTTTCTTTGCTTTCTACTTCAATCATAAGGAATTCTTGGAAATTTGTTCTTTTCCATTGTGCAAGTGCAGTTACGTACCTGGCGTTCTACAAAATCATTTGTTTTATTCATTTGCTGAAACACTGATTGATGGGGTTTGGTGAAAGCGATGTTTCCATGCCTATTTTTCTGAAGAGCTGCTCTAGTTCTAGTGTATGTCATTTATGGGTTATATTGACTTGTGCACGAGTGTTAGGTGTGAGTATATGTCTAAGACTTGGATGCACTTGACCTCTGAAACTTAAGATATTGGGACTTGGTTGAGAAGTTTCCAAATTTTGGATATGAATATTGGGATTCGGTTGAAAAGTCACCAAATAAATGTAAGTAAGGTAGGTCAAAATCCAAACTTTCTCATTCTCTTTTTTATTCACTAGGGGCATGAGGGGACAGGGCAAAGGGCTAGGGGCAATGGGCAAGGGGGCAGAAAACTCAAGCTTATTAGCGCCAATTTAAAACCGTCACTAATAATAACAAAAATGCCCCTAAAAGTTTTAGCAACGCAGGTTTTAGGGGCGGGCTCTGCAAAGGACCTACAAACTTTAGAGAAGGAAAATATTTAATTTTCTATTTGTTATTAAACGTCTTTTAAGTAGATAAATAGTTTAGAAGATAACAATAAACAGGAATGTCAAATGCCACAGTAATTGGTGAGATGATAATAGATGTGGGCTACTAGCATGAAGATGTGCGTTTTGGGTTTGAGCATAGCCACTCAGCACAAAAATGTCAAAGGCCAATCTATTGCTAGTCCAACCCACCAAGGACCGTACTTCAGCAAGATTTGCACCATGTTATGGTTCCTATTTTTTCAATTGTTAACTAATTTTATTTAGAGATTCTTTGTGCTCTTCAAGCTTCTTAAAACACCTTATGGTCCTTCAATACACTAGATTTCTACGCAGACATTTCTGTGCCCTATTACCTGTTTAATACAGAATATTTCTTGTAGTTCTGTGTTTTCATGTGTATGGCCATTGAATAGTCTCTCATTTAAGTGAATTATAATTATTTTTTCAAATGGTAAAAAATTTATATTGTATCACTGGTTTGGTGGTCATATGTAAGTTATAACATGCACTTGGGATCATCTCTTTGTAAAGGTTTTTTTTTTTTTTTGAGTTTATCTTTTTCTGAAAATAGCTGGAATTTTCAAGTGACTTGTATTTTGTCTTATATTGCAGAAGAAGGCCTACTTAATCGTGGATTTGAGGTCACAAGGCTGAACACATACAATACGGTAACAAATTTTCAATATTTGTTACATATGTGTTAGGTTTAGCCGTTTAGGTTAGGAAGAGAACTTCTCCAAATTCTTTTTTGTCAAATTAGGTTATTTAGTTCTGCATATGGTTGTACAGCATGTGGATGTTTTTATTTGATTTACTACAGGTTTCTTAAGTTGATGGCTGTGGCTTTCATCTTTTAGTTGGAAGAACCCGAAGATTCTTAATGTTAGCATCTTGGTAATCATTCAGACGCTTTGTTGGAAAAGTATTTCAATGTTGGTATCTTGGAGTCACATGCACATGCACGCTAACACACACAATTGCCCATGCTCATGCACACGGGCATCTCATGAGTTGTGACAACCTCAGCTGATTGACAAGTCCCACACTTTGGAAATGCTGATGAATGTGAATGGTCATCTCCTAACAGGCATGGATAAGACTCTTCTAATAATTGGCATTAATTATCACAAGATGCCATTCTATCCAAAAATAACTTCTCTGTTTAATAAAAACTGCTTGTTGTCAATCCTAATTATCTTTATACTGCGATAATAATCTTCCAGAAGGACATATAAGATACCCTCAGATGGGGGAACTTGTATAAAAAAATTGGTCCATGTGAACCTAGCATCAACTGATTACTTTCTTGTTGAAAATTCAACTGTGGTTACAGTTTTCTCCAGCATACTTTCCTTTCATTGCAGGTACCTGTGCATTATGTAGACCAGAAGGTTCTTGCACAAGCACTTTCTGCTCCAGTTGTTGCAGTTGCTTCTCCTTCAGCCGTTAGGTAACTAAGTGATTCATCCAGAATGTTTGCTTGTTTATTATTTTAAGCTATATAACTTAATATGTTTATAAGAATTTTAATTTTATTCAAGTCCAACTTACCCATCAAAATATACCTAAATTCGAATTTATACATTTCAAATTTAACCCTTCCTCTCTTTTCTTTTCTTTTCTTTCTTTTTTTGTTTTTTTCCTTTTTGGCTTTTCACTATTATGACATGGACTTTTGTATTTTCCTAAAATCTAAATCATGCAGAATCTAGACACTTGCGTTCTCATTCCATGTGCTGAGATGATATACCTTTGTGTAACAGAGCTTGGGTAAATCTGACTTCGAAATCGGATCAGTGGGACAAATCAATTGCTTGTATTGGTGAGACAACTGCTTTGGCTGCTAAAAGATTAGGATTCAGGAATGTATACTACCCAAAAAATCCTGGTCTAGAAGGGTAATCCTTATTCTCTGAGATTTTACTTTAGAACTGCTTTTTCAGTTACTAGTAATTACC
This sequence comes from Buxus sempervirens, assembly GCA_947561395.2. Classification (NCBI taxonomy): domain Eukaryota; kingdom Viridiplantae; phylum Streptophyta; class Magnoliopsida; order Buxales; family Buxaceae; genus Buxus; species Buxus sempervirens. Next base: position 37,261,086 of record OX387190.1, read on the forward strand.
AATCTGTTATTTATGTTCAAACATGTGATCTATTATTGGTTACAGATGCTCATTGATGATACATTGGAAAAAAAAAAGGACAGTAATGACATAGGTGAAAAACCTGCTTTTCTTTTGTTGAGATCATTGCAAAACTCGATAAGACATCTTGGGGTTGAATTTTTGCATCCTTCTTTTCTTATATACAAAATTCTTTGTCCTAACTCCTAACTAGTTGGGGTTGGTAACATGATACCATCCTAATCTATCAAAAGACAAATCTTCACTTATGTATATGCAAATCATTTGTAATGGACACCATCTGGGTCTATTTCTGTCTCATTCACCTTTTAGATCATTAGCTTTCTGTAACACTCATATGTGTTCATTCTTCATTATTTCTTGTCATTCCGCACATTCATCCTACATGTCATTTCTAGTTAGACCTATTGTAGCCAAAACAAATAGGGGAAAAAATTAAAACATAAAAAGAAATAACTTAATCAAATTCAATAAATTTCAGGAAACCCCTTTAAATATTGTTTGGATTTTTCCGATTCTTTGCTTTCCCTTGTTCTCTCGTTAAAGTTTTCAAATGATTCTTCAAACAACTCATCATGTGAACTGCGAAGTTTCAAGAGGTTTGTAGGTCAAGTGAGAAGGTTCTTGTGAAAAAAATGGATTGATGATAGTTGATATGTATCTCATTGATACAAAATTATGTCTGATATGGAATGTACCTTGTATTATTATCAGAATCAAATCCCTTCTACATGTAATGGTGGCAATGGCTCTAGTTGGACGGTATCCCTTTGTTGTTGATAAATGTCTTCCTATGTCTGAATCCCTGTTACTTACCTTATGATTAAGTTGCTTTCTTGTTGCACAACATTCTGCCGCATATATCATGGTAAACCTACTATATGTTTGGTAAAAGTTTGCTCATTTAACTTGTATGGAATAAGTAACAATTTTCTTTTAGCCTGAGTGCAGTTGTTGCTCACTTAACACACTATAGGAACCTCTGCACTTAAGCCATGCATCTTTAATTATACGTGCAACATGCATGTCAATATCCCTTTCTTTATTTATAATCCAAAATAATGGTGAGTGATTACTTTTGGAAGCCTCCTGTTTCTCAATTGAAGTATGAAGGCATCATGAACATTCTGAAGCATGTGGCTGTTATCCAAGAGAAGCGTATTGAGGTTCATTTAGATGCCTAGTTTCAAGCCTGCCTTTTATTTAGTGTTATTCCTTTTGGAATTGCACCATCAAAAACCTTAAAAGGCTGTCTAATTGGTTAGCATATCTTAACAAATTTCATTTTGGCTGATTGATATTTGTGATGGCAGGTGGATTGACAGCATTCTTGAAGCGTTGAGTGTCCATGACAAACACCATAAGGTCCAAATGTAACCTTGGGAAACTTTTATTTCAAATGTGTTGTTGAGATGCCATTCTTTTCTTTATTTTTCTTATAATAGATGAAAGGTTTTTTTTTTTTCCTTCTCTTTTTGCCTCTTTTTCTTTTTGCCTCTTTTCTTTAGGCCGTAGTTTGTTGATGAGGGAGGAACAAACAGGTGCAGGAATAAGGCAAGCCTCGAACTTCACAAAGGCATGTGAGACTAGCAAATGTTTTAGTCTGAGCAGAGTCCAAAGAAGCTTGTGAACAGAATGGAATCTCTTAAATGTTTAATTGAAACTGTAACTCACTCTTTTCAAGTAACCACGGAGAAAGATCATTCCAGTATGTAATGCCATTATAGGCTTTTAGATTCGTTTGGTGAGCTGATCTGTAACTGAGTCTCTCATTCCTTCAAAAGGGAGCTTTAAGTGGACAACGTCTGTTTACACCTGCTGTAGCCCGACGGCAGAATTAAATCTTATGTGACTACAAGTCTCCCTAAATTAGGGAAGTGAGGTTGGTTAATAAACCCACCATTACATAGGAGGTTAGGAAAAAATCTATAAAATAAAGACTCTCTTTAAAGACATGGAGAGTGGGGTCCTCCACTTCTTAAAAACGTGGAAGGTTTGTGCAAGGTGGGGTTTAACTTCTCAGACCATCCTACTTTCATGCTATCCTTATAGCATGAAGTAGTCTATCCTCTTGTTACTACCCGTTGCAACAACACATAGAGATCCCCCTTATTCCTAAAAAATGCTAAGAAGGTACGTCCTACTCTGATCATGGCTAGGTACGATCTTACTTACCCTTTCAAGCAAGGTTAAGGGCAATCACGATGTGCACCCCGGAACCGATAATCTTCAAGGCGGTCCCAGGTCTCTTCTCTTTCTGCTACCGATCACGGTCATAGGAAAACAGGCAGCAGGTATTGAGATTTTATTGGTCTTCTTTTTACTTTTTTATTAATTCTCATCACCACCCATTCTTGAAATGGCCATCACTCCACACGGTTCATCTATCCTTGAAACGACCTTCATCTCACAAGGCCCTTAGTTTCTGCAAATTTTACATCAAACGGCCATCACCAATGTGGTGGTCGTCAATATTGCCATAAAATTGGGGGGAAAATCTTGGAGGACAAACCCCAATCCTCTTAGCAATCGTCGGATCATAAGTCTTTCAATCTACAGGCAGTGGGGTCGTATCTGAACCGCAACCAGTCTGGTTTTGCGTACGAACGGCGTTGGGGTTAAAAGTTTCCGACTCCTTCCTTGCATCGGCACAGATGCTAGTACGTCCGCGCACTTACATGTTTTGGAGCCGAGCTGGAAATGATGGCAACAATGTCAAATCATTCCCATTTAACTCGCTTTTTGTGCTTGGTGCTAACTTGTGTCAAAAGGACAAACACCAAACTGAGCAAGGGAAACTCAGAGGCGCATTTTGCTCTGAAAAGGTTTTCTAATTAGCCAGCCGTGGGAGTGGTGACGCCTCAGCACTCATCTGAATAAAATAATTTCATTTTACTAAAAAAACGAAAGAAAAAATATGTAATAACGTATTTTCAAATAAAATACTCAATATATATCCATTCTTTCTAAGTTTCATTACGTTGCTGCTCCTCCGTTAATGATTCGAATAATGGATGGTGAGTGTAGTACGTTGGAGATACTAGGGATCATGGCACGCTTTTAATTAATTAAACAAAGTACATCTCTTAAAATATAATACATGAAAAATAGAGCAGGTATTGTAAATTATCTTTTAGTGGGCAGAACTCACATTATCTTTTAGTTTTTCACAAAAAGCTTTGATGGCGTTAACGTCAGCCCAACTTTATCTAGTCAGGTGGGGGGTAAAACCGTAAAAGGCTGGGCGGCGTACAGGTGAGGGAGTCCAAGAGTCTTAAACCGAAGGTGAAGGAGCCGTTTTGAGTCGGTCAAAGATTACGTGGCCCAGTTTTCAATCTACGCGTGGATGGTCCTTGTATCCTTATGGCAACAAAAGGAGCGGACACAAGCAAATCCCGTGGGATCAGGTGACTGTGACACTGCCGCCAACCCTGTCGCCCTTTAGTAGAAGTTGGGCTGCCGCACGTCCAATGGATTCCCGATTCCCTTGAGGGTGGGGCAAAAGTGGCCCACAGTTTCGTCTTCTTCGGCGGTTGCCAAACGCCTCTATTCTAAATTGTGGGGCCCAAAGCCTTATCACGGGCCCCCTCTACGTTGTGTTGTACTATACGTACGCGATGCAGACTCACGACAGGAGATGTAGGGAGGGTAAAATGGACATTTAGCAAGTAGTGCTAATGGACTTAGTAAACTTCCCCAAAGCGCCGGCTTATTAAATTTACGCATCGGGACTGTCTCTGTCTCTCTCCGTCTGCTCACGTAATAAGATGCAAAGAGACAATAGATGGTCTTCGAACTCCTCTTCAACGCAGAATAACCTAATAAACCCGTCACAGACCAAAAACGGCCAGATCTCTCAAAATTACGGATGTATCCATGCCTTTTAGACTTTAAACAGCAGGCATTGGTCGTTATTTGATGAAATTTTTTAGGGTAACCTGGTCATCGAAAAGTACAATTTCTTTTTAATTCTGGTCTCGGTCGCTCTCCGCAGTTCTCCGTTTTATCAGGTGAGGTGACTTTGTGTGGTGCTTCATTTCTATTTTTCGCCAACTCTTTCGGCTAAAAGCGAAGAAAACCCTAGTCACCGAGAACCAGATGGTCGATTCTGTCTTACAGAGATGGGCAAAGAAACCCTAACGACAAGAGCTGAGCAACAGCTGTCGATGTTCTATCGGTAAACCTGCCACTTTCCTTTTCTTCACCCTTTATCCTCTTTTCCAGTTCCTTCTGTTGCGATTTTAGCTGCGTGTCGCCATTTCTGGTTCACATATTTTGCTTTATTATCCAATCATCGTTATGCTTCTCTCTCCCTTCCATTTGTTGATTATTGTTCTGCTATGCTGTGCCGTTTTCGGGGAAGTTTTTCTGGTTTTGATTGTTTTTTTTTTTTTGGGGTCGGGTACATTAATTGTAGTAGCCTTTTTCTGTTATTAATGGCGACTTGTGAGTAACTGTCAGCGAGAAACGTGAGGGTTTAAGGTTATTTTCGACTTGGTATTAATGTTTCTGAGTAACTCCATAAACACTCTTGGAGAAATTTTTGTGTTTCCAATTTTACTGATTGCTTTTGATGTATCGATACCTTTTTATATAATTGTAGATTTAATAGAAGCCTTTAAAATTTTTAAATCCTGTTTTGGTTGAGTTATTATGTATTAATTGGCTGGTCATGCAGGTTTCCTTCCTTTTTGAAAATCACTTAATTTTTGAACGCAAGCTATTAACGGAAATTGTTACGTGACTGTAAATACAACGAGAGAACTGAAATAAATAAATAAATAAATAAAAGATAACTACTCTTTGTCATTGCCACCACATGGCTGCATATTTGATCTTTATACTTTCTTTTGAATTTTATTAACATCACTAAAAAACCTTATGCCAAACTAGTGGGAGTTGGCAGTACCAATCCTGTTTCACCTTCCCAATCCTTTCATAAATATTTACATTCTATTAAATGGGCTTTTAATTTAATCTTTTTCTGTGTGTTTTTACTTTTCCCTTTGCTTTTGTTTTTCCATATTATCTATATTTTAAGTATTTTTATGTCTTGCCAACCTGCATCAGTCTGTTATGACATGTCAAACATATTGGAGTCATACACATTATTTCTCTTTTTATCATTCAGAAGTTTTCTTTTCCCCTTTAATATTTTAATCTATAGAAAAAATGAGGTCGTGCAATCTTATCTCAATTAGAGATGACTATTTCCCATCAGTAATAGCATTTGTGTCATTTTTTTTTCAGGCAATATTTTCGGCTATCCCAAGAGTACCATTTTTTACTGGTTCTGACATGTGCCTATTTTAGCCTGGCTACATGTGGGCCATGTTCTGTGAAAAATCATTTACTCTCACAAGGGATTGGGTTGTACAATCCATTAGTTTATGATGCATGTGGTTCCTCAGGGCATAGTTATGTTGCAGGGCTTCAAGACTTGTTTCTGGGTGATATTAGCTTGGCTTACAATCAGGGAAGCACACCAACCCGCTTGGATCTTGTGAATGTTTGTCAAAAACCTGAATTATTTTGCTTTCCTTCGACATTGGGTGGAATTTGGTCTGAAGAGCATAAGCTTAATGAAAATGTATCTGGAGCTTCTGAGAGCCAATATGATACAAAATTGTCGAGAGGATCAGTTTTAGATGGCATGCAGGAGAGTAACATTAGCAGGTTGTCAGACTATGGCAAATTTAAGTTATTGAACGGGCAGACTGTCTCCTGTTCTTTGAAGTTTGGAGAGGGATTCCATGGCGTATTTTCACATCAAAACAACTTTGAAGATCAAAATAGTCTTTCTTCCTGTCAAGGGCCTTCACCCAAGCAGCATGGGTTGAGTTATATCTCAAGTAAGAACTCCGAGATCACAAGATCGGGTCTCCTTGACGGTTCTTCATCACAAAATGTGCAAATAAGCTCCCATTTACTGGACTGGGGACAGCAGTATTTATATGCTCCCTCATTAGCTTTTTTAAAAGTTGAGAATACTCATAATGACAACGTTTTACATGTCTACGAGCCATTTAGTACTGACACACAATTCTATCCATGTGATTTTGATGAGATTTTGCTGGGACCTGGAGAAGTTGCTTCGATTTGTTTTGCTTTCTTACCAAGAAGATTGGGCTTGTCATCAGCTCAGCTGGTCTTGCAGACAAGCTCTGGGGGTTATTTGGTTTATGCTAAAGGCTTCGCTATTGAATCTCCCTATGGCATGAAACCTCTAGTGGGCTTGGATATGTCCTCCAGTGGAAGGTGGAGTAAGAATTTGTCTTTATTCAATCCTTTCAATGATACCCTCAATGTGGAGGAAGTAACTGCGTGGATATCATTGTCTTCAGGGAATGCTTCCCATTTTGCAGAAGCTTTGTGTAGAACGGGCAGTTTTCAGGATTTTGATGGTCTTTTTTCTCTCATTGATGTTAAGGAGAGGTTGGATATCATGAATGGCAATGTTGGTTTATCCTTGATGGGGTTAAGACCCCATAGAAACTGGAAGCTTGATCCTTTCAGTAATGAAACCATAATGGAGATAGATTTTTCTTCTGATTTTGGGGGAAGAGTATATGGTGCATTTTGTATGCAGTTGCATAGTTCCTTGCAAAATAGATCTGACACTGTTATAGTTCCTCTTGAAGCACAATTACATGGGAAAGCGGCATATAGTGGTTTGAGTGGTCTTGTTTCTTTATCTCTTGAGGCTCTTATGCCATGTGATGACAGTGAAACGGTGTTTGTTGCTCTTTCTCTAACAAATGGGGCTGCATATCCATTAAGTGTTCTAAAGATCAGTGAAGTTGTACAAGGTGAAAAGCTGTTCCAGATAAAATACATGGAAGGCTTACTACTTTTCCCTGGTACGGTTACACAAATTGCTGTGATTTCATATAAGGTTCTGTTTGTCGCTTCACAAGATCATCCTCCTGAGACTCCCAATGTAAACTCAAACTGTAAATTACATATACTGACAAATGACTCAGGCAGTCAGATTGAGATTCCTTGTCAAGATGTAGTACAACATTGTTCAAAATGGCAATTAGACTCCTCCATTGGATATGAACCTCCGCCTGAGAAGGGAAAATCGGGTAAAAGAACAGGTACATTCGGCAGTGGTGAGCAATCACTGCCTCAGAATAAGGTATGCCGATTTTAATATACGACAGAATCTAATGCAATTCCAGGATATGTGTTGGATTCCTTGATAAGAAAAAAATGATGAAATGTGCTTATAATCTTTTGAATCTTATTTACTATATGAAAATGGTTCTTTTTTTTCCCCTGATAATTTGGTCACTTGCATGTTTTCCTTATTCCAGAGTAAACTAGGATGGGAACTAAGTACTATGGAGGTTGTTTCTTGTGAATTTTCCAAGTTTATATTGACGGAAAGAGGGATAAGAGACTATGGTTTTTCTTGAAAAGAAAAGGGAAAAAAAAAAAAAAAACAAGATGCATGACACCTGCATTTCCTTGAAGCAGAAAGATCTACCTATTGTTTCTTTAGCCAGGTCGTCACCTAGATTTTTAGCAGTTGGCCATCTTTGAATTAGAAAGAGCAGCGTGCTCATTTTAGGGGCCAACTCACATATATCTTCTTCCATATTGTCTGTTAGGCCATTTTTAAAATCTGCATTGCTTGTGGGTTCGAGCTAAAATTTAAATAAGTTGCAATAATCATCTTTAACTGCTTAACTGCAGGGTTCTCTGTTCTTATTGAAATGTTAAGGTCTTGGAGAAGGCAAAAGTGTTAGCTTATTTGAGTTGAGGTCTCTACGTGGGCTGGGATAGACATGGATGGTCCTATAATTATCATCTCTAAATGCCCATACTATCTCCAATGTTCTCATGGTTGTTACCAATCGTCAACATCATCAGCAAAAGGCCCTACCCCAACTAGTTGGGATATGCAATAAATACAGATCTTGTTCATATATCATGATTTAAGAAAATTACCATAGTTTGATTGACAGTTTCTTATTGGCTGTTGAGAAAAGATTAGTCGTCAAGGTTTTAAAATGTCTTGGCAAAGCTAGACAACAAATGTATCTGTAGCCTGGCTGATTAGGTGGTCACCCAAGCAGCAGCCGTAGAGAAATTTGTTTACATTATTCCCAGGTTATCTACAATTATTGCTTAGAAAATTTCATCATGTGACACATTTCCACCTATATAATCATGAAAGTTAGAGTGAGATGAATTTCAATTGAAAATAATTTAAAAGGATTATAAAATTGATTTGATTAGTAAATCATAAAATACCTAGAAAATATCAAATTTACTTTCATGCTGTCATATGAGAGGAATGCATGATATTTTGATGCTTACATGTAAAAGCAATATATCAGATACATCATATTGAATATTGCATGAATGGGATCTAGATGATAAAATATGTAAAACATAATAACCATATCATAGCAAGAAAATGACAAGAAAATTGGTTATAAAAAGGGAAAAATAACAAGAGAGATTGAAATTAAGGAAATGAAGATAAAAGCTAGGGAGCTTATAAAGTACAGAAATTAAAAATGAAGAAGTCAACAATAATCTATGGAGTGTGGAAAAACAAAAGGGAAAATACATGGGGAGAAGATAGGAGTATCTTTCCTACAAAACTTAAAGACAAATTTCCTATGGATCTAGGCCACGTTGATCAACGTTAAGATTATGAAGGAAAAAATATGCTCTTACGTGGTTGGTTTGGCACCTATTGCTTCCTTTTCTAGTTGAATGGAACCATGATGGGCTTTGACACATAGAACATATTGTTGAATTAATAATTTTCGATTAGTAAGGAATTATTGTAACGTAGGTGTCTTGTATTTCATTTTATTTAGTCTTTACAACAGGAGGTTTGCTTGTGCAGTTTGAGAGGGCTCTAATCCCAACCCAAATTTTTGGGATCCTATATAAGGTGGAAATAGATTTTTTTTTGTTTTGTCTTAGTGTGAGATTTGTCTTGAGAGAGACTTTTGGGGTTTTTTTGGCTTTTTGGTGAAGTTAGGGTATCCAATTGCTTGACAGAATAGCTTTTGTAAGTTCTCTTGTTTGTTAGTGCAGATTCTCATCATCTCTGCCATGGACGCATGCTGTTAGCCTAACAACATAAAATCTGTGTGTTATGTGTTTGTTACCCTTCTTCTGTTCTTTGTTCCCCAATTTTGTTCTTTGTTTATTTTTGCCATCGTGTTCGTTATTCCATAACAATTTGTTATGCAATTGAGTAATAATTTCACATCAGCTTAATTTGTTTCCATTTCTTGATGTACATTATAAAGGTAAAATTAAACCAACTCTATATAATTAATTAGGTTAGGTGGTTACTTTGCCCAACAAAATCATGCATAGGAAGTTGTATGGTTTCATATGCATTCACCTAGACGTCTAAGCGGTTGTATGGGTGATGCCCACCTCTGCAAGCTTCCCCTGGGATCCTCAAAAAAATTGGTTTTGCCTTTTCATTGAATACTTGGGTCCCACCTAGCTGGCCTTCAATAATACCGTTTCTCATTTGACAACTGAAAATTTATTTCTGTTTTAATTTCTAGACATTACTTTGCCTTTGCAAATATTAGGTTTACAACCATAACTCCAAGTGAATCAATCTCCTATAGCTGACCATGAGGTCAACTTCAAGCTTCTGGCTGATGCAAAAAAGTGAACAAATTCTGTTTACAACTTCTGAGCTTTGACAGCATTTAGTTGGATGATCACATTTAAATTCATTACTCCGTAGGCTTGAATTTTAAACCAAGCAGAATCTTTTGGATGGCAGAAAGACGTTAACAAGTTATAGAGAAAATAATTTCTCAGGAAATAAAGGGTCCCTGTTGTCCCTGCCCTCTGCTTTCTCTCTCATGCATTCCCCAGGATAATGGTCCTGAAATCAAGTAAGAATGAAGCTCTAGAACAGGCATTGAATTAATTTCAGTTTTGTGTTCTTTTTTTCATCATTTAAATATACATTTGATTTCAGTTTCCTTTTTCATTTAATGTTACTCCATCACTAAAGATTCAGTATTTATGTACAAGGATCACAACCAAAACCTTGTGCTGATTTCATGATTCCTGCCTTAAAAAAAATTTTGTTTTCATCTTCTTATGCTTTCTTATTTGGTTTATTTGTGTGTGTGCGCTGGTACGCGTGCACGTGCATGTTTTCTTGCTTGTTTGCTTTAATTATTATCATTTTATACTTGTCCTGCAATTTCATTTGTGTTCTTTGTTTGTAGTAACTGCTGGGTTCTTCCCATCTCATAGCTTAATGTAAAATTTTCCTCCTCCTCCTTTTTCGGTTTTTGTTTTGTGTGCGTATCTGTTGCTTTTTTTCTTTCTTTCTAATATGTACAACATACCCACATGCATGAGATTTCTTGTCTCAGAAACCATTGTGTTCCTGGCATCTTGCAGTTGAAGGTATTGTGGGCAGCAGATGCAGATGAACGGGTATTAAGGAACTGGAAATCTCAAGGCATCACAAGTGTCCTGTCTGTGCTGGATGATCATGAGATATTATTCCCTATGGTCCAGGTTGGAAGTCATTACTCTAAGTGGGTTTCCGTGAAGAACCCAAGTCAACATCCAGTCATAATGCAGCTCCTTATCAATTCAGGAGCAATCATTGACCTGTGCAGGCCTGTGGACGAGTTCTTAAACTCCTCATATGGTAGATTGGTTCAGAATGAGCTCACTAAAATGACTGGGCATGGATTCTCAGTCTCAGAGACTGCTATAACAGAGATTTACGTCCATCCTTATGGTAGAGCAGTTTTGGGGCCTATTATCTTCCATCCTTCAAGTAGATGTGGATGGAGGAGTTCAGCTCTGATAAGGAACAATCTTTCTGGTGTGGAGTGGCTGCCTCTACAGGGTTTTGGGGGAACAACTTCCTTGGTCCTGCTTGAGGGGTCTGCACCTGTGCAGAGCATAGAATTCAATCTCAACATGCCTAGTCGTCTCAATGTGTCACCCTCATACTTCTTATTTAACATGGAAGACACAATTACTGCTTGTTCTCAGCCATCGTCAAAAGAAATATATGCTAAGAATGTGGGGGATCTGCCACTGGAGGTAAGAAGAATTGAAGTTTCGGGAACTGATTGTGGTTTGGATGGATTCAACATAAATTCTTGTAAAGGTTTTTCTCTTGAACCTGGGGAATCGATGAGGCTCCTTATCTCATATCAGACAGACTTTTCAACTGCTGTGCTTCACAGAGATCTCGAACTGGCTTTGGCAACTGGTATTATTGTGGTCCCTATGAAGGCAAGTCTTCCTTCGCACATGTTAAATGTCTGTAAAAAGTCATTGTTCTTGATGCGCTTAAAAAAGATCTCTTTAGTAGTTATTGTTGCTGCTTGTGTTATGTTTCTGTTTCTATACTGCATTCATCCTCAACCAGTGGCCTTGGGTACACAGTATTACTTGTTTGAGGGCGAAAGAGGTTATATTGCTACCATTAGGAAGGCAGGAAAACATTTTCGCTTGCGACTTAACCAGGGATGCGATAGCTTTTCTGTGTCTACTAACATGGATAATATGATCAAGTCATCTGCTGACAATGAGAAGCCAAAGCTTGCTTTTGTTGGCAGATATTGTGATAGTCCTAGTGGGTTTCAAAAACAAAGGATCACTCAGCTTCATTCAGGGATACAAGATAATAAGGAGCAAAATATTGGTATATCAAATCCTCAAAAGGAAATTGCATTGTTGCCATCATCTGCAGCATCAGGTTCTGGGAGAGATGTTCAGAGATGTGGTAAGCCAGAAACACCAGGAAATGGTAACCTCACAATTAAGATTTCAAAGAGGCAGGAAAGGCGGCGGCGTAAAAAGAAGAGTGGTGGAACAGCATTAACAGCAATCCTTGATGTTTCAAGCAGTCAGAGTGGGAATTCTACACCTTCTTCACCTCTGTCACCTGTCACATCTTCTATGCCTAAACAAATGTGGCCTCCATCTCCGGATGTTAACCATATGACTGAGGCTAGGAGTCCATTTGCTCAGGCCCGAGGTGAGAAATGTAACAAGCTACAAGACTTAAAATCTGCTAGTGAAGCCAGGTTATTGGCACAGGAGGTTTCTGAAGAGAACCCTTCTGCACCAAGAAAAACAACCAGCAAAGCAGTTCTCTTGCCTTCTGCTACTTTTCCGTGCATGGGTCATCGTGTCACAGGTTTGGTTAACCCTTCTCCATTTTTGGCTTCAACTTCTACAATTGCTCCGCATGAGAGGGCTCCTGGATCCAAACTATGCAATCAGAAGAGTGTAAAAACAGAAGACAAGTTAGGTCTGGAGGATGAGTTCACATATGATATCTGGGGTAATCATCTTTCTGGTCTTCATTTAATGGGTAAGTTTTCTGCAACGATCTCAAATGAATCAGAAGGCCACTCAGTAATTTCCAATGCCTCAGAAGGTCATTCTGAGAGCTTCTTTGTGAGGGGCCCCCAAACCCTCATGCAAAAGCCTAAAGCAAAATCTGTATCTCCATCATATATGCCTTACTCTGCTGTAAGTGGCTTTCATCAAAAGGATTAATTATAAATTATCAAGTAATTATTAGGTCCAAGTCTCTGTTTGCTTTTGCCTTTCATTAGCATATATGCAGCTCTAACAAAATGCCTTGTTCCAAGTGAAAAGCCATATCCGCGGTTAACTTACATGTCTTAAGTAGTATATATACATCCATCAAAAGGAAGGAGTTCAAAAGTTCAATCTTTCTTGCCAAAATGCATGCCTCTTCAGCCTTTCAGAGTATGAATTCTCTCCCTTACCTAGATGCTGCTAATTAGGTGGATACTCTAATCTTCTCTTGCCAAAATATATAAATGTTTTCTCTTTATCAATATTTCAAGACTCCACAGCGTGGGTCCCACAGTTTTAAAACTAAGCCGGTACTGAGTCGTACTGGCCAGTGTGACTTGGTACTGGCCTATATGGGTACAATGTTGAACATTGGTACTCTTTTTGTTTGAACTTGGCATAACTCGGTCAAACTCACCCCAACTCAGCCACCTGAGTCAACTCCTCCAATGGCATTAGGAAAACCAGGAATCAGAAGAAGGGGAGGAGGAGAAGAAGAAGGATCTCTTATACGATTTCCATCACTGGCTCCGTTGGACAATCTTCTAATTTACAGAGCTTAAATTTAAATATCTGAATCATAAAGCTCAGGCAACCACCATCCAACAAAAAACTAAAAAAATGCTGGGAAATCAGGGCAATCAATCCTATTTGAAATGGGAATATTTTCAGATCGGTTACAACAACATAAAGCTTCTGATTTCTGAAACCAGAAATCAGAATAAGGAAGAAGAAGAAGAAGAAGTTCCCCACTTGGTCCCTCTCTTGGCCATACCACTTGATACTGGCCAGTACCGGTTTGTTTTCCAAGATTGAAAATCCTGGTGAACTCTCTTCACTTTGTTTCCTAGATGCTGCTAATAAGATGCATAACTTTTGTTTGTTTTTTATTTTATTTTTCTTATTACTCCGTGTAAACATTCTTCATCTCTTGTTTGTTTTTTGTGTTTTCTGTTCTGCCCTTTAAAACTCCTGAATTTTTGTCTTTTTTTCGCATGTACAGCATTGCTGTATTTTTTCCCTATTCCTTGAATGCCTTAATACATTGTTCGTCTCCTATTTCTGTAAACATTACTGAATTCTTAACATTTTGGTGCTTCACTGTAATCTCTTTCTATTGAAATTAAATTTTCAGAAATGAAATTTTCTTCATCTTCTTCTCCTCGTATGTACATTTTGTGTGTGTGGAATTTCAGCAGGTTTTTATTTTATGGCCTGTGATCCTTTATGCATTTTCTTGCCTCCATGATTTATGGCAATTGAAATTTTGTAATTTTATTCATTTGCAGCTCTATATTTCAAATGGACAAATGTATCTTACCCAATCTTAGTGCATTATATATGTCTGCAGTCATTTGCATTTTTATGTATGATACATGCATAATGAAGAGTGGGCTTCTTAAGTCTGGGTGCATTTGATGAATACCTATGACTGATGGTTGCTGAATAAAATTGATAGGATGAGGCACTGATGGTTGTAGCTGTAGATGATAATGGTTATAACAAATGGTTGTGGCTGTAAATGATAATGAGCACAACAAACAAACAGCATCAAAATGCATTTTACCAGCTGATATTATTTATGCATGTGCTTATCTGAACTTTTACTTGTAACATTATAACAATTATGCATGAATGCAGGATGTAGCTCCCACCTCATAAACCAAATTATTGACATCCAATTTAAAAAAAATGTCCAAGGAACTTTGTGATTCTGTTAAATTGGTAAGTGTTCAAGAGATATTTTGAGACAATGACAAAGTTTGTGTAAATAATTTGTGTAAATAAAAGTGTCAACATGTTCCATAAGTTGACATGACTTCGGTTTATGACACCTAAATTTCTATTCATCTAGTTTGAGGTTCTCATATGGGGCCTAAAATTATGGTAGCCATTCATTGATGCATATATGTCAGTTGGGCATGCCTTCTGGGTTATAATAATTGATTCTGGTGAGTTTTATAAATGCGTTCATGGACTTGGCTAAATTCTTTTGGTCTTCAAGTTTTATTTAGAAAAAAAAATTTACTCAAATTCCTTTTTCAACTTGCTAAACCACATGTATATTTGATTTTGCTTATAAGAAATGAATACTGATTAAGTTTTTTATTTCTCTTGAATACATGCCAGAAACTGTTTTATAAGGTATGGATGTGCTTTTTCCAAATCAATCATTCAATGAAAGCCAACTGCGTTATCCCAACTGGTTGGTACACAGCATGAAACTTGTTCATTTATCCCAATTTATGAACAATCGTAGGAATTCCTACGAGCAAACTCTCTAACCTGGAACTCCATGGTAGAAAGAAAAGATAAAGAAAGGTTTTGATGGCTCAAAGAAGGAGAAGAAAGAGGAAGAAGAAATCTTTTTCTCACACACGTTTTTAGGGTTCTCAAAAACGTCTTGGGTGACCCTCACAATACCCTAGACACTCCTTAAATAGATTAGGAGAAGGTAGGAGAAGAGAAGGAAACAAATCAGAAAAGATCGGATTTCTAAAACTGAAGTTTGTTAATGAACGTTCGAACGCTCAGCGAACGCGGTTCGAACGTTCAAGACAAAAACTCATTTTTCTTCTTCTCGTTCGAACGGCCAGAGAACGTTCAGCGAACGCTGCTCTCTGGTTTCTCTGAGTGTCACCAACGGTCGAACGTTCAGCGAACGTTCAGCCCACGCTGCTCTCGGGTTTCTCTGTGTGTCACCAACGGTCGAACGTTCAGCTAACGTTGGTCGTAACTTTATCAATTTGACTCCGATCAAAACCCCGTTTGAACCGCAATGCCTATAACCTATCCCAAATACATTGACCATATTTAAAAGACCTTTTTGACACGGAATAAAGCTAAAACAAAATAATCCTTACGCATTTAAAGCTCTTGAACTTCTAGGTGCATAGTCCTATGCGGAGAACCGAGCCCAGAAACTAGAGAGTAGAGGCGTAGCTAATGTTATTCCATGTGATGAATTCTTCTGCTCTGCTTGCCTATGTTGTGAAATCTATCGATCCATCTCCTTTATGCATGCAACATGATATGTTGCTCACTTGTAACGTGGCCTCTAAATCTGCAGTATGCATGATCTTGCGTGTGTACAATTAATTATGTGAACCGAGGGGATTCACAATTTTTGGACAGGAACATAATGAGATTTGTGCCAGGTCTTGATCGTGTGGTGACTGCTGGGGATTAGTCTTGCTATCTGCTACAAGAGACTACTAGAGGCAAACCAAAGTTACTAACGGAAATTGTATATTGATTATTCATAATGAAACTGAATACATGGGAGATTATTTATTTGAGGGTCAAATTGAAGAACTAGAAACCATATGGACAGCGGGAAAAATCAGCGATATCATTATTTGAGATGATGGAACTTTGTCATAATGATACAAGACGGATCAAGCAAATTGAGATGCTACGATCTCCATTGAATTGAGATAGAATTGAGGGTATGGGATGTAAGGTTGAAAAAGGCCAGCCAGATTGAGATAGAGAAAAACATAATACATACATTGTTGGATTGGAATGTGAGGACCATTTGTTATGGAGAGCTGGGAAAATGACTTACATGCAGATGAATCAAGCTTCCCATTCTTAGTGTTAATGTTAGTTTGGTTATTTTGATTGTTCTTGCATCACCGTTATTTGGAAGATTCAGATATAGATAGTAATTGTGTTGAATGATTTGTGAAAATTGTCTTGTGCTCTGGATAATTCGCAAGAGGTCGACCCTTCAAAGAGTGGTCCAGTTGTTCAGGCAGTGCAGCAGTAAGGATGGCGACTAGTCCTCGTCAAGTTTGGGTACGCGTGATAGATTGAAATGAATAAAATTAAGCCCCTACCGCTCTACCCGACCAACACGGATGGTGATACATTGCTTAAGCAGAAACAACCAGGATCCAGCAATTACTTGTGAATTGTACATTTATAGCTTCCATGTGCGGCAACTATGGTGCTTCTGGGTGAGTCCTGTTATCTCAGTCTCTATGAATAAGTTTGAAATCGTCTGGTCATTTCGATCTTTCATTAAAAAAAATTTCACTTTTCCCCTTGTTTTTGGCTTTCGTGATCGGTGTGTCAGGGCAATGGGCATCGTCTTTGGGAGTCTTTGGATTCTGTCACGTGTAATAATAAAAGCTGGTCAATAAAAGATGAAATCAAAATATGTCATGTAAAGGAATGATCTGGCCAATAAAAGCTGATCATTTGACATGGGAGTCTTTGGATTTTGTCACGTGTAATAATAATTATATAGTTTTATAAAGTTTGTTATTTTTTTTTTGGATAGGGAAAGATCACTAGTTTTAAGTAAGCCTTATCTTTGTACTTAATGAGATTGATTAAGGCTTAAAACTTCATATACTAATTGGGTTTGACTTATAATACATGTGGAAAAAGGAGGGTATCCAAGTATACTTTGAAGTGAGTTACTTTAATAGATAATATCTTTAGCATTCCATAAGACAACCATTGCATTTATAAATAATAATTAAGATGCATTTCGTTTTTGGTATAATTTGTCTACAAATGCATTGTACAATCATTGTACACGTCAGCCTAGGCTGATGATACCAAAAATGGTACTTGAAGAATTCTACCAAGTGATCACGTACGTATTGGGATTTCCGTACAATTTTTTCTATAAAAAAATGCTTGACAACAAATGATGCTTCATTTGGAATTCATAGGGAATACTTGAAATCGAACCCTGGAGTCGTCCTAATCTCGGTTATGAGTAAAAGCTCTGGTGGGTTAGAACCTAAAAGGGTTCTCTGATCATGTAAAGGGAATCGAAGTTTTATTGCAACATATTTGATCTGGTGAATCGGGACCATTATTATGCTGTCTTCAATGAAATTCCCCCATTCGAAAACCCAGCCATTCTCTTCATGCCTTCTGCAGTACTTCTTCATTTCCTCTTGTAACCACCCATGGCAGATTCAGTTAAGAGCAAGGCCCATTTAATTGTAAGCTATTACTCTCCTGCAGAGTTGCAGAGGTCTCCAGTATGGGCACTATGTACTTTCTATGTGGAAACTAAAGTTGGATTAAATCGCACACTCGGACCCCAGAATTGCAGGCCATCGATCTCCTGCTAGCCTCACCACAAGCACGCCTTGTACGCACCGTCGCAATCAAAATTCCATTCAATCCCAACAAGCTAGCGTGATCATTCAACAGAGTGCTTCACAAAATTCCAACCATCACAGACGACTCGTGGCCCACTAATTCCATGGTCGAGATGGTCCCGTGGCTTTTATTATGGCTCTTAGCTCGCACCGTCGTACCAACAAAGCTGCAGGTCCCAAGGAGTTCTAAATATTCTACTATTTCAATTGGTTGAGATGTTGGGAACTGTTATAACACATGCGTGGACCGCTATACTCCACAGTGTTCCTACTTACTGCCTAAATGTTTGTATTAAAGTAAACTCAAATATATCACAAAATTGCAAGAAAGTAAAGAGTTCAGTATTCGACCAAATCTAACAGTTACAAGCTAATAAATGAGAAGATGATAATTAATTTAATTGATACCCACTCAAATAGCTATGTTGATTTCATCAAAACACACAAGAGAGATTGGAGTTCTTTAATTATTAGATCCTCAGGCAATGTTTCTGGGGTAGCAAACAGTATTGAGTACTTTACAGTTTGTTTATTGAAAAGGAAAATGGTTGATAGAAGCAGATTCTTTGTCACCTGTGATCATGTCTCCATCTCCTGGGGTCGGCATGCTCGAAGTCAGACAATCATATTTGTCAAACCCAGATTCGTTTTATACGTGCACCGCTTCTGATAACCGGCATCCAATTTAAAATAATTTAAGTTGGTACGAAGGAAAATAAGGATGCAAAAAACAATGTACATTTCTTTCTGAAAGATCTGTTTATTAAAAATTGAGTTCACATGCAAGATGAACTGCTGACAGAAGCATGAACAATCACTTGAAAACAATTACAAATAGCGTATTTAACAGCTATAGCTTTAGAATTTGCTTTTGTTTTAAGGGTTGGAAGCTAGACATGGAAGCAATTAGGAATGAATAAATACTCTGGCAAGTCTCAAGCAAAGTCTACAACAAGACTTCAAATCCAGTTGGTTGCACACGGCGTTACCAACTCCTTGTGCTAGCTTTTCTTGAAAACAATTTTGAGAGCACAATTGACTCTTATCTTGAAGTAGGAATTGGTTAATCTTTGAAGGAATTTAAGGTGCATCCATATCATGGCTGGTTCATAGAACTCAAATATTGCTTATCAAATGGTACCGAAAGCAACAAGTTGGGATCTTGTTGGTTCAAATGTCATTGTTGCCACCATCGTTTACACGGCGATTAGACTAATATCTAATATGGATAGATTGACACTTCACATCTAATTGATGAGGTAATAGATGGGGTTAGCGTTTATTTGAAAAGTCTCCTTAATTTAGGAGGATTGGGCATCAAGATTTTTTTTTTATAAACTTGATACCAATTATAGATTGACACTATTATTGGAGCTTATGTCGGTTGAGATACTGCTGTGTACATGGCTTGTATTTAGTTTATCCCAATGCAGCAAGATAGGGTAATTTTGTAATTTGGGCAATTTTGTATCAGTGAGATTGTAGTTTTCAACCAAGAAAGGGTTTTATACTCTGTAATTATATTTTTGCCAAATCATGTAAATCGTTTGGCTTGGTTTATTTTAATTTTTTATTGTTTGGTTTGCTGTTTTTTCTCAACATATATATACTACATATAATGAGAATAGGCCTGTGGGAAGCGTGCTAATAACTATGCACGACTTCCCAAAAAAAAGCCCTTACTGTTCATTGTTAAGGCATAATTAATATAAGGTCAAAATAGTCAAAATTCTATCTACTTATTTAAAATCTGGACAGTTGTAAAACTATTCCCTCTCTCTTTATGTGTAGTACTGCATGTACACCGTGCTAATATCATATAATATAAATCGTTAATCCATATTAATTCTCTATCAAATAGGTCGTCTACATTGAATAGGTCTACGAGGCGAAAGAGGCTTTATGGAAATGTAATAATAAAGAAAAGTACCTTTAGGTACATAAAAAGGAAGACATATAGAACTATCATAAATTTTATATCATACCCTTTCGTGCACGGAGAAAGTGTTATAACATGGAGTTTAATGATGATGTGTACACGTATAACTGTTAGTATTAATTTATTAAGACATGCTAACAAAGAAAAGAAATAATTTATGAGTTAGCCGTGAGCTTGAAGACTTGCATTAAACAACGCATTATTATAGGATTAGCAACAACTTTGTTTAAAATTCTTTGGGGTCTCTTTCACGTGGTTGTGAGTGCTGCGGAAAGGCAGTGTCTGGTTTTGTGCTGTGACCTGGCCAGGTCCCCATCTTTGCACTACATAGCAAATTACAAAACATTAATTCGAAAATATTTTTGTGGGTCCACTTAAAAACACTCTATTTTAAAAGCAAGGGGATGATATAATCCCTTTGCTTTTACTGCATTGCGGACTGCCATGACCATGAGATGTTATCATGTGGAGCATTTCACAGTTAATGTTTTTTCAAGTTGACCCCACTTGGCATATTTATAGAAATAAAAAAAACACTGACCATGAGATGGCCATGGTAGATTTCATTAGAAAAACAAGAGTTGAAATCATATGCTATTCCATTCGGTTAATTATGTTGATGTGACAAAACAAATCTGTAAAATGAGAACATATTAATCTGTGTTTTGGACATTAGAATGTCAATAGATTCAGTTACGAAGAACTCCCATAATATTACCACACCCTTTTGTCTCGATGTCACCACCTCTCATGATACCGCACCCACCAATGCACAAAACATACACAAAGTAAGGAAAGATAGAAAATAACAAAAGTGAGCTGATGGGATCCACTTTGTATTAGACCTTCTGCATTCCCATTCCCCCCCTAAAGAAAAAGAAGATGTAAGTGAGGGATTTCACTTTTCTATTAAAGATAATCTCTCTCTCTCTCTCTCGCACACACTTTCCTTTGGCATTACTAAAGAGGTAATTAAGAGTATTTATACTTCTTCCTCTTTGCATTTGTGTCCTGGTTGTATGAGAGGGGCAACAGGATTTACCTTTTTTTTCTCCTTTTGTTCCAAAAGAGGGACTAAAGAGAGCCACTTTCCGATTTTGGGTAATTTGATAAATGATGATTACTCAAATTGTCGATGAGAGCGGGGGTGAATGTGGTTGTTGAGCTACTTTAAGCAGTCGTTTACTGCAGGAATTTCGTTTACGCATTATTATAGCAAATGGTTGGAAAAGCTCAGTTTCATGTGCGCTTCAGTATCCTTAAGTCATCTTCCTCCTCCTCCTTCCTTTGTTACAGAAAACAAGAAATAAAGAAGGGGTGTTCGAGTGCATCTGATCCGACTCCACCTTCCTCAATCATCATCCTCACCTTTAATATTTATTTCTTCTATATATATTTCTTCGTGGGAGAAAAAGAAAATCTAGGGTATGTGCCTTTAGAATGCAATGAAAAATTTTAAGTAAACATTCTCAAACTTTGATCTTATCAATTCTCCATTAAAAGTCAGTGGGCCAACCTAATTTTTCTTTTCCAGATTCTCTTTAAGTGGGACTCTTTTTGTAATGGTCGATCCAATCAAACTCCTATGAACCAGCTCGATGAAGCTTTAATACCGTATTTAATTAAGAATCCTAAGCAGCAGATCCTACAAGTTCCCTTTTGTTTCTGGTACTCGAAAGGTACTTTTCAGCTGGTGTTTGTTGTTAGAAGGAAAACAATGCTTGGTTTTGATTTCAGCATTGGTTTTACCCATCAAATTCCCTTCCTAAACACCACGCACATCTTGCTTTCTCCGTCGTTTTCCGTTTACGAAGTCTTGAAAACGAAAGTAGAGAAATATGTTAAAAGATAGCATCTTTCTTCTTTCTTTAATAAAGAGCTTTTCCACCCCAAAGCTTGTGTTCACTTAAAGGCTTTGATCCCAGTTTATGTTGTTTTGCGATAATTCAACCATGAAACAGAGGTATTTTGGGTACAAGCTGATACTTTCTCGACATAATTTAGATTTAGTCGGTTAATTCTTGAAAATTAAGGATTTGTGATACTTTATTCATTTAATTAGGATTTAGTGTCATTTTAATGGTTACCATGAATTTTCCTAAAATACCCTAAAAAGACTTGCAAACCCACTTATACTTAAAATGAGTGAAAGGGTTTTCAAAGTCTTTTAAAGGTGGGTTTTCAAAGGTATTGTTGAAAGAAAATATCACTAATTCTTTATTTTCAAGAATTAACCGACTGAATCCAAAATCTTTTGAAAAAATAACACTAAAAACCAATTTTCCCAAGAAAGCGGCGCTGAAACAGGATCAAAAGACGGTCGCATGTTTATTTATGATGAGAGCGGGAGCTCTGAGCTCATCCACAAGCGAACACTAAACAGCACCGGATGCGCCCGGCTTCTTAGAATATGCAGCGTATTATAATATCTGAGATTGGGCCCGTTTCCAGTCCCTTGCCAGCTTCAATATTTGCCTTTTTTTAATTTAGAGTGAAAGGGTTTTCAGAAGATAGGTGGTTGCTTGCTGGCGGGGGGTTTTTCTCTTTCTTTTTTTTTCTAAAAAAAATGTAATTGAAAAACAAAAACTGTCTGGATTCCTCAATCAGATTCAGACCTCACCAACACCATTGAGAAGAAGAAACCTTTCAGTAAAGAGCAGAAGAACACAATATAACAGAGTCCCTCCCGTTTAGTTCTTTGTTGTTTATCGTTTCGCTTCTACGTTACCTTGAAATTATCCACTTTCTCAGAGTTACTTTCCCTTCCGTTTCACTTCCTTCGATGACGTTGAGCTCAGTCTCGTCATCTTTTGTGGAGCATAGTTCTTTTGTTTCATGCTCACCGAGGTGTGCAGGCATTTCTGTTTGTTTGGTCTGCATTCAAGTTTCCAGTTCTGTAAAGGAATGAAAATTTAATCCCAAGGTCTGATATTTCTTCAATGCCTACCTTTGATCTTTATTGTCAAATTTCTTGTTTACATTGTTTTGAATATTTTGACGTTAATAAGTTTTTCTTTTTTCTTTTTTCCGACTTTTTTTCCTGGTGATATATGCTGGCAGTGTTCTTTGGTTTTCCAGAAAGTAAAGATGAATACCAGAGTCCGGACGTCGCTTCAGACCATGAAAGCTCCTGTTAAATGTGGAAAAGTAGGTGCTTCTGAAGAAATTCTGAACCGGGTGTCGTTAATTTTTCTTGTTCTTTTCAAGTGAAAGGTTACTTTCACGGCTATTGAAGCAGCTCTAGACATTTTAGTCGAAAACATGTCTTCTATTTCAAATTTGATTATTATTTTTCTCTGTTTTGGACGATATTTAAGATCTCTCTGTAAAATCAGGGAAGTGGGGAAATTGTTTGTACTTGATCAAAAATCGAGCTGAACTCATAAGAATCGAATGTTTTTTCTTCGTTTTCCCTTTCTCGGGGAAGTCTGATTATTCATTTCTATTTATAATTCTTCCAAGGAGAAGATAGAGGAGATGCAGGCTAGCAGATTAAAGGATGGAGAGAAAGCTAGCACAAGTCGAGTTCTCTCTTGCAGGGAAAGGAAAAAGGCCTTACTACAAGATGTACCGAATTGAATATCTAACTTTTGATTCCATTCTGCTTTTCTTTTCATCTATGTGTTCTCAATTGACTACTACGATTCAATTTGCAATTTTCAGGTCGATAAGCTAAAGAAGAAGCTGAGACATGAAGAGAATGTTCACAGAGCCTTGGAGAGGGCTTTTACTAGACCACTAGGAGCTCTACCTCGTCTTCCTCCTTATCTCCCTCCTCAGGTAAGTATCTGTTAAAGTCTGTTAGATACAGATTTCTTAATATTTCTAATCCCATTCTCTTTTCTGTTACTGAAGAATGATCTGCCTTAAGGGAAACTAAATAAGAGCCTCAATTGTTTCAGACATTGGAGCTTCTTGCTGAAGTGGCTGTATTGGAAGAGGAGGTTGTTCGGCTTGAAGAACAGGTTGTGAATTTCAGACAAGGCCTTTATGAGGAAGCTGTGTACATCTCTTCCTCCAAGAGGAACATGGAGAATCATTCTGATTTATCGGATCCATTTGTTAATAAAAATTCCAAACATGAGCAGTCCAAATTTTCAACTCACTCAGACAGCAAGTTAGCAAAATCCATTGCAAGGCCACCACCCTCTTTACCTTTCAATAGTTGGGGTTGGATCCAATTAGCTTCCAACCCCATTTCAGAGGCAAGTGGGCATTGTTCTGATGAGTTTGCAAATGGGAAACAAGCCCTGAAGAAACCACACCAATCATCATTTTCTTTGGAAGATGAGCGAGGAAAGGAGAATCAATCCTGTTCCAATTCCACAAAGAACAGTAAGCAATCCCCCAATCAAAAAGGCACGAAGATCAAAACTCCTGTGAAGAAACCTACACTTGAGCATAGATCTGCGGAGAACCGTTTGGATCCTGTGAAGTTACAGGTATTCTATGACATGGTTTTTTTAATAAATATGGTCTTAATTGTTTGCTTTGTCGAGATATGCTTAAGCTTTTGACTATCCAGCTTGAATGCAGAGTATTTGACCAAGAAAGAGAAGATTACAACTCCCCTGTTATTCCCAATGGAAGAGCATCAGAGGGTGACAGCTGCCCAAACAGAATCTCCGAGGATATTCTCAAGTGTTTATTGAGCATTTACTTAAGAATGAGCACATCAAAGAACAGGGCAATGGAATCAAAGATTTTGCCTAACTATGTATCAGCATTGGCTTCTTATGAGAACTGTGAAGAAAGAGAGTGTTGGGATCCTTATGGTGTTTGCTTGGAATTTGGAAAGAGGGATATTGGTCCATATAAGCATCTCTTGGCAATTGAAGCTAGATCAGTCGATCTAAAGCAATCGAACTCTTCATTCTTGATCCAGAGACTGAAGTAAGATACTTTGAATATTGATATAATTTATTTATTTATCATTTAAGCTGCTAATAATTGTCCTTACTATGTCTGGAAATTTTCAGGCTCCTCCTTGGGAAGCTTACCAGGGTTAAGTTAGAAGGCCTTACACATCAAGAAAAGCTTGCTTTCTGGATCAACATCTGTAATTCCTGCATGATGAATGTATGTAAGAGGTCTCTCCGTCACCATTAATTTCAAGAACCCTGAAACGGAATATTAAAAATACATCGCTTCTAGACTGAGTGGATTTATGTAAATATTTTCATTAAATTTTATTGCTGATGCTTTCATTTCTTTTTATTTACTTTCTAAAAACTTTTTTCGGCTTCAATTCTGGATGTAGTATGATTTACTATAAGCATTTTTACCATAGTAATTATTGAATTTTTTTTTCATTAACTAAACTTCATTGCTTCAGGCTTTCTTAGAGCATGGGATACCTGGGAGTCCTGAGATGGTTGTTGAACTGATGCGGAAGGTAAGATCAGTCCTGTATGTCCTAAACCTAAAATTCACTTTGAACTAGCATTGTTCAGGTTGTTTTGCCTGCTATTCAGTCACATCTTTTTTTTTTCTTTTTCTTTTTTCTGGTTAACTTGCACTTTTACAGAAACTTATTCTTATGGAAGATAGAAACAAAATCTTATGTGGGATATAGTGTGGCATTCCCTGTGGCATTGAATGGGGATGTGCCATGTTACCAAAAGAGCTGCCCAGCATGCTACTTGGCATATGCCATTATCTCCCCTTGTATCGGCGGGCGCACAAGCCAGGAAAATGCCATAGGCAATTCTACAGTTGATGCCTGTAGGACATACGTAAAATCCTCTCTGTTGATGTTTTGTTGAATGCAAAGCTATCTATTCCTGTAAATGTGTGATTATTCTTTCTAAAAACATATAATTACATGGGAGAGATGATACATATTTAAGTTCAGACGGTGCGTAGTTCAGGGTATATGTATTGTAGCTGCCCATAGGCATCATCTGATCCTTCCAGGAGATATCCCAGTTGTCAAATTTACCTGGTTTGGTAACCATTATTCTGAAAGTTCTTCAAAGAGGATGCAGGAAGTTGTATAGGATGATCTGCTTCTAGCATGACTTTCATCAATCAAGATATCTGAAGTAGTGTCTATGAAATGTTTATCATCTGCCCCATCTCCCAATAATTACCCTGTGCATAGCATGCCATTATGAAGAAGTTTACATATTGTAACATGCGTTAGATCTTTCCTTGGTAATACAATTGGCATGGGATATGCATTCAAGCACAATAACTAAGTAATTCACAACAGCATAACTCTCTCTCAGGCAACAATTAATGTCGGAGGACACATGCTAAATGCAATGACAATTGAGCATTTCATCTTGAGACTGCCTTACCACCTAAAATATGTAAGTCATCTTGATCACAAAATTCTTCAATGTTTGCTATTCTACACTAGTGGGTTGGATTGGCAATGGAGGATTTATGTGAGGTTTTTTTTCTCTCTCTTTTGCATAAAATATTTAACAGCTAACTAAATCTCCTTTTCTTCTGTTTCTACCAGATCTACAAGGGGGCAAAAAATGATGAGATGACAGTGCGGAGCATCTTTGGATTGGAATGGTCTGAGCCCCTTGTTACATTTGCACTTTCATGTGGAAGTTGGTCGTCCCCTGCTGTAAGTTTATTATAGGCGTAGATGAGTTAAACTCTAGAAGCATATTTTATTATTCCAACTAGTACTAGTATAGTCATAATGCTGTAAATTTTAATTGCATTTTTGCGCTGCTTATGATCCGGAAAGCATTATCAAATATAGGTTAGAGTATACACGGCATCTGAGATTGAAAACCAGCTTGATGCGGCAAAGAGAGACTACTTACAAGCTGCAATTGGCATCTCGACACACAATTTGACAATTCCCAAGCTACTGGATTGGTATCTTCTTGACTTTGCAAAAGATTTGGGCTCATTGCAGGACTGGATCTGCTTGCAGCTACCAGATGAACTCAGAAAGGAAGCAGTCAAGTGCATCGAGAGGGGGAGAAAGGAGCCTTGTTCACAGGTGGTACAAGTAATGCCATATGAGTTCAATTTCCGATATCTTTTAGAACGTTAAAATATATTGTTTCCCACTGCATCTTTCTGTCTGCACAGTTCTTAGGGGTTTGGTGTGGTGACTTTGTACAGAACTATAGAAGAACGCAGTAAAATCCCATTTATAATTTGTTCATTGTAAGTAACCACAAAGTGCCGATTTCTTTGATAAGGAGGATTTGGGTGTTGATTGGTTCAGTATTTGCTCTCTTGGGAGGAAATCATTGAAAAGGTAGTTTTGTTTCATATACCACAAAAAATAAAAAAAGAAAAAGAAAAAAGGGAGACAAGTAAAGAAAAACAGTTGTTTCATTGACCTAATGGCTGACATGTTTCCAATACATCATTGCAAATCTCAACTTCATTTGTTGGCTGTAATTATAGATTTGTTGAGGAAAAATTCCAGAATGATGGAGTAGGGTATGTGATTTTGGGACCCCTCAAAAATTCAGGTGATGAAACCCCAGTAAAAACTAAGAACTTTTGCAAGGATTATGGGAAAAAGTAGGAAAGCAGGAATCAATTATGAAAAGCAAGATCTTGGTAATTTAACATCCAATAGAGATTGAAACTGAATGAGAAAGCTCAAGTTGAAAGCCTACATCGTTGTTATTGAAACATCAAAATAACGTACTGTGACAGCATGACACTATGGTGTTAGGCATATTCGACGATGCATAAAGCTACTTTTTACAGTGAGAAGAGGAAAGCCTGATCAAGACCAAAATGAGAGTGAGTAGCTTTGGTTTAAAACAGGGACCACCGAATTTTGAGTGCCCATACATTGCTCTGCTAAAAAAGCAACTTTTTCTTCTCAGATGCTATTTCGGGTTGAAAGGACATGGAAGCGCGTTCCGATGTATCAAAATGGGTGCAGACGTGACGAGAGAAACAGGAAGCAATGACATAATCGTTGCTTTGAATGAGACAACCTTTTCTTTTAATTTGTTTTTTGTTTCCATTCTAGTTTTGAACAGGTCTTGAGAAGTTACTGATTGGAATGGAATTAGGTAGCTGGATGAGATTCTCAGGAGAATAAGCTCTATCCGTTGTACCGATCGAGTTCTTAATCCAATTCTCCTTCAGATTGTATGATTCGAGAAACCAAAACAAAAGTTCCAGATTACCAAGAACACGGATTAAAAATCCTAATTAAAGAGGGTAGAGGATGAGAAAGAGATCTCACAAATAGTAGCTGACACATTCAAACAGAAAATGCACTACTTGGTCGAAATCTTGGAATCTATCTCGCTCTTTGGTTTTACACAAAATTCAATTCTTAGAATAGTATTGGAGAATGGCGGAAGCATAGAATAGTATTGGAGAATGGCGGAGAAATGAGTTCATGGCATCAAGAAAGATTCGTCAATCGTACATCCAAAGTTTTGACAGCAGCATGTGACCGACGACGTTGTGGACAATGCGTTGCCCACGTTGCGTAGTGGCGAGTAGGGGTGCAACTCGGTTCGGTTCGGTCCGGGTTGATGCCAATCCAAGACCAAACCGACATTACATATAGTGAACCCAAAACCGAACCGAACCGAATTAAAAACCGAAAACCTAAAACCAAAAACCGAACCGATATTAAATAAAATAACCGAAACCCAAACCGAACCGAACCGACTTACAAGAGATCGGGTCGGGTCGGGTCGGGTCGCGTTATACTTGACCTATTTTCCATTACACGATGCTCATTTTTCATCTCCAAATCCTATTTGGACCAAAAAAGTCCTTACATAACTACAATCCAATTGATACTTGATACACAAAAAAATCCTTACATAACTATAATCCAGTTGATACACAAAAAATGCTAATATTATTTAAGATGTTCAAGTAGATGAAAAAAGTGCACTCTGATGCTAACATCTTTGTCCCTTTGAACATTAAATGGGCAGAAACTCAATTCTGCAGCTCCTCTTGACTTCATCTGTGAAAACATCCAAACGCAGAAGTTGCATCAGAACGAAACATAACAAATACCTTCTGTTTTCAGCTACACTATCACCATATCATGAGAAAAGCACAACATTCATAGTTCAGAGAGGTAACAAAAGCTTTAGACAACCATGAGAATCTGAACCTTTTTCACTCAAAATAAAAGGGATGGAAAAATGGAATTTTCTAAACCAAAAAAGAGCTTGTACATCACGCCTTCTGAGGAAATTTTGTGAAACATATTTGGATTTTTAACGTGCAACTTTTTATGTTAATTGGGTAGGTCACGGTTATTAGGGGTACAATAACTCGGTCAAACCAAATCAACCTGAATTGAGAACCAATTATCCCATTTCAAACACCAAACCAACAAACGAAAAAAAAGAAGAAAAAGGTTAAACTGTAAACCCAAATTCCACATTTCTCATGAACCCAAGATCTAGACTTCATGAACAATGCTGTGGCGTTCTTTGATTGTAAGACTATATGCTACTGTCTTCGGTTTCTACAAACTCCAAATACCGTTACAGGTACTACTACCAAGTGCTAAACAGAATAAGGTTTTCATGGAAGGCTTGTTAAGAAAACTTGAGTGAAACCCCCCAGATTTTAGTGAAGACGGATTGGAAGAACTCAACTCATCAGATCTAAGCGCTCAAGATTTGAAATGGGAATAGCAAAAAATCCTAAAAATCACCAAATAAAGCAAAAACCCACCATATTTGGAGTCAAGAAAGTGGAGAAACCCCTTAACCTAACCCATATACGGCAATCAATCTTGAACCCCAGAACCAGTTACTGTGACAGCATCGTATGTCTAATGCTATCGCTGTCACATAGCACAGACGGCCAGAGAAGATCGAAAAGCAAACGTAAAACGGGAATCAACACCAAATAGATCGGAGAAAATGCAGAAATTAGGAGAAAGATACAAGAAGAAATGGATTTGAGGAGAGGAGAAGACGAAGGAAGCCAAGGGAAAATAGAAATTACCTGAAACGGATGTCCACTTGAACAAGGAGTCGGCGGTCGGCGGCCAACAATGAATCCAAGCTGCAACTCGGCAAAGGCAAAGGGGGTTTACTGGTTTAGGGTTTGAAATGTTGTTGTTTGCTAATGAACGAAGGTATGAAATTATGAATCGTGTTATATATAAGAGGGGGGTGGGGTTGTAATTTGTTTAAACTTTAAAGGTTAACTTATATAAGTTTTAATATTATATATAATAAATCGGTTCGGTTCGGTCTAGTTAATTAACGTAATTCGGTTCGGTTCGGTTTAACCGAACATCAAACCCAAAACCGAACCGATTTAATTCGGATTAGGTTTTTTTGGACCAAAACCGAACCGAACTATAAAAAAACCGAACCGAACCGAACCGAACCGAAGTCGGTTTGGTTCGGGTCGGTTTCGGGTTTATCCGGCCCGAGTTGCAGCCCTAGTGGCGAGTGAGACGATCAGAACCATCCCAAGTTGACAATGGGCCAGGCTTGCACGGTTATATAAAAGACTTTTTCATGTTTGTCCAAATCTGGACCTTGATGCTCACAAGAATTAATGTCTTCGAAGGCCGAGTCCTTCCCGGCTGCTTAAAATGCTTAATATCACACGTTTAGCACTAAAAATCAATGCTTCTGTGAGGTATACTTGAAAAGAAGGTTTTGAAATGCCAAAATTCAAATTATAGTATGAATATGCAACAAGTAGCCCGCAATTTGATGCCACAAGGCCAGTGTATATCTTGTTCAAGCCCGCCAAGTATGAGGATGGGCTTCCGCTGGCCCTAACATCAGAAACATGAGCCCTCGTTTTCAGTCCCTCCAAGGTTTGGCTCCTGATATATAATTTACTTAAATCAATTGTAACTTATTCACAATGCAATTAGAAAGCAACCGCCCTATCTGAATGAGTTTGAACTTGATGAATTGGGTCAGTGTTAAGGACAAAATGGAAACTCAATCCATTTTCATGGGATAAGGCAAGAATCCCGGAGCAGCTGTTGAATCCAATCACCCACCAAAAAAGAAAAGACATAATCAATGATATTCTAGAAAGATTATATTCTTAATTGTGGGCATTATTTTGTAGGAAAATTGAAATTTCAACTTTGTACTGGTCATTTTTTTGACTATTACAAATATATATTCTCCCCAAGATTATATCCTTTTTTGGTTTTGCAAACCTTATCAGTTAGGATGGTTTGTGAGCAATTACTCTCAGATCTTCTATCAATCTCTCTATTAGTCTCTAATGGAGATTGATATACATGGCCAGTCCCTTGAATTGGCAAGCTTTCCCTTACATTTTAAATTCCTAATCCAATTCAAGAGTACTGATACATTTTAACAGAGAATTTCCATTTGTTTTTAAAACTCGTCAAGTGTGATAGATAATATATACGACAAGGAGTACTTGTCGTAAAAACAACGTCGGCCGTGGAAGAACGCCGAAAGGAAAATCTTAATGTTGATTACTTCAACATCACACACCGTCAATTCCCACGTGCTCTAAATAAATTGGCTAAACGATAACTGTGGGGACATGTATTTTAGTTGCATAAATTAAAAACCAAAAAAAATATAATATAATATCTAAGAAAAACATGTTTATATATAACAAGGTATTCATTGGACGTTATGACTCACCAACGAAAGAAGAGGACAGTATTTCATTAATCAACTTGCTCCATCACGGAGACTTTCGTAGATGCATGCACCTTGTGACTTGTTCGTGGGCCTATATCTTATGCCTCGTGTGATTATAATAATTAATTTTGTTCGAATGTCATATTAGCCTTTAAAAAGTTCTTCTAATGGTATGAAATATTTCACACGTTATTAATTCAGTCTCTTTATTTGAATTAAACTATTCCTTTAATAAATGTGATTCACATATAATATATAGCTGCTTATATCTATCCCCACTTCTTTGAAAATACAATAATTTTACAAAAATAAATTTCTACAAACAAATATCTTTCACTTTGTATATTAACTTGACCTTCCAATTTTAGTTCTAATGAAATCGAGATTAATTCTTATATGAAAACAAAAAAGAAGCATTCATATATTTATAGGCAAATTTAGTGCCTAATGATCTTCATGAGGCTGTTTGGGTTGGATTATTTTTAATCATATATAAATGTAATGATTATTTACAAAGAAATTAATTGCTTTGTATTATGAAAGCTCTTGTTAAGATTTAAAAATGATATCCATTCATGACTAAGTTTAAATAACATATAAATAATTTTTTGTTTAAATTAATGGAAATATTGAAAACAAGTCTTTCAAGGTAATTAAAAAAAAAAAAGTCACATGCATGATTTTGTTTTTAAAATTTTATAATTAAAGATAACAATATTTTAATTTTGTTATTTGTTGTACCCACCACCATCCATCATGATACAAAAGGCAAAATATTGAGGCGGTTTTTGTTTTCATTTTTTTTTAAAAATTAATTTTATTGACTGAAATTAAGTAATACAACAGGGTCCACTTGTTTGTCAAATTGTGTGTCCATGTTATATTTTTATCCGAGAGGATTCCAATCATACAGTAGCTAGCTGAACTTATTAGATATTCGTTACTAAAATTAGAACTGATTGCCAAATCATCAATTAGTTATAATAATTAATCAAGTACTCCATTAATAGATGAGAAAGCTCGAATGGGGAGGTTACGTAAATCAGCTTTAGCCACTTCATGTTTCAGCTGCCGGTCTAACGGCATCTTGAGACACTTCACGGTCTTTGTTTTCAGTTTTTTTTTTAAAAAAAAAAGAATCTTGACCCAGATTCTCCCGTGCGTTTTATATTCTATTTTATTTTTAATTTTTTTTAAGATGACACTTGGCTCCACTTAAGTACTCAATCAAAAACTGCTTATGTGATAATCGCATCTGATCTTAATCGTATCAGGAAGAAAAAAGGAAATAAAATTCTAAATAAGCTGTCACGACTCACGAGTCCTCTACGTGGTCCAATAGTGCAATTACCATAACCTTGAAGGCAACAAAATAAAACAGACGATCCAAACTCCTCCCAACCATGCCAACGTCGTGTCATAGACGTTTAGTCGGCTGTGACGTCGAGAATTCAAAACTTAAATTGGATGTTGCAGGAAAAACAAAGAAAAAGAGAAGGCATATGAGATAAAAAAAAAAAAGTTATCAAAAGGCGGCTCCATTGCTTTCCCTTGGCCCCTACAAGACTGCAACGGAACTAACCACACCTCCACCTTTGGTCAATCTTCTCTGCTTCTCTGCTCCTTCTCGCCTCTTTCTCTCTCCGCTTTATAAATGCCTTGCTCCCGAACCCAACTCCTGTTCTCAACCGGAGCCAGCGAAACCTAAACTCATACAGAAGCCAAATGGAGATGGAGGTAGCTATACCGGTTCCGGCTGTCGATTTTAACTTCGACAGCGCTTGTTCCTCGCCCTACATCAGCGCTCCCTCCAGCCCCAAGCCTTTCGGAGACTTCTACTTCAGTGCTCCCACCAGCCCTACGCGAGCCTCTGCCATCTACCGCGAATTCAACAACCTCGCTTTCATCCACGACGGGAGCAGCATTAATGCAAGACGTGCCTATTCTCCTTCCACGATCCCCTTTGATTGGGAGGAGAAGCCCGGCACCCCCAAATCCCGCGACCAACACACAGACGAAGATGATTTCGAGTTCGACTTCAGCGGGCAGCTTGAGAAACCGCCTCTCTCAGCCGCCGATGAGCTCTTCGATGGTGGCAAAATCCGACCCCTGAAGCCCCCACCAAGGCTGCAACTCGGCGACGGACCCGCCAACTCTGCGACCCGAAAAAGCCCCGTCTCGTCTCCGAGATCGCCCAGATCACCCATCTCGCAGGGTAAAAAGATGTTCCGGGACGCTTTCTCGCCGAGACATAGGAAAGATTTCGATCCCTTCGCCGCTGCAATGGAGCAGACCCGTAAAGAAGCAGACAACGGGCGCGGGAGACGAAGGGTCTCCGACTCGTCGGGCCCAAATTCGGGTCGCAGAGGGAGTCGATCGCTTTCTCCCTTCAGGGTTTCAGAGTTTGCGTGGGAAGAATCACAACAGCAGCAGAATCATAACAACACGAAGCCCTCCTCATCCTCGAATTCTTCTTCAAAAGACTCGTCGTCTACTACTACTCTGAAGGGCTACAGGAAATGGAGATGGACCGACTTTCTACTGTTTCGAAGCGCATCAGAAGGACGAGCTCAAGATAAAGACCCTCTGAACAAGTACGCAGCATGGTCCAGGAAAAACGACGAAGACGCGAAGAGTTCGAGCTTCCGGTCTACGGATAGCGGCGGGGGTTCGGTGGGGGCTTCCCGGCGAAGATCTTCGGATAAATCGGGTTCAGCGGGCGGATCGAGCAGAAGAGGGCAGGTGTCGGCCCACGAATTGCATTACACGACAAAACGGGCGGTGTCGGAGGAACTGAAAAAGAAAACGTTCCTGCCATACAAACAAGGGCTTCTGGGTTGCCTGGGGTTCAGTCCGACCTTAAGCGGACTCTCCAAGGGTATTGGGTCTATCGGATCTTTCCGAGGATAATCCGAACCTCTCGGATCTTTACGTGGTTTGATTTGTTCTTTTGTTAATGATCGATGTAAACATAAATTATCATCAAATTATTCAAGTTTCTTTTGGTTCCAACGGGACGTACATATGCTTTTGTAGTAAAAATTTTACGCACTTGGTGGCATGAATTATGGATCCACTTTTTGAGAAGCCCTTTTATGAATATTTGTATTTATATATCTTCTGCCTTTATAAAAAAAACAAAAAAAGATCTTATTATTGTTATCATGGATTAGAACTGTTGAAAGTTAATACAGATGGAGCAGCAAGCAGGAGGGTATCCGGAACAAGCAGCAATGGGTGCCGTGGTACGTAAATATGCTTTGATGCTTTGTAGTAAAAAATTTACACACTTGGTGGCATGAATTATGGAAGGAAGGATCCACTTTTTGAGAAGTCCTTTTGTGAATATTTGTATTTATATCTTATTCTTTTTATTGTTATCATGGATTAAAATTGTTGAGGGTGGGGCTGTAGTAATTAATGATGATGGAAGGTGCGGGGAAAATGGGGGTAATGCATGTATCTATCTTTTTATTAGCTTTACATAAAAGCAAAGTTTGTGTTGAGCATGGAGGGGACACACATGGTGCATGTTGTTACGGAAATCATCTTGTCCGCCTGCTCTTTTCTGAAGCTTTTTTCTTATATTTGAGTAAGCAACTAACATGCCCATGGGATGGGAGACTCCTTAAAATACAGTCTCGGGCTTCTTATTAAACATGGTATCTTCCCAAGTTAAGGAAAAAAAAAATCCTTATGTTTGGTTAGTCTACAAATCTTCAAATGATAGAAACAACGGTGTAATTAATTAATTTTAATAAAATTCGTTTTTTTTATTATTTATTTTTACTTGACATACTTTTTAACTTTTTATAGAAACATTAATCGACTTTTGGAAATATCAAACGTGATCATCACTTATTCTTTTACAAAGGTAAAAGTTGGCGCTTGTATACTAGCTTTTGCTTTGTAGAAAAGCAGCAGCCAAGACAGGGAGGGGGAGGGGGAACATTCTTTTCTTATTTCATTTTTAATTTGCCTTTTCGTTTTATTACTTTTCTTGTGAGATGAGAAGAATTTAAAAGAGAATGACGTGCAAGCCAAATAAAAATACACACCAAGAGGATTTTCGTCAAATTGTGATATCAATTAATAACAAAAGTGCGATTGACAAGGCCTGAGTTTAAAATAACTTTGAAGCCGCCCCGTGGTTAGTAGAATGGTTGGTGAGATTATGGATAATTGGGTTGTAGCGGTGCTTTTTTAAAATAATTCGATTTAGTCGGTAAATTATTAGTAATTGGTTTTTAGTGATACTTTTTTTTATATAACTGAGAATCGGTGTCTCATTAAAAGTTTCTTCCTAAAATGCCCTCAAAAAAACTTGCAAACTTCACTTGTATCCAAATGAATTAAAAGCCTTTTGAGGGTATTTTCGAAAAAAAAAATTCTTAATGAACAGTAACATGACATTCTCAATTATGTCAAAAAAGTATCATTAAAGTCCAATTACCAAGAATTTGCTAATTAAATCTGAATTATTTAGAAAAAACATCATTGAAAACCAATTTCTCCCTGAGATTATGACCCCAAATCAAACATCATCATGAAAGTGGCCGCACTTAGGTAGCTCATTGACTAATTTGCAACCCCCATTTCCCTTCTTCTTAGTTGTCCTCTAATTTGCTCACCTGTGGTTTTATCCCATTGCTATCACCAAATCTTGTGGTGGTATAACATACTGCAATTTGCATCTCCTACACGGTGGGCCCTCATTTTTTTTTGGGGCCTCACATGAATATTCATGCGAGGGGATATATACAGCCTCCTATAGACAAAAGTCCATTTGTCATTTACTGAACCATCGGACTAGTGGGTAGGGTTGCGTGGCCTCATCAGAAGGGAAAGAAGCACGTCTTTTAGTCGAACGGCAAGGTACGTAGCAATAAATCCCCTTGTAAAGTAAAAATAGAATAAAGGCCGGAAGAAAGAAGGAAGCAAGTCAAACAAGATCAGTGCAGAGGATGAAGACGATTCAATGAGGAGCGAACGCGCAGGCCCACCACGTTAAAAACAAGCAAAAATCAAGAATTTTTCTTAGTGTGTCAAGACTGTCGTTCTTCTCAGCCGATTTCACTGACCAAGTCAAATACGACCCAAGGGAAGAGCACAGAAGACTTAACATAAACGGACAAACTGGAAAAATAAAATAAAGGAAAGTTGATGATGCAAATCAGGAGTGAGTGACGATATATAATTGACCAAAGGGTTTGTGCGAACCGAGTTCACAACTCGCGTGATGCCGGAGAGACAAGTATGTGATTGATAATACCTTATTAGTTCAGTTCTAATTTAAGCACATGGTTTTATATATGTATATTTTCATGACAGTGGATCGATGATTCCATTGCACACTCAAAATGGTAGAGAGGATTTCATTCCGTGTTAAGACGCCCCAGAAGAAATCCTCCATCTCTATGGGTGATATTCGTTGTGCCATCTATTCTATTCTATTGGCTGCCATGAAGAATAAACAGGTCCCTTGACCTTGAGTGTGGTGGGCATTGATACTTCTAGAAACCAAAATATATATAGTCTTTTAATATCTAAATATCATTACAAAATTTTAACACAACTGACCGGATTCCAAACCTAGACAAAAGTCGATTTTAGTTATCTAATTATAATACGTATCATCACTGAACCTTTCCAGCAGAGGGCGACAAAGAAACCGAAGACGGACCGGTGGCCAGCTTACTCAGAGACTGTTCTTTTGTCATCAATGAACCTTTTCATCAGAAGTAGAGACGATGAACCAAGTAACTGAAATACTTTCAAGAAGGGAGGTGATGTCAGCCCGCCCCGTTTTTTAGAAGTTTTGTCCATGATAGATTAGTTAAAAAAAGGGGGTGGTTCTCGCAACACTACACGTCCCATCACCCACGAGTAATAATTGTCTGTAAGGCAGATTCACTTTGCAATATGTACAGCAAGACAATGATGCATGACTCATGAAATATTCATTTTACAATGATGCATGACTCATGAAATATTCATTTTGATGGAACTCATGTCTCTTATTGTACATGTTATAAATAAAATCTTCGTTGCAAACGATGTCTAGTCGTCCGGAACTATCAAAGTATATTCTAAATGCTTATTACAATTCTCTAAAAAGGCCCAATGTCTCCCTTAATTTTTTATTCACATTTTGTGTTAAAAATGTAACAAAATTTCTATTAATACAGAGTTAAGATTAAGCCTCACCCTCGTCATTCTATCACCTCTGTGCTGAAACCTATGCCAACCGTCTCTTCAGATCTATCCCTCCTTTCCTGTTTTGGTTTCTAATAACGGAAAAAGGCATGGTATTTCAAACATCTCCACCTCTCGGCAACGAGGACATTGGATTCTAGTGGGATTTTAAAGAAGTGGGCAACGTCACAAAGGCGGACGAAGATTATTTGCACTGTCGGACCGGCAACGTATGGGTTCGACCAGCAAGAGGCACTTGCGCCTTGGAAATGTACGTCGCGACTCGCGCTGATCATCATCTGCCATAATACGCGTGAGTGACATCATTGTTTGATCAAGAGGATGCTTCACAGCTTGGTAGCGGGTGTTCAACGAAAGCCCCGTATCTGTTGGAGCATAACGCTCGAAGCGCAAGAGCCTCCGTAGATCTTTGTCACGTGTCACTAATTCATTGATGAATACAATCAAATTCATCATTTGGTACGACCCACTTCGTGGTACAACCAAGTTCGTCAGGATAGGTTCATTACCCCAACAACAGAAAACAAAAAAAAAAAAGGGAGGTTGGTATGATGAATGAGTATTTATCATAAAGTACAACCGAACTTACCGTCAGGTACAACCCATTTAATCATAATAGGTTGGTATGATGAATAAGTAGGACATGTAACGAAGATTCGCCCCACAAGTTGCATTACAAGACATACAGGTTGGAACGTTGGAACAGGAGGAACCGAAAGAAGAAAAAGTTCCTGCCGTATGCCTCAGCACCTGTGAATAGAAAATATGATTAAAAGTTTATCGAGCCTCTTTAACTAGTTTAAATTACATACTTTTCAGATGAAGAATATTTGCAAACCATCCCGTATAACACAACTTACACATTAAATTCCAAATCAGAGAATATGTTCGCAAAATATGCTGGAATAATA
This sequence comes from Buxus sempervirens, assembly GCA_947561395.2. NCBI lineage: Eukaryota > Viridiplantae > Streptophyta > Magnoliopsida > Buxales > Buxaceae > Buxus > Buxus sempervirens. The sequence continues at coordinate 37,299,475 of OX387190.1, forward strand.
TCAGGGGAAAAGTTATAAGACGATTTCATTCCTGGGATCAGTATGACCTGTAAAGACCTAGCAAAGGTTTTTCTCTTTCTTCCATTCTCTTTTTTGCAGCCTCCCTTGCTTTGAGCGCAGCTGCTTCCTCTTTAGATACGACCTTCGGCTTCTCACCTTCCCTCTTTCTCTTGTTGACAGCAACTGATGAGGGAACACCCTTCACTGACCTCGTAGGGTTCAGAGATGATGGAACAACCACCCCAGGTGGTGGCCCACTTTGCCGTTTGGTAGCAACTTTCTCCCCTGTCACAAACCCTCCCTCTGAAGCTGAGACTGGCTTCTTCACAATGGGGCCATCTTGTTTGGATTCCGAGGATACATGGGATGTAGGGAATGCCTCTTCCCGTGTCACCCATTTACCTGTTTCAACAACATTCAAAAGAAATTAATATAAAACAAACAAGATAAACAAGTACTCTGACCTAAAATGATGCTTAATGAGGCAAAAACTGAAAAACAACAAAGGCAGTAGCATCGTCATACCTAAAGTATTAGAATAGTAAAATCCTGAATTTGGATCATGGTAATAACCATTAACTTGATTATAGTAATAACCAGTAGCATCGTCATACTCCCATCCTGCTATAACTATCAGTTAGAACTTTACCACAACTAACAGAGTAAGATTCGTAAACTGCCCAACAATAGCAAAAATTCATATAAAATAAGAACCTATTCCCAAAAAAAAAACCTAGAAAAAAGCATGAAATACTTGACTTTAGAATTCCAGTGAGTCTACAATTAGATCTGTACAGAAAGAGCCCTTTTAAAAGGCAATTTCTAAGTTAAATAGTCCATAAGCAGTATGGCTAGCAAACCAGCTTGTGGATATCAACTATTTGAGAAACCATTTTTCAGCCTAAATATGGTGGACATACTCTAACCCAATATGGGTAACAAATCCACATATCCGGTTCAAGCAAGACCCATTCCATCATCAAAGACTAAATAACTCTTCAAACTGTCATGGCCATCAATTAAACAAAGGATTGCCAAGAATAAGGCCTAGCATGATGGATACAGCTCCTGGCCATAAGATTGACAAAAATATGGTTCAAGGGATGCCCAAAACAAAATCCTAGAGCTAATAATTTTACCATCTTCAGAAACTGCTGAAGATTTAGAAGTCTCTGGACAATCCTCATAAGCACCCAATCGGTCGACATTTAAAGCTCTGACTTCTTGGAAAGATGCTATATCCTTCTGATAGCTGCGTTTTGCTTTCTGGTACAACCATCAACATACAGAAGTAACTGAAAATTCTGAGCAGGAAAACATTTCTAAAACCAATTTCACCAACAAATGTAATATGTTGAAACAAAAATAATTGAATTACAATCATTATAGAAAATATGACTAAAGATATGGTTTTTTATTGAACAGGATAGTTTAATGAGATTCATGCAGCCAACCTCAATTTATTAGAACAAGGCCTATTTTTTTTTTCTGGATGATATTTTTTGTATAATCATTGCATAAATAGAAAATGAATGCCCAACAATGTTTGTGTGTGTGCCTCAACCCTCAAGTGATCAAGAAGAAAAAATACAAAACAAAAGAGGGATGGGGGAAGTTGTAATATTTAAGTCCTGTAAACTTTACCATGATGCACAGCCTTTCAAGAAGGCCAAAATAGTGAATAGAAACTTCAAACACCAAGTTATAACACATGAGATGAAAGAGTAGAAAAATTCATGTTCAATAGCTGAATGAAAGTTTCTTTTTTTTTTCCAATCTTCTAATGACATAGATCAAAAACATAAAGACAGCAAGGAAGCAATTTTACAGGTCTTGACAGGTCCAAAGCATGAAGGGACTTCAGTCCAAGCTGAACTGCTTGCTTGCTTCAAGGGACTTGAGATCAGTGGCGGAACCAGGACTCCAAATCTGAGGGGGCAAAAAAATTTTCAATTAACACTTCTCATGAAATATAGAAATTTCAATGAGTTGGGGGACAAACCAGAAATTTTAGAGGGGCTTCTCATGAAATATAGAAATTTCAATGAGTTGGGGGGGCAAAACATAAATTTTAATTAAAACATATAAAAAATATTTTTTTTTAATTAAAAAATAAAAGCTAGGGGGTACAATTGCCCCCACTAGCTTCAACATGGTTCCGCCACTGCTTGAGATTGCCAAAAGGGAAGGTTATTATGTATTAATAGCAGAAGGGGTAGTGCCACCATCATCCAATGGATTAGTACAGGTTGGCAATCTCATGGCCCAATTGGTGCTGGGGTAGGCAGAGTAGTTGCCCACCTGGGCCTTAAGGTAAAGGTTTTTGGCCCAAGAATTCTCCTAATTATAGTAATATTTCGATACTTGCTTGTAAATTTATATGTAAGTCATCAGATATTACTAACATAATATTGCTATTATTATATTTTAAATGACAATTAACTGTATTAAGAGTGTAAAAAAGGAGAAATGCAGGTGCAGCATGTGAGGGTCAGAGACTGCCACAACAAACAACAAACCAGTAACATCAAAGACACACAAAAAATATAGGGAAAAAAACAAAGTACAGGTGCAAATACAGATGAAGTTGGGGAAAACTGAGAGGCCTGGCAAGCCAGAAAACAGATATAGATGATTACTGATTTCTCATAACTGATATCAACCTATTAATTAATCATAGATATTAACTTATTACTTATTTCTCATTAATTCTTGGTATATATCTACATGATTTATTTTATATGACCTTAGACTAATAGAATATAAAATCATGTTTACCAATGACTAGTAACTAAGTTTATAGATGGTTAATCAATTATCAGTAACATAATCAACTTCAACTTATTAATTCAGAATCTATTACTAATTTATAAGTTATCATTTAAAGAAAGATCTTGATAATACTGTTATATTATTCACTTTTGTAACAAGTATTTACAATTAAAATCTATTTATATATTAAAATTATGTAACTTTATTAGCTTATTGCTTGCTCAGCATTTATTAGCATATCACTAACAGATTGTTAGCAATACTACTTTTGTGACTTTATCTGCAATATTCTCAAGTAATAAATTGTATACACTTCTGCCCACATATGTGTCAAATCAGCAACAGGAAGGTTTAATGACTACGAATTTTGATAATTATGGGCTAGCTCTGTGTTTTTGGTTTGAGAGGGAGGTGGTTACTCTGTCCATCTTTTGTAATACAATTACACTTATATCAATAACAGAGCTGGTTTACAAGTCATTCTGCTTGTTAGGGAAACAGATGTACAACTTTCAGATACTAGAAAAATAATAAAAATAAAAGTTAATTCTTGCAAACTCAATTCATTTTTTATCTATTAAAAAAAAACTGAATTCATTTGTTAGCGATATTTCCATTTCTCAAGCTCTATCTGAGAGCATAATTACCCAGTCAAACTTACTGCTTCAATTTGTTCAAGAGCACGAGCTGCTTCCTTCTGTTCCTTCTCCTTAGCAGCATTCTCCTTTCTCATAGAAGCAAGCCTCTTAGCAACATTATCTTTGTGACGCTGACCAAGGTCATGGGTTCTAATGCTCAAAGGGTTGTTAGCTATGTAGATCTTGCAGAAGTCGCACCATTTGTTACCCTGGCTGACCCAGTACTAGAAAACAGACACATAACAAGGTTAGAACATAAACATATCTTAGAAGTAATATAACCTATATGCATATAGCATTCATAAAAGATAAATAATAATTTCAAAATCCTATCTGAAAGTTGCACTTAAATTCTAATAAAGAAGTACAAGCCTCTTAAGGAAGAAGTTGTTACAAGAAGAAAATTAAGGAATTGTAAACCATCTTAAGTTAGTTATATTGAGGAGGCAGAATCAAAGACTAAAAATACGTGAGAAAACTGGGAGGAAAGAGACACAAAAAAATAATAATAATAATAAAAAAATAAATTTCAAAAGAAGGATTCTCTCAATTTGATCCATTATATGATTTCACTAACATACAAATAGTTAAGATGCAGACAGACTAAAATGCAATTCTGCCTCGCCATGTAAGAAATATTTTCAACTGAATGAAAGTTTTTGGAAAACACTACTCCGAACAATTGACAAGTTAGAAAACTGAAAGATGCATCTGAATAAAAGATGGAAAATCTTCTATGGAATAAAAGATAGCATCTGGATATTGATTACAAAATTGTACATGAATCCAGGACAAACAACCAATTACAAAACCACATTCCTTCTTGTATATTCTCAAATCAACATAAAGAGAACATAGATGAAACTATAAACACGTTCTTCACGGAATGGTACCATAACTACTCAGATAATTTGCTGCACTTATAAATTGCCGGATTAATTTGCAAGAATAAAGAGAGGGTATAAATGGTCACCAGAGGTATCTTATTTTATCGTTTGTTCTGTTCTTGTTTTCTTTTTTGGTAATACATATCGAATCCAATCGTCCTTTCTGCAACCTAACTTCAGTATTTTCTGCGAGTTTGGGTTGTTCTATGCTTCTCACTATAATCTACTCTTGAACCAATACATAAATCACAACTTGACGAAATTAGAATTATCCTCAAATTAATACTACATTAAAAAAGAGGACCCAGAAAACAATGGATGATCAATTTTTTACGCTCTTTTCTGGAGATTTTCTAAAATTGCATGGATCGTCTAATAGAATTTAGATAGATAAACAGAAAGAGAGAGATTATACCTCTGTCATGGCAGCGAATCAAAGATCGCTGAAGATGAGACTTGAAAACCCTAATTCTTTGACCGGGACGGACTGAAAAGTTGCCGCAAAATCGAAGTTCCTCTAAAGATCCTATCTAAGGTAATAGCAAAATGGAAGAAGAGACCGGCCTAAAACGTAAATGATTATAGGGAGATGAGTTGGGCTCGGTATGCTCTACTGGACTGGACAGTAGTGACTTGAAATCTGCTGGAGCCTTTGGTTCAAAGATCTGCTGGTCCAACGTGAAAGGTGCATGAAACTTACACGTACACAGTTCCACAATTGGACCAGCAGATGTCAAATTTTTTTACACAATTTAATCTAAAATTGGTTTTTAGTGATGCTGATTCTTGATAATTGGAAATTAATGATACTTTTTAAAAATAATTGTGAATTACTATTCATAAAGGACTCTTTTCAAAAATACCCTCAATAAAATTTGTTTGTTATCATGTTTTAATGAGGTGACTGAATCAAGGTTATTTTTAATAATTTGGTAACACTCGTTCTCAATTATTTTAAAAAAATACCATTAGTTCTCAATTACTAAGAATTCGGTGACAAAATAACACTGCAAACCAATTTCCCCTAGAATCTTTGGTTACTTTCTTTCAATTTGAACCAATCTAAAATATTTCAGGACGCAAAGTACTACATCAAATTTGCTATCATTGTGTCTCATCTTGAACCTGTTTTACATCAAAGTTTTACCGACTAACCAGTTTCACTTCTCCGTTACCCTCGTCAATGACTCAATGGCACCCGACCATGTAGCAAGAGGGACAAAACATTGTGTTTAAATGCAGAATATTACAAACAACAATTTCGACGTCCAAAGCCACTTTCATCTAAAAGGGTAATGCCATTCGTGCGAGAGGCATCTTTCCCCCCTCATCCTGCAACATCTCCAGCATGAAGAAACAACACAGTCTTCAGACCCCATGCTAGGACATCCTGGGGTGGAACAATGCAAGTAGCCACTCTTCTCTTGACCATGTGCCTGTCTCCCCAGATTTATGGGGTACAATTGACTAGCAACACCGAATTGGTGCTGAAAATGGTTCAAATTCCTCCCATCAAACTGGTGGATTGGGTCTGAGTAGGCATGATGAGTATTATAATTATACCTTACACCTTGAGGTTGTAATCGAGGTGCCATGGTTAAGTTCATGTAAGGCCTGGGATGTTGTGTTCTCATCTCATTTGAAGTAGAGGCCATATGGTAAGAGATGGGGAACGCTTCTCTGTAAGCAGGAGTCATGTGTGGTACACTCCTTGGCTCAAATTGCATCTGATTGTAGTAATTATTCTGGCTAAATGGCTGGAGACTAACTCTATATTCATTGGGATATGTTAGTTCCCCACAATATCTCACAGAGGTTTTAGGATCTTCCTTTGTGTCTCTCTCCATTTTTGCCTGTGCTGGTTTTACCCGCTTTTCTGGTTGGACGTGCATGGATCTTGTGTTCCTGCATCTTGCTTGAGATGGTCTCATATGGTGTGAATGTCTCTTGCGCTTGGCACCTGTTCAACAAGGGTAAAGAGTATGGAAAATGAGTTTTGATGCTCTTTCTTTAAGATCGTTCACCAACAGATTACACGTTTCAGAGATGATAACCGACCTCCACTAGCAGCCACTGGCTTCTTCATTTCTCTGACAAGCCTTGCTGCTGTGCCTCTCTTGTGCTTCTCAGCAAGAACTCTTGATCTCTCTGCTTCATTATCCCAACGCTAAACAAGGAAACAGATAAGCAAACTGTCATTGAAACTAAAAAAATTCCATAAAAGACCTTGTCTCATTGTATAATCATTACCTGCCGGAAGGTCTTCAATTTGTAGAGGTTACGGCCCTTTACTAGCAACGGAAAAAGTGGGGGCAATATCTTGAGTCCTTTACTCCATAGTATTTCAATCTTTTTGAACACAGAAACAGAATATTACAAACCAGCTGAAGTATAGGAATATCCAGGGACACATCATGCAGGATGTAGCCACAGTGGCACACATGTATATGGTTGAGCACCATTGCTTAATGGGTATCACCAAGGAGATTTTGGTTCTGCTATCAATCCCATTGCACACCATATCGATTTTTTTCCCTTCTGACTTCCTATTTATCTAAATTCCAGTTCATATTTATTTTTCTCCATCTATAGGAAATTGACCCCACCAACCATAGAGTTATCAGTTTGAATTGCTGTTTTGGCGAAAGAAATCTCCTAGGTGGGACCACAACATTGTAGAACCTGGCCTAAATATTCACCACATGCTGTACCAACTACATGGTTTTTCGAAGTATGCCCACCAGAAATAGCATTCGCAAATCCCTTAGGCAACTTACTGTAAATGTATGTTGTTGTTTAGCGACACCATAACTTTCCTTCACAACCTTCCCTGCAATAGTTCGCTTTCCTAGAAGTTTCCCACTCCTTTTCACTTTGTCAAACCTGTTTGGGATCAGCATTCACATGAACATAGTAAATAGCCAACATGTAAAGTCAGAAGCATTCGTGTATACAACCAAAAAGGAAAAGGAGGTACATACTTTTCATAAACCCTTTGTGTGAACAGAACAACATCTCCTTTACAGACATCACCTGCAGAGCTAAAATGTGTTAACATTTAGAAATCAATTCTGAAAAGTCAATAAGAAGACCAAACTACTATGAAAAAGCCGCTTTACCTGTACAATTAATGAAGAAGGATGACCGGGGATAAAGATTTTCACCCTTTCCATCTTTTATCCTGAAATGTACGAAAAGAATACAATTATTGAGTTGACAGATATCACTTGTTATTTTCTTCTTCACGTAATAGCATACTCATAATCGACAATTGAACATGCAATAACATATGTTTAATTGTTCTACTTCTTCTTCTTTCAAAAAATCATATCCAATGATTTTGTTCCTTTTTTCCCACTCCATCAAACTCTCCCCTGATCTGAGCTGGAAAGACTTCAGTAATTGAGTGGCCTCATCATATTTCCATTAGTGCTTTCTCTTCGAGAAGCAAAAATTTAGTACTAAGCAATGAACCTTTGAACTGCATTTGAATGTACTTTTACATAACAAGGATTTTAACTGGGTTTCGCTGACCTCTCATTCAACAACATTTCATTGAGGTACAGGTGTATACATACAACTGATCTACTATGTATATGGAACAAACTGGCTTTGAAATAACTCATGCTGAATTAGACTAGCTACACAAAGCAGCAATTTATTTCAGGCCAATGAGTAGGAGACTACCAAGATGAAATGGCACACCATCACCAAAGAAATGTTCAGCATTACCCAAAATTCTTCACCATCCACCATGCGAAGGAACCAGAATGAACAAAGTAAGTACTAAAAATTTACAGGTCAACGTAGCTTTTACCCATTTCAAATACAATATCCATTGCAAACAATAATACACTCTATTTCTTTTTTAACAGCAGAAAAGATAACTTCACAACTTATATTCACCACATCATCTGTCTTGGGGATTGGTAAATGAGGATTATAGACTAGGCAAAACAAGCAGAAGCATATCCATAAGCTTCAGCAAGGACGGAAAGCTGAAAAGATCTGAACATTAAAGAACATATAACTGAATAAATTTTCTTTTCTTCTCCTTTTTTCCCAGTTTTTTTGGTGGTGCTGGTTTTTTTTTTTTTTTTGGGGGGGAGGGGGGGTTGGGATGTGGGGTGGCCAACAGATGCAAGATGACAGCAATGCATCGGTGAAAAAGTGGAGAATCAGTGATTAATCTACCAATGCATGTTTTCTTACCATTCATTTCGAATTTCATTCAAGCTTGAGGCAGTCCTGAAGTCTTCTCAGACATCATCCAACTAGGTAGGACAAAATACCAATGGCTGCATAAGATGAATTCTAAGAGGCTTCTTATTCAGCTAGCAGGCCACCAATAATCACAAATACATTTTATAAAAATCCCAGCCTTGATCAAATGCTATTAATTAATTTCAGCATTTAAATAAACTGGCTCATCACTGTGTCCATTGAAATTAGTGCATCCTAGATAAGCAGTAACAAGTTGGCTTCAGGAGAATAATTACCTTGCTTGTGAAAGGAGGCCATGAATTCCATCAGGGTAGGTTTCCTTCACATTATAAATAGAGGCCTGTGCCCCAACCAACACCCAAATCAAAACTAAGGAAGTTATACACTATACTAAACAAGAGAAAAGGAAATGAGGCGGCTGTCTTTTCTCCATTTCCCCATACTGATTTTATTAATCATGTAAAGCATCATGTTTCTTATGGGAACTACCACTTGCTACTCCGATATTTACCAAAATACAAGGCTAAATCTACAGTCTAGTGCTCAGATAATCTGGTGGCTAATTAATTAAATTCAAATGAACTGCATCAAAATCATTCAAATCACTGAACTATGACCCTGGAGTGCCATCCAGCAATCCACAGCTGATTCAGAATCATTTTAGAAGTTCTTTGACCCCAGAACCTATATGCTCCAAAAACACAAAAACCATAACCCTGTTATAGCAAATCAGCATACAAGGTCTTCTGCCATCCATAGAAACAACAGAATACAAATGAAGACCAGTAATGCACCTATAAGAAATGGACATACATAAGTAGGATATATATTTCTTGCAGGAAGCTACTCACCTCCAGTGCTCCTGAATTCTCTTTATGCAAACAGCTTTCGTCCCACTTAGCCTCAAGCCATGCTTCCGCAAATATGGTTTGCATTCATCTAACTTTAACCCCTGTAGATCATTACCTCCTACATAAAATTAAAACTATCACGAGAAATCTCATATACTTGATATCAGGTAATGTAAAAGCAAAGTTTCTAACATAATGCAAATACAATTGTTTCCATAGCGGTGTCGTAGCTTGAGTGAGTTTGCAGAAAGTTAATTTTAAATGATAACAATTGAAATAGGATATGAATATGTTTCTTTCTTTACTTTTGTCTTTATAATTGTAATTTCACAGTAGATTTGTCAGATTCAATTGGAAAAATTGATAACAATGGAAGGGAAAGAAAGAGGAATTCACAAGAGAGTTAGCATTGTTTGGTTTCCATCTTTTCTTTGCTAGTTTATATGGCATAATCAATAAATCACACATAATGGCCATAGAGATGCCTTCAAGAACATTTCCCGGTTCATACTTCACAGATCTCATGATAGACTTTCATTCACATTCTACCGTTCCACCTACAAGGTAGCTGAACTTATGCACAAGAAAGTGAAGAAAAAGATTCCCAGGAGTTTCAACACAGAAGGTGATTTGATTATTTGTTTCGGTTGTTTGAAATAAGTGCTAATAATTATAACAATGAGAATAGATTTTAGGCCTTCCGAGAAGTTAGAGAACCGTTGGACCCAAAAAAAAAAGAACCCTAACCTTGGAGAAGGTTGATGACTCTGAGGCAGAGAGATTCATCGTCCACAATTTCCACATCGTGATCTTCAACAGATTCAGGATCAATTCCCTCGTCATCGCTACACTCGTTCCAATCATCGCTAAGCACACAAAAATTCAAGATTAATGCAAGAAATGGTAATCATAATTTTCGACGTTTAGAATTTGTATTAAAAGAAAAAACACCTAGAGGGTGGATCGCTCATCTCATCCTCATCCTCATCCTCATAAACGTATTCGTCATCGTCGGAGTCTTCTTCTTCCTCTTCTTCTTCAGAAGATGAAGAAGAAGAAGAAACAGGAATAACGGAGCGCTTCCCTTTACTCTCCTCACCCATGCCAGGGAGGAGAAATTGAACTTACGAAAGTGGGGACAGTGATTGAGAATGTTAAATTTATAAGAATCACCGGGTTGGTAACAGCCAGCAGGTTCGGTGTTACCAAAAAAACAGACAGCAGGTTCGGTTTTTAAAAAAAGTTTGAAAACGAACCAACATGTAACAATAAAACGTAAACCAGAACCAGAAATGAATCGGTTTAATAATTTAAAAAAACAAAACCGATTAATAAAAACCTAAAACCAACCCTAATCAGTCGGCTTGGTCTGGTTTATATGTTTTAACCGAACATTGCCATCCCTAAACTCTAAAAATGTGTTCTCTGTGTGTATTTAATTGGTTCAGTTTGATTCGATTTGGACTTAAAACTGAAATCGTTTTATTTAGTATGTAACCAAGCCAATGGTTATTAATGAAAACCTAAAACCATTCGGTCTAATTTACCTGTTTCAACGAAACCATTGCAATCCGTGGGTTAAATATGTTTAGTTCTTACTTCTTCTATATATATTATCTTTCTTTGTAGACCATTTCTTCTATATTCTCTGCATTTAGATTAAATAAAAAAGAAACTAACAAATAAAATTTCCACTTTCAGAAATATGTAATTTGATGTAAGACTTTCCAAGATGGTGTTTATTTCAAATGTTTTAGAGTTGGATTTTACAATCCTACGCTGGAACATCAAATTATTTGTGAACTTCCACCGATTAAAATGAGTTCCAGGGCTTAGAATGAGTTCTAGTAACAGAACCGCGCTCGATTACATATTGGGAATGAGCTCTATTCATTCCCCATATCCATATGATATTCGAAACCTTGGTGACTACATAACAACAGAGCACAGCAGAGACCGGAGAGAGCACAACAGAAAGGAATTTTCATTTCCCGTAGGGATACACGCAGTTCTGTGGACAACAAACTACAGAGCACAGTAGACCATACAACAGAAGGTGATTGTAATCGTGTCAGTCCGATCTAATTTGATGGAAACATTGTTCAAAGTTTCCAGAACCAGTTAAATAAATAAGAGTTCCGACCCACATAAACACGTTAATTACTGCTTTACAGTGGATCACAGATGCTAAATCGTGGACGGCCCAACCTCCAACCTCCTTCCAAACAACTAAATTGGTTACCAACTTCCGTATATCCTTTCAATGTGGGTAGTTATGAGCAAAGTTTGCCGTGATGCACATCCCTCAACTATAAAGCCTTGCAAATGTACGGAACCACTGCTTAACTAGCTTCATTTTTTGGAGTTCCCTAATATGCTTGGATCTTATTGAACCTTAGCAAGGGATCGACTGGAAACACCATGCAACAGTTTGACAAACCCAAGAAAGCTGAGCTTCCCATCAGTATGCCTTATCCAGTCATGGAGTACAGCGTGAACAGGGACAGAAGGGCCAAGGCCAAGTTCCTGAAAAGAAGGAAACAAGAAAACATGCATCAGTCTAGGTTTGTTGTCCTTAGCATGAGGTTCACATTCATTATGCTATTTTGACAGTTACAAAGGTAAAAGATAGAGCTATATTGTTCATTTTTCATAACACTTGTACGCTAGAAAAGCATGAAGCCAATGCTGCAACCACACTGCAGGCTGCAGCAAGTTCCCAAATCACAACAATGCGAAGAGAACACCTAAACAAATGTTGATGCAACCAAGCAGGATAAAAACTCCGTTCACCAATTGTCACGCAATCAGGTTCTGTATTGATAAAACAACATTTTTGTCTGACTTTGGATCCCATCACAAAGGAGGCTTTATGAAATGCCGAGGTGGAAACCAAAAACAGCTGAATAGATGATGGAATGTATGTCATCAAGAATCCATTTAACTCAAAAATTTATAAAAAAGCATTTTCCCATCTAGAATAACCTCCACAAGAAGGCACCATAAATCTATAGTGTCACAATTGGTAATCTTGGAAAAGGACACAAGGATTCAGCCGACATATTACAATGCAGAAGTATTGATATTTAATTTGCATTATGAGATACTAGATGCATATAAAAAAAATCATTACAAGAGTGCACTCGTATATATTTATTTATCAACAGTAACAACAGACAATCTTTTCTCCTCATGTTTGCATCATGTACATGAAGAGAAACCACAAATCATTTCTTTGATCACTGTGAGGTGGCTGGTGAGGTATTGTGCTACTACCTTAGATTGGTGGATCAGCAGTGTTATTGCCTTCTGAAACTTATTTTGTCAGTGGTTCCAGAGGGCTTACATGAGGGAAAAACTCATGCATCAAAACGTATGCCAGAGGTGATGTGGGGTAAGATTTTTTAAAACAAGTCCTATTTCTTGGAGATAGTTGAGACCAATGAAACTGATTGTAACAAAGTGGGAACAGGCTCATAATGAATTTTGGGATTATCCAACCAGGACTATCATAAAGGCTTGCAGTGAAGTTGCATTGGCTATTTATAATTTTCTTTTTGTTTCAAAAAGGAGGGACTGCAGCACAGACCATCAGAATATAAATTTCCAAGACCAACAATAAATCCTCAGACAATCCTTTTTGTTTCAACAAAATCATTCACAACAACCTACTCAAGAGTTAAGACAATCCGAATTTGCTAGCAGCATGTTGGAAAAATCATCACAAATCGAATGCTAGTATTATTATTGTTTTTTCTACAACAATCATAAAAAAGTAAGACCTGGAACAATGTCACCTACAAATATGGAGTTTTTTTTTTCTAAAGACAATCCGAATTTGCTAGCAGCATGTTGGAAAAATCATCACAAATCGAATGCTAGTATTATTATTGTTTTTTCTACAACAATCATAAAAATGTAAGACCTGGAACAATGTCACCTACAAATATGGAGTTTTTTTTTTCTAATTCCCATAAGTTGCTTTTAGTTTTAATTTTATTAAAAAAAATAATTGAAAGATCAACCACATGACATAAACTGTGCAAAATATTTTTTTTTCCTAATTCCCATAAGCTGGTTTTAGTTATAATTTTATTAAAAACAAAAACAATAATTGAAAGTTCAACCACATGACATAAACCGTGCAAAAGAATTTCCTAGAGTTAAAAAAGAACCAACTTACAGAAGCAAGTTCCTCAATGACAATAGCCCTGTTTCCGTCCTTCTCAAAAATTTCATAGGCACAACGAGCATGTTGTTCCCACCTATCCAGTGCCTCAAGCTGGTGAACACTCAATGCAGCTGCACAGAATTCTTCAAAGTCCATTCTTCTGTACTGAAGTGCATTTAGCTGTCATAACACAGCAAAAGCGGTATGATTCAAGAATTAGAATTTTCATTTTTAGGGCCCAGTAATGGTATTATAATATATTACTATATAATGAATACATACACTAGAAGATGAAAATGGCTCAAGGTATACGGAACGTGTATAAAAGGTCAGTAAACAAACACCATTCTCAAGTTATGATTGACCATTTGGCAAATAGGGCCAGGTCAATTTGGAACTGGAGTTTAATGAGTGAGGTATAAGTGGACATAATTTCCTTGTTCGCTGTGAGGTAGCAGGTGTCTTGTCTCATATTTTGAGGAATTTCAAAGTTAAGTACAGTCTAATATGTTTCAACATATTCTTTTGTCTTGTAAATGGAGAAAAGGTAAAAGGCATTGCTTTGGAGTCTTTGAGTCCGGCTGCTATTACTTCAGAAATTTGCAGCAAAGAAATTGCAGAATTTTTTCTAAGAGAAAGAGCACAGGGCTGATCTGATATTGAAGAAGGTTCTGCTTACCAGAGCTTAAAGGGATCTTGAACTATAAATAACTTAATAAAATCTCAACTCTGTGCTAACAACAACAAAATGACTCATCCCAATTATTTGCGGTCCACAGCAAATATTGTTCCAATATTCAAACAGTACAAGCTATAATCACAAAAATGATACTTCTGTCCACCTAATATCAGAAGTTCTGCACATACCGAAGAAAGAAAATCATGGACACGTGACTCCTTCATTGCATCAGTTGAATTTTTTGTCAGGGCCTGACAGAAAAAAAAATGGATGAGAATCACTTCCAAATGTATGCAGGGGGAAAAATCCAACCAGTCACCTAAGATAAACTAACCGTCTTAACATTCTCCAAGGTTATGCTGCCACTTTTGTTTGGTTCCAACAGTGCATACTGCTTCTCCAGATAAAATAGCTCATCTACAGTCAATGTTTTTGACAAAGCCTGGCAGAATGATGCAAATAACAAAAAGAGGCGGCATATTATAACAATGTCGTTGATTGGATAAGGTATGACATTTAGAAATTCAAACATTGGTTAATACATAATACAGTATTGCACAAAAACCAGGAGCCACTGTCCTTCACTGACTTAAAGAACAGAAAAAGATCAAATTGCATCAACCAATCAATTGGCACACTTCTTGCTCCAATTTCAGTTTATCATATTTAATTTTCTTATTTCATTTAAAGTGAAAAAACTGGGGCCGAGTTGTTCAAGTCAAGGGCTATCCTTTGTTAAAGATAACCTTGAAATGGATCCTTCTACGACAACTATCATCCCCTTTTAAGGCAGCCTGAAGTGGATCCTTCTAAGAGGACTATCATCCCCTTTTAAGCAGCCTCTGACTTGTAAATTATTTGCTAAGGGTGTTATGCCCTTTCGGACGGCCAATTAGGTGCTACCTTTGACATTATTCTCCCCTATCAGAGAGAGAAAAAAATTTCAGCAGACTGGCAATTTTCAGTCTGGCTAAACAGCCCATCAGAGGTCTTTATACATAGTGCATCAAGTGGTTTTTGAACATATTCTTGAGATCGGCTCTTAAGATCCCAAACATTCCTCAACTGATTAGTTAAGTCCACCGCTACTTTTGTAAGGCCTAGTCTTGATGGACATGTGGTACTCATAATGGACTTTCTGAGTCTAACAGCAGGTCAATCTTATATGAGGGCTGTATGTCCTTTTGAAACACACGGCACTTGCAATGGACAGCCTCAGAGGCCAGACATCATTAAGGCCTATGCATTGTCCCCTTGTCCTCAATAGCTATAAATGATTGGAGCACAGACACCACCCTTAGCTATGCCTTTTGGCACCATCCCATGCTTCTTGGTGGCTTTTTGATCCTCTAGATCTTTGTATTAAAGGCGAAGATCTGCCATGGCCTCCCATGGTCCTTTGTGCTATGATAACAACCAATTGCTGGATCCTATATCAAGGCTATGCCGCCATCATACGGGGCTTCTTGGCCTCCATATGGAGTCACCTTGCATTGCACTCATGATGAAATTTTCCGTAGCGGGAAAGGTCCCTCTGGTAAGTGAGATTTTTTATGCCAACATAAGTCCTATTATAGCAATTAGGATATAGAATACAGTGCCTAAATCCAGGCATAAATTGGTCAGCTTGCGAATCATAAAAATCTTCAAACAGTCAAAGTCTTCACAAATACCAGATACAAGGGAGACCAAAGTAATACAATGAGAATACATGCAAGAAGACTTCAACAGCAAATCCATATTACACATATATGATGCAGTGTAGAAGGTATGCATGCAGAATGTAAAGAGAATAAAATTCTGCTCATCAACATAATACACACCCTTAAAGCAGCCTTACGCAGAGATGATGAACGCATATAGCCTTTCATGAGTCTGAATATGAGGATATCTAGGGGCACTTTTATATTATTATAATTTCTGATCCAAGGATGGCCTGGAACAAAATATGAGCAGTAGTTTAGAAAGGGAAGATCAAAATTCACAGTATCATTTTTAGACAGGATGAGACACTCACTTAAAGCCTGAGCAGCAGTCATCCTTTTTCGTGGATCTTTATTCAAAAGGCGCTTGACAAAGTCCTTTGCTTCAGAAGATAGAGAAGGCCAAGGTGGTTCGTCAAAACTAGGGTCAGCTTTTAGAACTGCCCGAAAGATTCCAGATTCTGTTCGCGCCCAAAATGGACGACTTCCACACAGAAGTATATAAGCTATCACACCTATGCTCCACACATCAGCCTCTGTACCGTACGATCTATGTAGAACTTCAGGTGCTACATAATACGCACTTCCAACAATGTCATTAAGTTTCTCATCTGCAAATCATTTTAAATTTTAGAAACCCAATCCTGAACTCCCACAAATTAATGCAATAGAATCAATGAATAATAAGCATATCATGTATGAACCAACCTGGTTTAACAAAATCCGATAACCCAAAGTCTATGGCCTTCAACTGGGAGTTTTCATCCTTTGAAGTAAACAGGAAATTCTGAGCCAGAGAACATCTATGTTTAGTTAGGAACACAGAAAAATAAAGAGAACTGAAATATAACATATCTTATTTGCCAAGCCAGCTTTTCACTATGTTGGCAAGGAAAATAGTTCAACAGAGACAGTTTAATCAACTGATTTCCTTTTTGTTCATCAATATCTAGAATCAGGTTGGTTAAGGACCCAAGATTTACAGGATTTCAAAAATCTCCTTGACCATGCTGACAAACAATGCCCAAAAGAAAAAGGTAATGCAAAATTCATATTGCAAGATTAAACATAAATGCAACACGTTTATTGGATCTACGTACTCAAGACAGGGATTGACAGCAGGAAAATAGAGTTTGGCAAAAAAAAAAGGCATAAGCAAGGCTCTCAACAAGCTGAGCAAGCTAGGTTCAATCTCAGGCTTCGCTTAGCTTCAGCTCAATAATTACTCTTGTTAGTGGAGTCTAAGCTTTAGAAAAAGTAAAAGCAAAAAAGAAAAAGAAAAGAAAAAAGGAAAACAAAAAAAAAAAAGAAGCTCATTTACTTATTTGATTCTGAGCGAAGCTTGGGTGGGCTCAGCTCCATTAAAGCTTGGCTCAGTTTTTTTGTTATACAAAATATCTATAATTTTTTATTATAAAATAGAATAATATTATTAAGTTAAGAAGATAAGATATTATAATTTATATATTTTTTTAAATTCATTTTTAACTTTATACAGGTAAAATTCATTGAATTTACAGATTTAAAATTATTACTCTACAGGTATTGTGACCCACTTACATTAGAGGACCAAGCTTAGACAGAGCGCAAAACTGAGAAAAACTAGTGATCCTGAGCCAAGACTCTGCCCAAAAAATTTTTAAAAGCCTAAGCCATTCTTAATGTTTACGAGTATGAGCTGAGCTGGATAAAGCTCAGCCCAGCTCATTGAACCAAAAATACAAAGAAAAAAAAATCTTTATGGTCATGATCGTTAAACCATCCCAATACCAGCACAAGACATGCTAGATGATATACCCACAGCAGAAACCTGGAGGAATTCTAAACATAAATTCAACAGATATTTAATCCACGACTGAAGAGAAAAAAGAAATAGGAATTTGTTCCACCTCTGGTTTGAGATCCCGGTGCACCACACCCTGAAGGTGACAAAATGAGACAACATTTAATATTTGTACCATGACATCCTTTGCATCATCTTCTGAGTACTTCCCACCCCTGCACGAGTAAAAGAAATACAGAAAGTATTCTGTCCAACATTTAGATGCCATCAACTTCAGACTAATAGTAATGTTTGAAAACCTCGAGAGTAAAGACTTCAATAAACTGATATAACAAATTATGTGACAAATACCTTGACAGTATTCTGTCCAAGAGTTCTCCGCCTTCACACAACCTGATATACAAGAAAAATAATAGTTTATCAATCGCCGTAACACTGGATATACTTTATAAACAAATGATGAGTAGTCCACCCCAAGATTTAAGTTTTCTACCCTGACAAAAACTCATATAAGTAAAAACAGATAACATATTCAGAGAGATTATTTCAAAAAAACCACCATTTGAAGTTCAGAGAAATCATTCAGCAGAGAAGATTTTTACTGCATCCACCATTGTCATTTCAGCTAAATAATCACAATAAGTTGTTCTATTTTAGCTTATGAAAAGCTCAAGAACAGTACTGCACTTACTCCATCACTATATAAACATTATCATGATCTTCATATGCATCATAGAATTGCACTAGATTGGTGTGTCCAGTCAAAGCTCTCAAGATTTTCACCTCCCTTCTAACATCCTCAATGGAAATAGCTGTAGTCATCTGGCAGAAAAAGAAATGGAGTTTTATTAGTAAAAATCTTCAATCAATCCACCACAACGCTAGCAGACATAGCATAATGAAATAAAATGTATATTTCTTCGGCCAAAGATTAGACCAAGAGAAAAGGGAACAGTGGATGGGGGCAGTGGGCGTGTGGGGGGTGAGAAAAAGATAGAGTTCTATGATGGATAGATAATTAAATACTGATAAAAAAAATTTTCCTTCTAAAACAAGAATGTCAGTTCATTTCTAATTTTCAATTACATGACATCTATTTTGCAACAAATAATACTTGTTTGAAGGAACCTAGAAATCTGAAATAACGGCTTATTCATTTGTTTTAACTTATCTTAATTACAAATATCACTATCACACACTACTTCAACCATAGACATGAAGACTAATTATATTATAAATTCAAAAATGTTAAAGGCAAGCTTCCATGTTTCCCAACAGTCAATTATTCCAACATATTTGCAACTTCTTCCAGTTTCTATCAAAGTTTCCAACAAAAATGCACATACAATACTCTATACAATATTCTATCTTTTTGTTCCTAATTTTATTCCTACTTATAGAAACTTAAACAAAATATTAAACCTAAAATATACTTTCCTAATGAAATATCTAAAATATAATGAAACAAGATCATACGGAAGCACTAACCTAAGTCTAACAACAATATCACACTCCAGTCCAATTTAGCTTAGGTGAAAGCTTTTCAGTGGAAAGATATAAACTAACTCTCTTGTAGCTACGCATTCATGACCAATAAAATGGTCACTAAATGTACCAATAGTATTTTTTGCATCTTGATATATGAAGAGCAGTAAAAAAAAAGGAAGGAAAAACTCCAACTTCCAATACTATATATGTTGTAGCCCATAAATCTGAAATATCTAAATAGTAGACCTGCATGTGAGGGCCTTTGAGGCATTTAAAATGAAATTGTTTGATGCTGCTTATAGACTTCTATAATATTATCTTATTTATTAAGCAAGAGCAAGGTAAACTAAAAATCTGTACATCTGCCACAATGAAATGTGCAACAAATTTGGAGTTCGTCTTCTACATATTATTGTGTAATTATAATTCTTTTTGTCCCTTTAAGTTTGCATACTTATAGTTTCTACTTTCTACATGATTGCATTATTTAAGATTACTAATTTAGTGAAACATTCTTACTAATTTATATCAATTTATATAAACATGACAAATCCATAGGGTCTGAGCATTATTTTGTAGCACGTCTTTTGTTTTCCAAATTGTTTGGAACCATCAATTTGACAAATCACATTGACGGGATCACATTACCAATTATTTGATAATCCATTAATTAAGAAATTTCACAGAATGATTTGTATTAAAACATATGCTTTTACATTTCTTAATATCTTTATGGATTTAATATCTTCTATTTATATATTCCTCCATGTGCAATGCACATGCTGCCTACTAGTTAGATAATAAAACAATTGACCTATCAAGTATCAACCAAAAGATCAGCAATATATTAATCCTAGATAATTAGGCAAATTATACATATAAGTATTATCCTTAAAAGCGATCTTCTAAAATTTTTAGCAATTATTTCCATTAATATTATATAACAAAGTTTAGAAGTATTCATGTTCTGCAAAAATGATTGATCTACAGACTGATAAATCAGCTACAGATTAATTGTAAAGCTTATAACATAAAAATCAACATACAGTGAGAATGAAAATATTGGTTTTCAATTTTCCAGAATACCCATAAGAACTGTTGAAAAATCACATCAATGTACATCTGATCAGAAATACTTTCACCTGTCTTTTATTAAGGATTTTATTTTAGTAAAAAAAAAAAAAAGAAGCATTTTTTTATGCAGTCGAAAGTGACACACTTCTCTAGTGGGAAAAACGATTTAAAAAATACTTTCACCTGTCTTTTAATAAGGATTTTATTTTAGTAAAAAAAAAAAAAGAAGTAATGTTTAATGCGGTCATAAGTGACACACTTTTCTAGTTGGGAAAACAATTTACTGCTTTTCTGTTCCTTGCGTCAATATGCAGTAAAATTCACTGGAAAGGAACGGTTGTTTTTTTTGACTAAATAATATATCATACCAGGTAGGATTACAAGTTTCAGGGGTCTTTCATCTTTTGAGGCTCAGTTTGTAAATTGCAAATGATTTCCGAATTGTAAAAACCACTGTCGAAAGATATAAATTTCAAACGCTTTGACTGAAAAACGCAAAAAGACAATATCAGCTGGGTTTCACTTAGATGCATCAAAAGGCGGAAACTTTTTGGACCATTTCAAAAGAAGTTTGAAAATTTTAATCTTGATTCGAAGCAGCCATCTAAATACGCTATTTATCGCTAGTTCAACTATGCAAGAAACCTCACATCAACGACCACTTGGGATAGGAAGCCAAGGAAAATAAACAACTAAATTACATTACGAAAATGAAAAGAAAATAAAACGAAAAAAAAGGAAATAATCTGCATGAATATTATTTCATCCATAAAAGAAAAGGAAGGAGACTGATTGAAAACCATATCTTCATCATTTACGACAGAGAAAAAAGAACAATGAGCCATTTGATAAAATCCAGCAACTTAATAGTCAATATGTGAAAATATATAATTTAGCCCATACCCAGTTCAAGCAAACCAAGATCATTCCTACAACTATGATCTTAATTTACAAAATTACTACACAATTATCATAGGGAGAGGCAGGGGGAGAAGAGAAAGAGAGATCAGTGTTGAAATTCACAGCAGCGTTAAAGGGGGAAAGAGCAGAATCAAAACCTTGGCCTTGGGGATGACCTTAACAGCAACCTGTTGGCCCTTGAGCTCTCCTTTCTTAAACCTAGCAGTGCAGGTATAACCAAAGTGCCCTCGCCCCACTTCATCCCCAAGCTCGTACTTGTTCGCGAAATGTTTAGAAAATCCGAAGCTCTTATCGAGCGCGGTAACGGGCTCAGATTCATTACCCTCTGGTATCGAAGACTCGTTCGGCTTCACAGACCCGTGGCGCCGAGCCAAGACAGCCCTGATATGCTTGGCCGGCGATGGAGGTGGGAATGGCCGCTTAAAGAACTTCCTTGGGGTCGAGTTCGCACTCCGGTTCCCCGGAGATTTCTTCGAGAACAGGGGATGAGCCGGACTCGGACTGTAAAAAAAAGGGAAGAATGGAGACCGCTTTCCGACCTCCGCCTCCTCTTTCTGCTGCGGCTGCTGCTGCTGCTGCTGTTGTTGTTCCTGTTGCCGCCGATCATTGGTGTTTGCTCCATCGATAGCACTTGCAGCTGCAGACGGTTTAGGGTTCTCTCGACTGGATTCTGGGGAGGGTTTCGAATTGCAGAGCCCCATCTCCTCCCCAAACACAATCCAAAAAGAACTCTTCTAATTCACAACATTCTATCTGCAAATCGATCGGATCGATTCGATTTTCTAGGGTTCCCCTTTTTCTCTTTAATTTCCTTTTTCCTTTTTGTCTACACTCTCCGTCTGCAGCTCTTGAACCCAAGTAAAGAAACATAAAACTCACAAAAATATTTCCGAGAAAGAGACTGCGATAACTAATAAAATGGAACCGAAGCCTCGATGCGTTCGCTTTTGCTGATTTAATGGCTTCACACGATAACGACCAGATGACGATCCGAAGCTCCACAACATTATTTGCCACGTGGCACTCGACACCGTTCGGTAAACTGGGCCCCGATCATCCACTGAACACCTTCCAACCACTACCGAGTAGTATAATAGTATTACCCTGTAGACGATTTAAAAAAGTATAAAATCAAATTTGAGATCAAATAAGCCGTTGAGGGTACGGATGTTACAATTTTTCTTTTTGGTTTTTTTTTTTTGTCTTTCTCCCACCTTTGACAGCTCATTTGAAGGAACATAACCCTTGCATACAAGGAGCATTTTTTTGGTAAATGGTTTGTAACGGTAACATCATTGTTTTAAACGACAATATAAAAAAAAGTGTCCAAAAATTCATATTGAGAAATTCTAACTACTTGATTTTTCCTTTTTCCTTTTTTAATAATTTAATAACTTCAGAGTGGCTCTCATAAGAAAAACATGCTGACTTTGGCTAGATAGAAAATAGTATAAAAAAAGGTAAAATAATTCTTTCCTTCTTTTTCTTTACTTTTTTCTCAATTCAAGTGGAAAAATTCGACAGCTCTTTGCGGGAAAAATGGAGCTTTTTTTTAAAATTACTTTTTCATAAGCCCACTTTTTCTCATGAGCCAAATCTACAAATTTAAATAGAAAGTTCAATTTTCTTTCTTTTCCTATAGATTCTATCAAATCAAACATACCCAATTTAAAAAAAAAAAGAAAAGAAAAGAAAAGAAAAATTGGGCATCTTGTTGAGTAAATTGCCTTTGTTTTAACAATGATCTAGATCTGCCTTAATTATTCAACCAAAGACACCAAGCTTGTCATTCTATCATTTGACACTGGATTGAACTTGGATCCGAAGTCTGATAGACAAACCAAACGGGTATTCATCTAAATACCATTACAAACCATATAATTCATCTAACGAGGGTCCCACCATCTATGCAATATTT
Source organism: Buxus sempervirens (assembly GCA_947561395.2). NCBI lineage: Eukaryota > Viridiplantae > Streptophyta > Magnoliopsida > Buxales > Buxaceae > Buxus > Buxus sempervirens. The sequence goes on from OX387190.1 coordinate 37,322,584, forward strand.
CACAACTGAGGTTGGTTAGTTTGATGTGAATCACTGAATGAGTGTTGTTTGCCAGGTAAGGAGCATTGGAAGATGTCACGGTGAAATAATGAATGTGTTGGGTAGGTTGGTAATGAAAACAACATTAAAAGGCAACATATTTTGGTGCAGCACATGTTTTCATAAGCAAAATATATTTATTTCATAATTATTTCAATAATTAAATCTGACATCTTTCTAAAACTCTTTTACAAGATGGACCCCTCTGCTGCACACAATGGCGTTGCTTTCGAAAATCCTTCTTATTTTTCTAGTTGGTAAAATGGAATATATTGGAATAACTAAGAAGATCAAGGCAGACAAAAGGACTCTTCTGAGGTAAAAAACAAAACAACAGCATAGACACAGACGTAACAGAAGAATCCTTCTTTTTTCTCAGCAGAGAAGATGCCAATGCCCCTTTTGTTGTTTTGTTAATTCTTAGAAAATTTCGTGGATTCCAAAAGTAAAAGATGGTCGGCAAATCCCATAAACCCCTCTTCTGATTTAAATAGAAAAGTCAAACTTCAGTAGGAATCAACATGCATTGTATCAACCCATAAGTGGGGTATTTTTATACAAAGTCAACAGAGGTGCTATCTTATTCTTTTAGTAGGATAGGAAGGAGTAAAAAAAAAAGTGCAACAGAGATTCCCACCATATTCCAAGATTTTGCCCAGACAAACAGGAATTTTTTTTCCTTTTTCTCTGTTGAACTTCCTGATGGGGCCATCCGAAGGTTGGATTGTATATTATACTTGCATATTACTAAAAATTTTCAGTATGTGGGGTGCAATATCTTTCAAATCCTTCCAACATTTCATGTCAGGTCCCCCTAAAATCATTACAGGTTATACAACCCATCTCATCTTTAAAACTTCTTTCCGCCCATTTTGATTGTCACATATGAGTGGGTTCCCCACTACAAAGATCTCCTTGCTCTCTCTTTCTCTCTCTCTCATACACACACATCATTATGGCTTGACCAATGCACACACCAAAAATTGACCACCGTGAGCCAAGCACTTAAGTGAAAGGTTTGAATAACATTGTTTTCTTTTTTTATGAGTTATTATGAAAAGGATATCTTCGTTGACAAGAAAAGCAGCAACTCATTAGAGAAGATTTGAAGACTCCAAACTACCTCTCAACTAAAAAATGGTCCACACCCTTTACATGGCCACCAACATTTCTTTGTTGAGGTAGAGGAGGTGTAATGTCCAGCATTGCAATTCAATGCAAATGACGATATAAAAAGGGTCCACCAGATATGTATGCATCCAAAATTTATGACAAATGTGGACATCATGAGAGTACAGCGTCTTGTTTTGTATAAAAAAGAATGCATAAACCATCTATCCTAATGGGGATGAAAATTGTCAACAATTTAAGATTATATTGGTTCTTGCTATTGGAGTAGGATATTCAATTAGTGTTTTTCACTTTTTATAAACGATTTTATGTGAATCCCACTTAAAAAAAGTAGATTCTCTACTTGGAAGCATCACACTTCAAATATAGAGACCAATGCAACCCACAATTGCAGGTGATTCCATCCAAATGGTGGACTGTGCAATTCCTGTCTACATATTTATTTGTTACTCCCACGAGATCCTACCACGTGTCCAGTTTTAACATTTAAACTAACTTTAGTTATGCATCACGTGAATGTCATGTGCATTAAACTAGACATATGACAGGATCTTGTAGGAGCTGCAAATAAAGATCTAGACAAGAGCTGCACAATCCGCCTTCCTTCCGTATTCCATCTCGCCTTGGTGGATGAAAGTCATCCTCTGCAATTACAATGACCTTTTTTATTGGTCTACTGAATTTTAATAAATATTCATTTTTAATATTCGTCGTAAGGATGTGAACCCTCGGTTGGAATAACTTTTGATTGGACATATAGCAACCGAACGGCAAAGACCGGGTCGTCAATTGCTTTCTAGTTGCCAGATTTCTACATGCCATTCTCTCCTAGCTTCGGGTGGCCTGTTCGAAAGCAAAAGCTTTGGAAGGCTAGAAAATGACAGAGATTTGAGGAAAAGTGCTCTTTTCAAGTCTTGCTGCTCTGTTCCTCCCTCGAAGACGACATAAAGGATCTTGTATGTCATATGTCGGAGTCTGACGTTAACATTATTTATCTGTAGTCTGACCGTTCATACTGTTAGATTGCATTTTCGCCCCTTATCAAGAAAAAAAAAAAGATTGCTTTTTCGCCCCAAGACAAAAACAAAGAGCAGAAAAACGAAAAATGGAAGATTCCGGAAGAATACCAGGCAACGTTTGATTGACTATTAAATATACATAAAATTTTATTTTTTTCTTTTATTTTAGGTATAGGAACTAGCTTATAAAGATGCACGTCCTTACCCCACCCAAAGGGTTGGCCTGGTGGCCAATACTTGGGGTCTAGATGTATGTTTCTTATAAGGTCTCGGGTTCGAATTCTCTTAGGTTCAACCTCTTAGGTCCACTGCAAGGCCTTTAACCTAATAATTACCCAATATGGGATGGTTGGTCCAGTGACGCCTCTCTCACCTGGCCACTATTACAGTTCTCTCACCTGGCCATTATTACAGTTCTGTTTGTGAGATAGTTCTGGGTTTTTATATATTACCCCATCTCCGATCGTGTATATAAAGCTGATCTTGGTTCCCCTTCCCTTGGGTTCATTAATCCACTATCAAACGGACCGCTGTTCAGACAACTCCAATAGTATGCCATTGGATTTGTGGCTTGTGTTTGTGCTACTGGTCTGGTGTTTTTCTGAAGCTTTGTATTAGGTCTAGTTATTCAGGCTGTCATAGTTTTTTGCATCTCTTTTGATAATGCTTGTACATCTTTTACCCCTGATGTTGTAAGTTTGTTTTTGATGAATGAAAATACATAGGCTTGCTCTTTTACCAAAAAAAAAAATAGTACATAAAAAACTGTGGACAACAAAATTTGCCAAAAGCAGTTTTTTACTACATTTGATTGTTTTCCACCAGCACAGGTGGCACCCTCGCACTAATTAGTGTCGTCCCATCAGCATTGAGTTTATTGTGAAAAAATAAAATAAAATAAAATAAAAAGCAACCAACGATATTTAAAAGTGGAGTAATGATATCAGGCACCTAATTCATTATCATCACCCTGAGAACTTCAGCATCGAATTTATGATGTCATCGCCTATCGTTTCTTATTGACAAAAGAAAAAAAAAAAAAAACCAGGACTAATGTATAGAAATATAATGTTTTTAAGTCTCATTTATTTTCTTTTTCCTTTTTCCTTTCCCTTCTACATGTAGATGGAACCGAAATAGAGAGTTGAAGCTCCGCATTCCAAAACTCAATTTGATTCGCAGGCTTGCAGCAATGCATGTGTGTGGCCGTTCTAACATACAACAAGTCAACCATAAACTAAAATCAAAAGCAGAGTTTGTGGCACGTGGCAATCCTTACCAACCATTTCCCTCATTGACCATGATTCCAGGCTTCTAATCAAAGTTGTCAATTTTGATCGCTTTAATCTTGTCAGCAACCTCGAAGTGCCCCACCGTACGGGCAAAGAACACCATCTGCTGCTCCAAGGTGAACTTGATGTTCTCAGCCTGTGAATAAGAACTTGATGAAATGCTGCTATTGCATTTTGCCAATAAAGATTTTGAGGATAGGATTTGAATGGGGAGTAATGTATACCTTGCGAAATCCGTGTTGCTCTCCTTCGTACTCCACAAGCGCAACAGGCAATCCTTTTGCTTTCAATGCTTGATAGATTTTACGAGCTTGATCAGGCGGAACAACCTGCAATGTGTAGATAGAAGAACTTAAATCAAACATCCCTAAAACATCCCAGATCATATATTCTTAAAAGCCAAAAACAATGAACAACAGCTCCACTTTTTAAGTAAATGCAAAACTATTACTCGCCATGCTCACGTGCAGACGATTACCTGTCCGTGCCTTCATATAAACACACAAACTTAATTTTTTTTTCTCTTTTCTTTTGCAATGAATAATTCGGCATCACATAAAAAGATAAGACTGTTGAAACTGATAAAGATTGTCATCTGGTGCGGGACATACCGACTCACAAAAGAAAAAAGCAATGATTTGTGACAAACCATCTACTCGTGGCTTCCTTTTCCTCAAAATACATATAATCAAACACAACCACAAGAAGAGATCCTCCAGGGAATTTCACAAAGTTCGCTAATTTTATGAGTTCGGATGAGATCCAACACCAAATTTCATACACAAACACCCAGAGATCCACACCCATTCATGACTACTGTCAATTACTAATCCGTTGTTATCCCATCCACAATAGAAGGTTATTTATGCAGTTGACTGAAACAAAACAATATTGCTTTCCATTCAAACCAGGATGAAAATGAATACGAGATTGAATGCTATGAATCTTTATACCTTGTCTTCCAATCCTTGGAATAGAATTGTTGGGCAAGAAAATTTATCAACAAAGTTAATAGGCGATCTCTCGAAGAATGCATGTTCATTCCCTGAAATCAATGAGAAGAATAGCTTCACAATTCATCCAAATCAACCATAAACCTCCATTGATGTATGGATAGTAAGTTATTCATTTACCAACAAGTCTATCAATATAGCGGGATTCAAATTTGTGAGTTTCTGCTTTCAAAGAAGTCAAGTCAGCCACCTGTTCATTGACCAAATAACAAAGGATTTTTAGTTTCTCATTTCATCATATGAACAAGTCCATACAGTCATCTCAACAATCTCCAATTCTCCTACAGCAAGAGAAAAAAAAATAGAAAAACAGAAAGAAAGAAGAAAAATGAGAAAAATAAATATAAATAGTGATAATGATTTTAATTAATTCATTGTAATAATAAGAACAAATTGTCTATTTTTTGATAAGGTACGCAGAACTACTCATTGAAGGATCAAACGAGAAGAGAGGAAGACCAACAAGAGCCTAAATGGATTCAGTCAGAAAGGATCTAGATAGTTTCTTATTATCATTTGTTTTGCTGCTCAAAATTAGTTTGCATTTCTCTTATTGAAATTTGCAATTTTTCCCCCTTTTGTAATGGAACTTTCAAGTGGAATACATGTACATTTTGATCACGAAGATGAAAAATAAGACCACCTTCATAAGCCTATAATATTTTAATATAATGTACTAAACTATAAAATTCACTTAAGAGCAAACTATGAGGAAGACAAATATATTCTTTGTATATTAAAGAAAAAAAATCAAAGAAAGATAACTCCAAGATCTACACATTAAGTCACTTGATTAGACCACATAATCTGCCACATCTTAAATTACCCACAACTTGTATTTTTTACATGACGAACACTTTCTTCTTCTTATTTGACTAACAAAAAGAAAATTCTTTCTTTTTTTGTATCAAATATGAGTATCTTTCTATTCAAAATTTGGAAAAAAAAATCGGAAAGAAAATTGTCTTTATTTATAAGGATCCTCCTTATGTAACACTCTTTAAACAAGTTTCAGTTCCCGAGAATGATCAATCATGTGTACAAACCACCATGTTTTCTGACTTACTTTGTGTATCAACCATGGTGATCATCCTGGATTTGCAAGTATGGATAAAAAGATTTTTCTTTATCCACTTTCACTTACCCAATCAACTTGTTCCTTAAAGATTTGGTGGCCAAGAAGAAAGGCCCTTATGACTTCATTAAACTACCATGTTTAATATCTACATAAAATTTTCCTCATTATTACCAAAAGTAGCTTGAAAGGCTGGATGCTTGAAGAAACCTTTTTGTTTTTTATTTTTCAATTATAAATTAAGACAGAGGGAACAGAAACCACTTATGTCTCTATTTTACATGCCTAAATTACAATTTAATCCTAAGAAGGAAAATCAAGCTATACACTACATTCAAACAATAGGGGCCACTTACACCATACAGAGAAGCTCCGGCCTTGAATGTATCCCTGAAAGCAAGAGAAGCTAATGTAGTGTAACCACCAGCAGAACCTCCAGTGATACAAAGTCGCTTGTCATCTACCTTTCCACTGTGCACCTTGACACAAAAACAAACTTTTATCATTACCACATATTCATGCAATATTTTGGCACACAGCTCCATCACAAATTTGGAAAGAAAAGGGCGTACATAGAGTGATTACCAAAGATTTAGCACAACTACAACAGTCATCAACGTCAACAATTCCCCAATTCCCTAGAAGACGCTCTCGATATTCCCTGCCATAACCTTCAAAAGCACATTTAAATTAATGTATGGATCTCTGATGAAGTTGAAAATTATATAGCTCATTTTAGGCAGGACAGATGGGGACTGCAAAATCTGACCCAACCCCGTCAACCACCCAGTATCAGCTTAGCATTTGAGTGAGTCAGGGCCAGTGATTTCACCCTAATGGGAGAAAAACATTGTGTTTTCTCAACTCAGGAATAAATGGGCTAATATATATATATATAACATGATTATTTATCAATTTAAATCATTTTTTTAAGCATGCTAAGGTTAGGTCCCTATAAATGTGTTGCATTATGGTTGACCATCTTCAGCTTGTTTAATAAAAAAGAGGATGGTTACTGCAATTTTTATGTCAAATTTCAATTACTGCAGTTGTCAACTCCTGATGGATGCAACTTCTTCATGTTTTTCTTGTTTCACAAATAGGTGTGGAGATAGATTGAAGATTATCCACTTCTAAAAGTGAAAGCTAACACATGCAAAGCACTATGTTTTAGGACAAACCAGAGCTTCCTCGGTAGTTAACATCCACACATGCCCAACCTCGACTTGTCCAATATTGGATGCTAAGATTTAAGATTCCACGTGCCTCAGCAGTTGGTCCTCCTGTAATATTTACCAAGAATCATTCTATTAATGTTTTAATATAAAAAAGTATGTTACCTTTTCTATTGAAGAATACCTTTTAAATAAAAAAAGAGGCAGTGAATTGACAACAGAGTTGAATATATGAAAGTTCTTCTCAATGTTTACTCCTGTTCTTTTTGTTTGCATCTCAATTAGAATAATATATGATAATTTAATCACAAACACCTTTTGACTGAATGTCTTTAATAATAAATGCACTGAACTAATGTGTCAAAATGTCTGAATGTGTCATGGTACTCTAAGAAAAGTTATTATTGACATTAAAATCACAATACCTCTCTGAGCCCAAAAAATGAAATCCAAACAGAAAATTAATCCATATCAAGGAAGCACCAGCCTCCCAGTAATCAATAGCAATTTGAGGAAAGTCAAAAATTTCAAATTCAGAATCTAATAGACAATTAGTGTTTGGAATCAGTTGAAAAAATAAAAAGGAAAAAAAGAAACACCCAACATAAATGTCTTCCAAATAATTTCTAAATTTGTTGAAGCTTCTATAATTATGAAAGGAAGATGATATTACACAAAAACAGTGATTATGTTGAAAAGAAGTCAATCAAGGCAAATTTTCACTTAAATCAAGCAATGATGAATTCCAAATCTCTGTTCTAATGCCACATGGCCAATGTAGGTGTAGATCATTTGGTTTGTGTTTCCAATTGCCGTAGCAGCCTAGCTAAAGATCTCTTGAAGGAGTGCCCATCAGAAGATCAACACCACAAATGTTAAGGTTTGATATATACGTACTTCAAGTAGCCTCCTATGTCAAATCAGAAAATCTATCTGTATTATTAAATAGATCATACTGTCGAATCCCTGCATCGGAATTCGGAACTCCAGGCCAAGCATTGGTGTCAAACAGTAAGTAGGATGATATTATCGTTAAAAAACTAAGACTGGAAACCACAAAATTATCTTCAAAAGATTCTAACCGTAGAGACAGTGAGATATGCTCTCTAGTTTATAATGACTCGTTTATAATTTTAACTTTCTCTTTTCTCATTAGAGTACTTCTCACTTGTGGCGACCCATATTTGATGACCGGTGCCCCCACCCCCCAACCACAACCACCACCACCACCACCACCACCACCACCAAACCACAAAACACCCACCCGGGAGGGGGGGAATGAACTTCAGGACAATCCAAATGAATCTCAGGCGAAAGTTCTAATCAGAAAAGCAATCAAATGCCATTATTCAATAAACAAATTCTAAAATTATAAAAAAGAAAAGAAAAAAAGAAACAAAATCACAATCTTCGAATATAAATCTATGCAAAAATAATTCAAGGTACGGGAATATCGATGTGATGAACATTTCGGTGCCTTTCGGTAGAAGGAAATTTCACTGGTCTTAGGAAAAATTCAAACCACATGCATGGGTGCCATGGCCTAGAATCAATGCACAGTACAATTTTATTCCCCTGAATATTTCATATGTACAGTCAGAGATGATCTGTTCCATCCCATCTAATAATCTGTCTCTAACGTATGTGCAATAGCATGGATAAACAGTACTAATGTAATCCCCTTGAATTTCCTTGCTTAGAGACCTATTATTCTTAATCTATGAAACAGAATCCCTATCGAATATAATTCTCAAAAATGCTCCAGAATCAGAAATATGACTTGTTGAATCTTACATTCTTTTTTATCATTAACAAAGACTTGTTATCTTATGTTACATTTGTTTTACTGTTATCTAAATAAAATGTTTCAAAAGCCACTCGAATACCAGCATGAGACAAAATATAAATAAAATGACAAAATGTATTATTAAAAGGATTATCAAATACTGAGAATATAAAAAAGAACATGTATGACAAAATAATCATCACTTACCATGGCTCTTCAACAACAGAGGGGGCTTTTCTTCCTGACCAGCTTGATAAATAGGATTGGATGGTGGGTAAAAATATGCATAGGCATTTTGGCCGGGAGCTTCTGTTGGAAATTCAATTAACTCTGGCACACTAAAATACAATCTGTAATTCGAACTATCTGGAGAAGAAGACCAAATGATCTCAAAATCTGACACCTTTGATTTGTGATCATCTAAAGACACCTGCTAACACAGAGAGCATTGCTGCAAAATATGAGACTACTAAAAAGATATAAATAATCAAATAGGGAGACTTGAATTATGAAGAAAAATATGAATTAACACCTTTGCAACTGATAGTGGATGAGTAGCTGATCCTCCCTCAATGTATAGGCAATCGCACCCTGAAGTCTGAAAAAGCAGAACGACAAATGTAATTATAATATCATCAAATTTCTAGCCAAGAAAATTTTGACTAGAAACCAAGTAAATTGAAGTTCTTGAACCTACAACATTGTTTATATCTGTAAATGAAAGATCAAGCACAGACAAGGAGTTTCGAACATCATCAAGAATTCCAAGAAATGACCTCCCTTTCTGCCTGCATGCCATCATACATAACAGTAATTACTAACAATTGACAAAACAGATTTACCACACAGGAATAAAGGAAATGTAGCAAATGAATTTCTAAAGAGACCTGTAGCAGCAAGCAATTAAATTCTTTTGTTCATTGCTTTCAACAAAATCATAGGAGCTGATGCCAAAAACCCATAAGGGCCTTGTAAACTCAGCATCCAAGGAATAAACAGCTAGCACCTCATTTTTATGTTCAATCTGTATCCAGAGAGTAGCAGGAATAAATGACAAGAGTAATCAATGAAAAGGCAGGAGGCGAGATGTAAGCCTTTTCATTTTACAATAAAGATAATCAAGCACACAGTTAATCCTGTTTAAAAATTTAAGGTAATATAGAACGAAGACAAGAGCACAATGAAGCAAAGAGAAACAATTGAAGGAAAGGACTTTTTATTCCCATTTTTTAAATCTAGACAATTCATCTTCTATTTTTGACACAGTTTCTTTTGTCATTTTCTTAGGGGCCGTTTGGTATGGCTTCTAGATAGTGGATTCTAGATAGTAAGTTGGATTTTGAAAATCAAGATTGTAAATGCTCATTGTTAAAATCCAGAATCTTGTTTGGATACTTTAGATTTTAGCACCTTGCTTAAGTGGGACCCACCACCATTAATAGCTCCTTAGTACTTATGTTCAAGTGAGACCCACCACCATTAATAGTTCTTTAGTATTTGTGTTCAAATGGGACCCACCACTTTTTAAGTATCAAAATCTATAGAAACCCATAAAAATAGGATTCTAGTTTTTAGATAGATTTTAGCATCTGCTTTTAAAATCAAACTTTCAAAAACCCTACCAAACAACATAATGGACCTTGGTTTTTGGATTCTGGTAGAATTCAGAAACCCTACCAAACGACGCCTTAATCTCTTCTAAATTTTGGTTTCTGTTTTCTGTTGAGAGTTTAATCTATTGAAACCGTAGTTAGCAACTTCTTGACTTACAGTCAATTTCTTGACTTAAATTTAAGTTACATCTTTAAATTTTGAATATTTAGGCCCAGAGGTTCAGCAGAAGGCCTAAGGGGACATGGTTTGAGTTCTTGAATAAGACCTGACAACATGAAATTAGTCTAAATATAAGGGATTTGATACACTGGAATGGCAAACTCATATTGCCAACCCAGAATTAGCTGGGAAAAGCATCGTTGAATAACAGGCTGATTGGTCAGAAAACTCAGGTGACATAATCAACCCGGATTCAAAGATATATTACCTGGCTTATCTTGGGAATTTATAAATTTGTGATATTAATTGACAAGGCGGGAACTTGGGTCGAGTTACCAAGTAACTCGGTCAGCAGACTTCTAAATCACTTGTTCTATGCAGGATTTTAAACATTAATCATAAAAATTATTTCCCATTGGCATAGTTCATAGAACTCCAACAACAAAGCCAACTGCTACTCCATGTGCCTCTCTGTCAGGTAATATTAAAAGCTTCTTACTAATTCCGCTATGACATGGCAACGTGGCTCCATCTTCAATCTTAGATGAAGTCAGTATCATTGGGTCTGAAACAGAATGCATTGTTTGTTAAGTGGAAGCTTGTAAGATATATTTCATGCTAATTTCAATCAATACTCATCAGAACTTTCTGTAGTAACTCTTCAATGTGGTCAGCAGTAATCAATAATATTCTGATGATTGATCCCTTTTAGCAGTAGAAAGTCTAAGGATAAGGCATATACATCAAATCACTTATTTATTGTCACTTAGCTGCTAGCATTGAGTGTCAGTTCCTTAACTACGGGCATTAATGGGTTAAGCCCTTCATCTCTACTGTATTACCTTTATCTGGTAAGTCCATGCATGACAGAAAAGGGACCAGAAATTGAGCAAGAGTCAGACATTCTGGAAAATTAGCCATTTTTTTTAACAGTCTGAAGGGAGAAAAATAAATGAGTTCCAAGATGAAGTGCAACTTCTAGAGATGTTCAAGAATCCAGTAATCGATTATTTAATTGGTTGTCATTTTAATGAACCAAAGTGGGTACTTTCTCAAGATCTTTTAGTTGATATGGCTTCATTAACTTGCCGCCAAGCAGCCTTCAGTTAGAGCTAGTTGGGCTACCTAGCTTTTGGCATTGGCTATTGTTTTTTTTTTTTTGTTAGTCTTCATTTGTGTACAAGCTCCATAGATGGAGCCTCCCTCTCTCTCTCTCTCTCGCATGCACACACACACACATGTAGAGTCTTCATCACTTAAAACACACAGGAAAAGAAGAAATCATGCTAAATGAAATGATTAATTTTGTAATATATTGATAAAAAGATATCTTGAGATCAATGAAGAGGAAGTGGTTTTGAAGTGATAGATTCCAAGCAAAACCCATCGTATGCTTTGTGGATTTACAAAGAATACAAAAAGGCCAAATACTAAAATTACAACTAAATACAGATTTACCCATTTGTAGAGATTCCAAAATCCACTTTTCCTATCTGTAATGAAAAAAAGTTCCCCTGCAATTAATCAACTCGAATGAGTTAAAGGCCTGTAGCCGACCCAGTGACACATATACAATTAACTATGTAGTTGTGTACAAGTCATTAACTATTTAGTTGTGTCTAAGTCAAAGACCAGAATGTTGTAAATAACCATTGGTGATATGAATAACAATGAATAATAAAAATCAGTATAACTTATTAAGCAAATAAACCAGCCACATAAAAAGAGAAGCTGAATATAATAGATCAATAGACTGAAAAAAATGCTTAAACTTCCTAAGGTTTTAGTGGAAGGGCCTCTCTCTCTATTTGTGTGTGTGTGTGTGTGTGTGTACTCTTTAAATAAAGATAGGATGGCAGAAAAAGACACAAACTGTAAGCCTGTAAAGCTGAAACTACAAGTCTACAACAGTTGAGAAAAGGAATACATTCATATAAATGGAAAAGGAAAAGGCAATTTCCATTGTCCTTTATCTGCCGCTTTGACATTAAATTTGAATACTGAGAGTGTCCTGCATGGCCAAATGCCCCCTTATTCCGAAGTCCAAATACAATCTTTTATAGTTTTCCACTTCTTGACACAATTCCGGTGCTAGGTTTGTAGTTTAGGAGCTAGTACTGCAATCCAATTTAATTATGGAATTCGTAATAAGAGGTTCTTAAGGTGGAGTCTATGGAGTTAGTCACACTGGAGTTATTTGATCTCTGATTCTGAAAAAGAAAAAAACATATGTAAATCTTAGGTGTCATTTGGTGGGGTTTCTAGATTCTAGATTCTACCAGGATCCAAAAACCAAGGCCCATTAAATTGTTTGATACGGTTTTTGAAAGTTTGATTTTAATAGCAGATGCTAAAATCTACCCAAAAACCACAATCCTCTTTTCATGGGTTTCTATAGATTTTGATACTCAAAAAGGGGTGGGTCCCACTTGAACACAAATACTAAAGAGCTATTAATAGTGGTGTGTCCCACTTAAACAAGGTGCTAAAATCCAAAATATTCAAACAAGATTTTGGATTCTAACAATGAGCATTTGCAATCTTGATTTTCAAAATCCAAATTATTATCCGGAATCCACAATCTAGAAGCCATACCAAATGGCCCCTTAGGTCCAAGATGAATATAAAACAGACGAAAAAGTATGGCTGGAGTTACCAATATCCTTATGTGCTCTAGCTTTAGCTATGGGCAACTGAATGGCAACACCAGCCTAAAACACTTATCAGAGATATACACTTTAAAGGAAAATAAAGAAATAGTAGAAACAAAGTATACGCTTTTAAGGGAAAATGCCATATACACTTTTAAGGAAAAATAAATTAATAGTAGAAATTATTATTATTTTCCTCAGCTGCTTAGATGTTCATTATACCAGTTAAAATAACAAGTACCTTTGGAGGACCACTTTGGCTCAGTTGGAGCCTCCACCATTGAAGGATCACCACCAGCAACACATATGCGTTTAGAGACACTTCTGCATGACAGTACTTATTAGATTAACACAAACTAAAGTATAGTAGCTAGTCATAGAATAGGCTTTCTGAGAAAGTACATCAAAAAGAAAATAAATAAAAAATCCAGTCATAAACAGAAACAAAAAACATGGAAGTTTATATCTCTTGTATGGATGTAATTATGGATGTAACAAATGTGATGAGCATAATTACATGCAAATGCAACTAAAGCCTTTGTAAGGATAGTAACACGAAAAGAAGAAACTGCAAATAAAAGAACTATGCCAGCATTAACAAGGCTCACCCATCTGCAGAAATATAACCAACCCAGAGTTCTGCTTTGTCCCATGGCATGTAAGGGTGACCCCATTCAATCCATGCAATCCGCTCTCCTTTTGGATCTATACGTGGGTAGGCATAGAATTCATTGCCAGCTACCAGCACATTTGGTTCTAAATGTCACAAGATCCAATATAAGAAGAGGCAATACCCCACATAATCCTTAAGGAAACAAATACCCGAGACATTTTAAATCCTTAAGGAAACAAATGACTAATACTAATTTATCTATGGATAATCCACTGTTTCCCAAAATTTCTTACCTTGAATGTTTTCGCCAATAAGGCCTATGCTTACAATATCTGTGATTGGATTTAAGCTACTTTTACGGCGATCTGCCATAAAGAAAAAAAAAATTGCTTAGTGACAAATAAAAATAGCACCAAAAACTAAAATAGTTGAACCACACAACTTAAGGTGATTAAAAGCTTCTAAATAATCTACCTTCCCTCACAGTAACATAACGATTAAAGCGTGAATCAAACACCCCATCTGCATAACAGACAACTGGTCCACCATAGTCTGGAGTAATTGGTACAGGAGAAAAACCTGCCATCCACCACATATATGTATAAAATTAGCTGATATTAAAGATTCATAAGATCATTACATTAAGCAAAAAGGGCTCCTGTTATTTCAGAGACATTCAAATTCAATATAGAGATACTCAAGTTTTTAATACCAACTCATCAATAAAACAAGAAGGAACTCAAAAATTCGCCATTTGTTGCCATCATATAATTATCACGTTGACTGGGTAGGTATACTCGATTGGAAATTACACTATTAATAAAATATTAAGGATTTTTGGGTGGTATAAACATTTAAGGAAACCACTATGATGAATATTAAAAAAAAAAAATTATGATCCTATTGGCAGAAGGAATCTCAGCATTCCCTATGGTTCAGGAAGTAGGGTGTCAAGGCTGTGAAGTATTGGGAGTGATCCCTACCACAACAAGCTTGCTTCTCTACTCCCCATCAAGCAGAGTCCTGCAGCCAAGGGACTGAATTGGCTTCATGCCGAAGAGTTTGCCAATATCAGGTTGGGATTCTAGAATCTCAAATCAATTACCAAATAAACATTCATAGCTCTACCAGCTTTTTTTGTCACCCTTTATGTAAGATTTGAGTTCATTTGATTGCGAGATCCATGGTAGATATCATGGTCAGCATCACCTCAAATTTAGAGGAAAAAGCTGCTGACTACAGATGTTAAACCTATATTTAAATCTGCATGGATATTAAATAAAAAGCCAAATGTTATGTTCCCTAAAACCATTGATTATACCAAAATAGTAAATGATAGAAGTTGATAATATTCATTTTAAATGTTTCATGATATCATTCCACTGGAGAGTTGGATGTTGGTGTATTCTATTGAAATAAGAGAATTGACTCGTATACAATGAGATTAAATAAGTGAAAGAGAACATATGAAAAGCACGCTTAGCAATGATCGCTAACCTCCAGATCCAATGAATTGTTTGTACAGTCTTTGGTCCTTGTAATTTGAAAAAATGACTGTATCCCCTGAAACCTTGAAATCCCCACCTCCATACTCTTGTGCCACTGTTCGTACACTAAAATCTTTAGGTGTGATATCCATAGGTTCACTCCCTGGTTTATCTGGTTCTTTAACTAGAACAGCTCGTCTGTACACAATCCACCAAATTAGGGGATAAAAGAAATAATATATTTTGCATAAGAAAATGATCAAAATAAAGCCTAAAATTCCACTAAATTACAGAGCCCAAAATCTAGCAAATCATAACAAAAAAGAACGATATATCAGAGGAAAGGCATAAATCTGGTGTTCCATGCGGTTTTGAACAACAAATTCAAAAAAATCCTCGTAAGAAGAATCATGAAGTCAAACAATACTTAGATGGAAGATAAATCAACTATCGGTGCTTTAGGTAAAACCTATCCAAAAAATCTTCTCTATTCGGAGGAACACTCCATGGATACACATCCTTCAAATAGGTAACAGAAATAGCAGTCAGGTTCATAAGCCGGAAACCAAAAGTTTTTGAGTTAAATTCCTCTGTCCCGATTGTCGCAACATAGTAGCTTGAGTTTTAGAATATAGGAACTGAGCAAAGATGTGTTAGTCAACTTAGTTGAGATGTATGTATACCCAGCCTCCGTTGGGCGCGATTCAAGCCAAATGAGACGGCCTTGAGCGTCGACGTCCATACCGCCCAATCGCTTCCCTCCACCGGCGACGACGTCCGCAGTGATGGGCGACTTCCACGACCCATATGGAGCCTTTGTCTTCTCTTCCACACCTGCAGCTCCTTCAAGTGACGCTGACGAAGACATTCTCTTCGAGCGCTGCTGCAGCTGTTTGATCGGAGCGGCGATGCTAAATCTGCAGAAATGGCTCGACTTGAGTTTTAAGCAAGAGATCAGCGAGAACGAGATCGGGGAGGAGGACGATCTTCCGGTGACCCGTCTCAGAGACGCGACAGTCGATACCGCCATATATAAATTTTGACGCAATCAGAAAATTCGGTTGTAAGCCTACGTTTCAAAGTACATTTTTACCGTTTTGGCCTTGATTTTAAAATACGAACGTTGCAGGTGAGGTTGCTAATCGGGCCGTACCGAGCCCGCACGTTTTTCCCGTGCCCGGATGGCACGGCCCACTCCCCTGGTCATGCCGGACCAGGCCTTTATTATTGGGCACGCAGCCTGTTAGGGCACGGCCCGCTAGGCACGTCAAACCGGCGGGCCGTGTCCCATCTGACAAGCGGGGCGGCAAAGCCCGCATCAAGCAGGGACCAATGGGCCAGCTCGTATGTTGGCCCGGCAGGTCAGCACAACGGTAGGCACATGTGCCAGGGCGCCAGGCATGAAACAATTAGCCGTTTGACTAGCCTTTTTTTACCCCAATAAAGTGATTTTTACCAGTATTTTTGATTATTTTACCTCCCAACGGCCATATTGAAAGGGTATGCTTGTAATTTACTATAAATAACCATTTTCACCCTTCCAATTGCAAATAACAGTCATATTTGAGGGTAGAGGTGGTAAAAAGCCACTTTTGGTTTTCAATAAATAGGCCTAACCCTTCCCACTCTAAACCACACTCCTTCTCTTCTTACTTTCTTAGGGTCTTATTTAGTGACTTGGCCAATAGGCGGCAGAGTGCTCACATGGGGGTGTCTCTAGGTCGATCATTGGCAAATCTCTAAATAATACTTTGAGAAAGTTATGAAATTTTTTTTTTTTTTTTTGTTTCTTTCATTTTCTTCTTAAAGAGTTAAGAGTCATGTTTAATGACTTTACTAATGGTGCCAAAGTCACAATGCTTCTTGAGCCTGACCGTTAGCAAATCATTAAAAAAGCCTCTTTATGTCTATATAAGAGTTGCAAAAATGTTACTTGCGTCGATTATTGCTTAGACAGTCAAGCAGTAATAGATGCAAATAACACTTTTGCAATTCTTCATCTCGGCACAGTTCAAGAGGAAAGTAACTTGTACTTGTAATAATTTATTTATTTAAATTTTTTTAAGCAAAATCTATCCCAGTATATGTAAGACAATTTTGTAAATAATAAACATATTTTTCAGAATTTTTTTATGGGTTTTACTATTTTTTTCCCATTTTTTCTTTTGTTTTTTTGCACAAAGAAATGCTGGCGGGCCGCCTGGCCCGACCCGGCCCTAAGCATGCCACGAGTTGGCCCGTGTCCGGGGATTTTGGCTAATGGACCGGCACAGCACGGCCTACGGCCCACCAGATAACGCTAAACGGGCTTTGGCCGGCCCGTTTAGAAACCCTAGTCGCAGGACTTGTTTTTCTAGGTGGGTCCCACATAAAACAAATACAAACTTAAGAAAACATCACCATGGATGCTGCACGTGTCAGCATAAGATTTCATCCCCAGCCATAGTCTCATCTGTCTTTTAATTTTGTTTTTTTTTCTTTAAGTTCAAGGAAAACAATTTCTTTCAAATAACGCTTACAAATCTCTTTAGTCACACCATTTCTCTCCTCTCGTCTCCTCCTCTTGTTCATCTCTCTCAAACGTTCCTCAGAAAACCCTCTTTTTGTCTCTTGGTCCTTCCTCTCCTCTCCTGCCTGGTGCCTGCTCTACGGAACAGTGAAAAGCCCTAACATCATGATATATTTTGTATTCACAAGGTACTTTAATTACAATGTATTTGTCAAAAATCACTTTTTAGTATATTTTGTTGATATAAAGATGTGTTCTCGTTAGGTCATTATCCGAAAGTACTTGCCTAAAAATGCACAAGAAGGCCCAGTGCAACTTAAATGTACTTCGGAAAGAAAAATATTAGCAATTAGCAATTATCATTCCATCAAAAAAAAAAAAAAAATTAGCAATTATCTTAAAGTTTGGGGGTGAAAATTCCATTTTTTTTTTTTAAATTTACTAATTGAGAAAACTTATTGCATGAGTGATAAAATGCACAACTGCGCATTACATTCTCTACCATTTATGAGGAAGAACTTATCTGTTTTGTACCCAAAAGAAAGGAACTTAATTGTTACAATGTTATCAAGCACAACTTTGGCTCATTCAAGTATTTCAGCAACTGAAAATATATGATAGATAATCAAACAGAATCTTCTGTTCTTCTCTAAGCAAGAGGTTTCTACCATTAATTACCTGTGTTAATTCTGTTGTTGGTTGATTTGGCATAATGTGGTCACGAATCCGGTGGACTTGTTGAAGGATTCGCAGAGACATCAATTTTACTGCTACACCTTGAATAAATCACCTCATCAATTTCACTCCTATACCTTGAGAGAGTCCTCTAGAATTCGTTTTGGGAAGGTTAAATGACTGCGGGCTGCTACAACAAATACAAATCAACCAGAAGTCCTGTCTCCCCCAAAGCCAGTCTTGAGAAACCCAGTTTCGCTGAGATGACTAACATCGCCCCATGTTTTTATAATCCAGTCCTCTCCATCAGACAAGTGAAATATGTTGACGGATGTATTCAGTATCTTCCCTTGTGAAGGTCTTGTCGGAGCAGCTCTCTGATGGAATGCTCTGAGGACACCCCCATGTGTAACAACAACTACTCGCTCTCCTGCAATGAACAAACCCATTTAAACAAGAACCAGCAGTGATGCATTTCAAAATGCAAATTGTATAATTCACACTTCTAAAATTGCAATAGCATCACAGGTATTTTACGGTTAAGAGCAGAAAATAAAGAATCATGCTCACACTATGTGGATACAGTAGGAAACTGAAATAACTAATAATTAGTTAAGAATCTGATAAATGAGATGAACCTAGAATAGGTCATGGTTTCCCAGAGCAATGAACAAGCTTCAATTTAAGCAATTCCAGACTAGTAAGTGAGTTGTATGCAAGATGCTTTATTTGCCTGTCATTTAAGATTTGGTAAAGAGTTCCACGAATAAGTTGGTGGAATCCATCTAAAAAGATAGAAAACAAGATCGATAATTGAGTTCTGAAAAGCCCATTTACAATAGTTAAAATTTCCAACAAATGTTTATTTTTTCTTATAAGCTAAATACATGGTCTAGGACTTAGGAAATCAGACAACCGTTCTTAAATGGATGAATTTAAAGCATTATTAATTACATTTTCAATTAAAATTATTTGAAGTGGTGGACCATCATATGCCCTTGTAGAATGTGATTCGATCATCCACAATCACTTGACCATTGTATTATTAAGACCCAAACCCTAGCAGCTCTATTTTTTATGATGACAAGCCTGCCCTCACAATTAGGAGAATTAAATTCTATGCCAAATATCAATTGCGCACTTTGAAAGTTTTGTATATCACAATCATGCTACATTGTGTTTGATGGACATTTTTACAACTTATAAACACTGATGGTGTTTTGGTGGGAATGAACTTTCATTTTCATCTAAATGAATGAGTTCTAACTCATGCTAGCAAAACAGTATTTTGCATTAGAAAGGAGTTCCAAGGACTAGAGTCTATGAAATTTGTTCCCATAATGAACGCCAAAAAAATGTTTGAATATTTTTGTGGAAAGGTTATCAAAGGGACATTTTTGAAAGTTTTATACCTTTATGCTTCCTACCAATTCTTTGCAACGAAGATGTGCAGCGATGATAAAGTTGATCAAGACTTTCTCCGCCACCCTGTATATCAAAGAAAAGGGACAAGTAAGGGACTGAATACAATGGCTTGCTCATTATAATTTTCAAGGTTATATTTACTACTGATTACTGATACATGAAAAAGCTTCAGGGGTTAATTAAGGAATGGATTGTTTTATCTAACAATCCATTGATTTTAAGAGTTTGAATTTAAACAAAAGTAGCCAGTAATTTACACAATAGATTAACTTCTTTAATAACATATTAAACACAATAGATAATAAATGACGAAGTGAACAAATCCAAATCCAAATCTAAGATTTGTACCCATTATCAGCTGCTGCATTAGCATCATGGATACAACTCCAACCCAATGAACAACAAACTGCTTTCAAATACATTAGCTATGAATTTCTAGTGCAACCCAATGACTGCCAAAGTGTAAATGTTGTATTTTTTTTTTCATAAAAAACCATTGCAAATAATGTAAATTGGACGAGGTAAATGAGGCTCCAAGAAAGCCTTATATATCAACAAAAAAAAAATGTAAACACACACAGAGAGGCACAAAAGAAAGGACACAAGAAATAAAAAAAAATGGTCTAATCAAGCTGCATCAACTAGCAACCAAATTTTTAAGCCAGGTTTACAAAATAGAGAAGCTTAGTAGCTGAATTCATCAAGGAAATAAATATAACACAGAGCTGAAGTAGAATAGACTGCTTACTGGGATTTCTTGATCTCTCCTGGGAGATATAAATGCTTGATATGCCTTGGTTTTAATTTTGGCAGCTTCACGAAATACAATACCTTGAAGATCTCCCAGATGTCTTTCTCTCAAGTCCGGGTCTTGTATAATCTGAAATTAAAGATAATGTTCAAGACATGTATACATAAGGTTCAAGATAAACAACCAAGACCACAGTAAAATATTTATTATTGTCTTTTTTTTTTAAAAAAAAATTTCCTGTCTTTTTTCTTAAGCAGGCAAATAAAATTTATGAAGCAAAAGAAAGGCCCCAAAAAAATTTAAAAAAAAAATCGGGTTCTACATCACATAACATGTTCATCTCAGGAGGATGTGTTGGAAAAACCAAAGGAAGTGGGAAGAAAGGTTAGAATAAAGCAGAGACATTTTCTACGTTATAGCAACACAAGATGATTTGAGGGAATGCTTCATTCTAGTAGTTTATATGTTTCTTTAATCAACAAAAAACAAGTACATGTATATACTTAATTTTCTAGTCTTCAAGTTCACCTTGGAGGTTTATTTTGGTCATATCATTTTTTTTCTTCTAATTCCTCCATGACGGTGTACAGTAGCTAGCAATAGAGGTGTGAATAGATAGGATCATGAGTAAAACTGATTAAAAAGCAACAGATTAGTTAACAATTTTTAAATCTGATGATCTCACAAGCTATGGCCAAAATAGATATGAGTATTAATTAAATCAGATTCAAATATGCCTCAATTCATCTGACCAGGATCTGATCATTGGTGAGGAGAAATTGGGTGAAATCCTTGACTATATATGCTATTAACAAAATCCCTTGCATCAATCCGATAAGAATTTGATCATCCATGAGGGATAATTTGAGCAAAAACCTTATATAAATTATTAAAGAAATTCATTTTTTGGTATTAAAATGGGTTTTGAAATATACCTGATCCAAATCTATGTGGATATGTTAAGTGAATATTGATCCCATTATCTAGAAAAGCATAGTTTGATCAGATTTCTAATTCAATCAAATTTGAACATAGCACCTGCTATCATCCAGTACGAGTCCAATCCATTGACAACCTTATCCGTCAAGAATTTCCACAACTAAAGTCTCCCTACAAACATTGCCTTGTAAATCACTTATCTTTTGATAGCCAGACTACCATGTGGGAACCTTTATACTCAATGACACAGGTCAATCCAATTCCAACTTTTGCAAAAAGACCCCACTTGAGTTGGCATAGTTCATATCAAATAACAATCCTTATGGCTGAGCTCTCATCATTGTTACTTGCCAACACAATGGTCCATTGATCCAATTCCTAGTTTCGGTACTAACATGGAACTCATCAGCTTCTTATTTTCCACATTCTTCCACATCAAATATATTCTGCCCACAATCCTATATACAAGATCTCCCAAATATTTTCCTTTTCCCACATCTCTTCATTCTTATCACTGCTTATAAATTCACGAGATTTTCATCCCAAAGCCTTCTGCTGATATCCACTTCTACAAAATGGATCTTCCTTGCCAGATTATGAGGAGTCAATGTCAAGTTGTCAATTTGATTTGGACAGTTGTCTAAACAACTTCAGAACTGGTATATATCATTAAACAAATAAACTTAGCAGACACAAAATCATGGCTTTGATGTTAGAGTAGAACTTAAATCCATATAAAATTTGAATGGCAGTACCAAATCAACAAGTAAAATCAAATTGTAATCTGGCAATTTTCACTTTAGCTAATAAGGAATAAGGAAAAAGAACACTAAAAACGGATTTGAAGAAACAGCAAACTTCTATAATTGCAGGTGTATATAACTCCTGCAACAAAAACTGATATCAGGGTGCAACCAGTTGGCATATTGTTACATCTGTTTTAGTAACAACTAGCTCAATAAAGTTCATCAGAATTCCTACCTCAAGACCATCACAGCTTCTTGCTATTATCTGTGCAGTCTCGAGAGCTCGCCTCAAATCAGACGAGTATATAGCAGAGATTTTAAACTCCTTGCATAGACGATCAGCCACCTTGAAAGTATAAGATTTGTCAAGCAGTAGAGAGGAAAAGCACCTCAATGAAGAGTACGAAAGCAACAATAACTTACTGCAATTGCTTGCTGTCTCCCAACGTCATTTAGTTCAACATCCAAGTGCCCCTGATAATATGAATGTAATATCACTGTAACACTAAGTGATTGATCCATAAAGATAAAATTGAGGATGAACAATAAAACATAAAGATCACGACAGCGTCGGCAGGTGCCAATCATAGAGTGATGAAAATTCATTGCATTTTCTGAATGGAGCAGAGTATCACGAACAATAAATAATCACAAAATAAACAGTAGAAGTCTAATTTTCATCTCAATACAATAAAAAATATTAAACTATGTAGCAAAACCCTCATTATTTCATAGTTGGATCAGATGATAAATGACTTCATTAATTAGGAGCCTGCTTGATGTGAACGGCTTTGTGGAAAATGGGCTTTGAATCAAACTAATTGGCTAAAAAGATGTGTTTGGTGAGAAATTTATAAAGGAAAAAAGAAAAAAGCAAAAGGGAAGCTCTCTAAATTTTTTGCATTTTTAAAATAAATGTATAGTGGAAATTAATGGGTAATTTTGTCATTTTAAAAGTTTCACTTAAATTTCAAACAATGCTAAATGCTTTGCACAAACACGAAGTTTGGAAATAGCCTCACCATTATTTCGTCAAAATGGGCTTTCTTGAAAAATTTCTTTTATTTGAAGCAGTTTCCCAAAGTTCACCAAACACACAGGTGTTGGGTAGGTACTAGGAAGCCCTTTTGGGTCAAGGAAGAGCTTTTAGGATGCTACTGTAAACAATGGCTAGATAAATTTTAACGGCATATCCGAGATTATAGTAACAGCATAATCGATAATTACAACATTATTCAATAAGAAAATCATTATACCTACTGAAGCAGTAAGAAATGCATATCTTATCAAGGAACCGGAGCCGGAAGATATGTTAGCTGTAGAAAATAATAAATTCGGAGAACAGAAGATTGGGGGTTTCAAATTCAGTTCCAACTCAACCAAAAGAAAATTTCCAAATAATGCTCATCCGCTCAAGTAGATGAGTAGCCAAATTCATCTTTTACAAATTGAACGAACGAGAGAAGTTACTCGTCTGAAGCAATTTATTAGAGGCAACATAAAGAAAAAAAACGAAGGCAGAGAAACGAACCTGAATTCGTCCATCAGCATTCCACAAGGTTTCTCCGTGACGCACCACGATAACTTCAGCATAATCAGGATCAACAGCATGGAATCCAGAATCAGCGTTGCAATCGGATCGAGAAGACATCTTTACCGGCACAGATAGAAAGCTCGCATTAAGATTCAAGTAATAAAGAGGAACTATCATGTATTCAACTAAAAGTCAAGAATGTCGACGATGAATCAAAGAAATTTACAAGTTTTGAAAGCGAAATGGGAATGTCGAAACCCTACTTCGAGGAAGTGAGGAGACAGAGAGAGATGAAGATCCAACCTTCAACGAAATAGGAGCAAGGAGGAATTTGCAAGAAGAAGCAAGACACAGCTTGATCTGTGCAGCCTCCACCAAAAATATAGATTCAATATCGCCTCCTTTTCCCAGGTTGTTTGGAACAGGAACAGGAGCAAGACCAAGCACAGATGCGAAGACCGTTAAGAGAGTGGGTGCCGGATCGGATACCCGTGCGTGCAGCGGCATATTCTTGAACCGATCATCAAGCGGTCCCACGTGTGAAACAGAAAGGGCGTGATTTCACTGATTTGTTCCGAATTTTTTTCCTTGATCTTTTATTTACATAAACAATATTATAGTTATTAGCTGCTAATCTTTTAAAATTTTATGATTTTATCGTTACAACATGAAGAATTAATTTCGCACAACTTTCGTATGCAAATAGAAAATTATTGGATTAAATACAAATATTGATACAATTTAAATGGGTAGAATTTCATTTCTAAAATTTTTTAAACACATTTGTCCTCTTCTTGCACACTTAATAAAACTTTCAAATAAGAATGCAAGCGGTTGACTATTGGAATAAACACAATATCACTTTTATTTATTTGTCTAAAATTTCAATTATTTTTAACCATTTTTTAAAAAAAAATGTTTTAATTTTATGATTTTTATTACATAGTTTGAAGACTAAACGAAACTTTAAAATAGGTAACTAGAAAAATCAAATCTTTTAATAATTTAAATAGGTAAATGTTGAAGCATTATCCAAATAAAAACATCATCTTTGTGCAAGACAAAGAATTTAAAGATATACATATAAACAAAAAATTATTGAAACAAATATCACATTAAAAATAAGTATGTAGAAGAGCTATTTTATTAAACAAATAATTATTTTCTTAATTTTAATAAAACATATAAACCACTTTCCTTGCCATCTTAATCCTAACATAATAACATTCCGTCTCTAAATTCTAAAGCATTGTGTTTAAATTTAACATGCTTGATTTCAAAATTATTTTTCTCACCTATAATAAATTTTTTTTATGGGAAGTTTAAATTTAATTTAGCATTCTTCCTTTAACTAAATAAAAAAAATAACATTCATCGTTTTCCAATCTCAACACGAGCATATTGCATGCTTTTGCCCAGTGTTACACTTTCACATAAGCGTGCAACTTGGATGGATAAAACGTGTGAATCAGTTGATGAGTTGGGATTCAAGGCATTTGGTTCAGATTTGGTTTAAAAATCTCTAATCTAAACTTATTCAAGTTCTAATTAAGTTGACGTCTAACTTGCACCAAACGGAACTGAAACTGACTTATAAATGCACTTCACTTAACTGCTGAACCCAAATTGAATTGATGTATGCATACAATTGATGGTGTGCATGTGTATATACATTCATTTTTTTATTTATAACTTGCATGGTATGTCGTGATACAAAGATAACGCTTTTCTTAGCGGCCGTTTGGTATGACTTCTAGATAATAATTTGGATTTTGAAAATCAAGATTATAAATGCTCATTTGTTAGAATCCAAAATCTTGTTTGGATACTTTGGATTTTAACACTTTCTTTAAGTGGAACCCACCACCATTAATAACTCTTTAGTATTTGTGTTCAAATGGGACCCACCACTTTTTAAGTATCAAAATCTATAGAAACATGTAAAAAGAAGATTGTGGTTTTTGGGTAGATTTTAGAATCTGCTTTTAAAATCAAACTTTCAAAAACCCTACCAAACAACTTAATAGACCTTGG
The DNA here is from genome assembly GCA_947561395.2 of Buxus sempervirens. Lineage (NCBI taxonomy): Eukaryota > Viridiplantae > Streptophyta > Magnoliopsida > Buxales > Buxaceae > Buxus > Buxus sempervirens. The sequence goes on from OX387190.1 coordinate 37,348,251, forward strand.
TTTTTGGATTCTGGTAGAATCCAAAATCCAGAAACCCTACCAAAAGACACCTTAATGTCTGAATCTTATAGACTATAAAGATAAGAAAACTTATTTAGTGTATCTCAAATATACCTAAATTAAAGTGAAATTGCAGTATGTGTTAGGTTAGTTCGAATTTGTAAATTTAATTTAATTTCTAGATACAGGTCCAACTCTTTTGCACAAAGAAACTTGGCCACTAAAATGGGATGAAATCTTCTGCCACCAGACTCTTGCGACAGATCCTATAGCTTAACTACGGTAGACTATTTCATCCCCACTAAATTACAGTTAATTGAAAAGGGTGTTTGATCACCTTTTTTAACTCATGGTGACATGAAATTAACAGCTTACTTGATTTATATGGATATGGAGTTAAAATGATTGTGACAATTGGCCAGATAATAAGAACCAACCATTTGTCCTGCATGTTAAATGAAAATAAAGGAAAAAGAAGGGTAAATTTTAAGATTAGCCTATGCATGATTAAATCATTTGGTTCTTTGACATCACTTGTTCCATTCAACAGTGAAAATCTTTAAATTATGCCAATAAAAAATGAAAGTCAAATAGTATGGAATTTTTTTGACTATTCTAATATTTTATTCCTATATCCTCACTAGCTAGCTAACATTGCCTACAATAAATTTTATTTGACTAGCTGTTTCAGAATAAAACTAAGAAAGACGCAAAAATCATCACATAAATATGTGAGTAAACTGCTTTTATTCGTGAGAGTGGCACAAGAAGAGGTCAATGTTAGATTAAGGGAATCGTGCTTTTTATGCCCCATATATTACTGACTATTGGGCCTAAAAGTGCTTAGCTATATAATAGCTACAGATATGTAATAAATTATTGGTAAATAAAAACTTTTGGAAAAAAAATAATTTTAAAACTGAATTTAAAATGTAAATCCGGGTGTTTAGTGTGAAAGCATTATTATCATTTTATATGTAGAGAGAAAGTGAGATCGAGAATCCTTTATCTCTGGCCTCCTTCCTTGACCCACCACCCACTTAGAAGTTGTCACAAGAAAGGAGATCGAATATGTATTCCAAGCATCGATCCACAGACATGACTGATGGATATTTTGTTCACAAACATCCCTAATATAGTGGCGGATCCCGCCACTGCCATATCTTAATTACTACAATTGTGTATTCTCTGTAACGTTACGGTGAATGATTTTATGGAATGCTAAGGTAGTGAAAAGACAACCAAACGTACATTCAGTGGACGGTGTTGTTCTGTGCATCGGCTTAGCGACATACAAGGCGTTTGGACTTGAGTACTGTCTTCCATATTCCCTGATTAAAACCAATATCATATATGGTACTATTAGCAAGTGCCCATAACCATAAGGTGCAGCTTTAGTTGTCTTTCTATAAACTGCTAACAGCTCAAAGGAATCACTACATGGGCCTCCCCTCCCCTCATACTAGATAAGAGCTTCACATAGGTAGGATTGCATGCCTAAAGTCAATAGGAGAGGTGGACTAAATGACCCACATACACGATTATTGATTCTGGCTATAGGCACCCACTTGATTGAACAGTTAAAACTTATCCATGGTGATAATAAGTCCAGCCACATGCATGACTAAGTGCCTCTCTGGAAAGATCGATCTGATTCTTGAGAAAAAGCTGACAAGAAAGAAATCCCATAAGGTTCTCTTTTAAGTTAAACTCTCCAATCTTGATGTGTGTTTGATGAAGACCCATCAGAGAGACGAGGACAGACACTCTGATTATGGTCTTCGATCGACCATGTGCGCATATTACTTTATGTTGAAGCATTGCATGCTCACAGAATTGTTAGGCATATATATTTGTTCTTGAGAAATTCTTGTGTGCATGATATGTTTCCAGTACTTGCCCAATTAAGCAATCGCAGTGATTAGATAGGGAGGTTCAATCAGTGGGCCATACAACAGATTCAATCATATCTATAATAGATCTGCAAGACTTCCAGTGATTGTGAATTGAGATGGGTTTCAAAACCAAATTGTTTGTAGAAAAGGGTGTAGAGTTGTACAAATACAAACATCAACATCTAGTAGGAGACGACGATGATATGATAAAGTATATATGTTATTGTCGAACTATGAGGTTGATGGTGATAGGGGCGGGCGCTTTTCTCCTTTCATCTAGTCAGCTTGACAGGCCCCCGTCATGGCCGGTTACTGGCTTCTTTTGTTAGATCCTTTTCATACTGTTGCCATAGAAGAACCTTAACGATTTCTGTTTCACATCCGGTATCTGCGATGTGAGCTTGCGTAGTCTCCTCCCATGTGAGACATCTCGATCAGTATCAGTCGTCACTGTCTCTTCCATCCATCATCGGATCTCCGCCTGCCCCAGTACATTCGGAGAGAGGAGGGTTATCAGGTGACCGGAGAGATGGGTCACCGGTCCAGTACGTCATTGCGGGCTCACATCACTGAGGAATGAGAATTAATTTCTATACATGTACTGGTGTTACTTCAATTCCTACAGTGTTTCTACCTTCTAAGATTGTTTAATATGTGGTCGACTGAAGGTGTTTTCGATCGATAACAAAGTAAGGAGCTATAGTTCGAGAATGGCAGGCAAGATTGGTGACTAAGAGTCATTCGGGAGGAAAAGAAAACATGTACAGACAAATTAACAGGAGGTGTGTTTGGAGAAAGATGGGTTACTTACACCTCAATAATTAATGAGTGTATGGGATGGGATGGGATGGAAAAAGCATAAAGCAAGTGAGATGTTGATACCCATGTAATGATCAGAGAGGCACATGCCAAACTAGCATTACAGGCTTCCTTTTTTCATCTTTTATCTTCTCCTCCTTCCCCACACAAATTAGTGGGTGTGACCTTCCTTTATCTTATCAGATATTCATGACCATATATCTAACCCTCCCCCTTCTTTTCATCACTAAACTTGGTCACATCAGGCTTTAACCCTCAAATTTTTTTTCTCAATCAACCAACTTGATAAGCTGTCCTCTCTAGCTTTGATCCCCACATCAAAGATTCCAAAGACAGCCAACCACCTTCCCAACTCTATATCTACCTCATGAGCTCTTACACTCCTTTGTCAGAATACCCTCCATTCGTACCAGATTGTCAAAGCCTTCTAGTACTCCTGTGATGCCCCCAGTTCACTCTACTCCATGCCAGCAGATGGACAATCCGGGGATTATATCTTTACTGCGACACACCTCTGCAGAGAAGAGATCAAAGACATTGGGTGGGTTCTTTGGCATGTTCAAGCTTTTCCCTCTGTTGAGCTCCGGGTGCAAAGTGGTGGCACTATTGGGACGACCAAGAAAAGCTCTGCTCTCCAACAACGTTGCGACGGGGACGCTGTTTGGCTACCGGAAAGGGAGGTTGAGCTTAGCCATACACGAGGACCCTCGGTCTTGGCCTATTTTTGTCATCGAGCTTCCCATATTAACAAGTGCGTTCCACAAAGAGATGGATTCGGATTTGGTGAGGATTGCGTTAGAGAGCGAGACGAAGACACACAGAAAGAAACTGATGGAGGAGTTCGTGTGGGTTGTATACTGTAACGGGCGGAAGATGGGATACTCCATAAGGAGGAAGCAAACGTCTGAGGAGGAGCTGCATGTGATGCAGCTGTTGAGAGGGGTGTCAATGGGGGCAGGCGTTCTTCCTGCAGCTCCATCCGATCAGAAGGAAACAAACGCAGAGGGAGAATTGACGTACATGAGGGTTCGCTTTGAGAGGGTAGTTGGATCCAAGGATTCCGAGGCCTTCTACATGATCAACCCTGACGGCACCGGCGGCCCGGAATTGAGCATCTTCTTCGTAAGGGTCCACTGAAAGAAATTGTGTGTCATTGCCATTGAGGACGAGTGCTTCCGACAGCTCCTCTGCCAATCCTCTCAAGCTTCAAATTTGTTTGGACTTCACTGGTGGGGTGGCACGTGCGTAAGGTGCATGTATATGAGTCAGTCATAATTAAGTTACGTGTTTTTGATAAAAAAAAAGAGGGAATTATTGCGAGATAGAAATGAATATGAACAGAAGAGCAGAACTCTTTATGTATATTGTCTCAGAATAAGATTATTTGATAAGTAATATATATCATGGACAAACACTCTACAACAAGGTTATGATTGATCCATAAATAAAAATGTAAAAGTAATGCTAAGCTGTATGATTGGATTATGCACGTGTCATGTATTTTTATCTAAGCCTAGTCCTTGCCGCTTAAAGCCCAAACTGATCATTATGATCCTCAGAGAATTCCCAACCAAAGTGAAACTTGCTACCTACTATCAAATAGAACACTCAAAGATGAAAAAGAACACTCAAAGATTTCATATCTGACATTTTTGTTTTCTAAAAAAAATATCCTTCCAAAATTGTTTTAAAAAACTTCGATTTCCTTTACATAACCATCCAACTCCCCCACTCATAACTTACATCACAATTTGTGCAAGTATTTAAATGTCGATCGAAATGAATGTTCTTCCATGGACCCTCAGGGATTAATCAATTGAGCTTAAGTGGGGCCGGATAACCCGAATTCCAAAAAATAAAATAAAAATGAATGTTCTTGAATCATGGCATGGGGGTTCATGTTTGGATGCACAGCTTACTTTGTTTAGAATTAGAATACATCTCGTGCGTACGCCCTTACGTGCCGGGCCGGACAAACAAAATAAGAGCCCAGGAACTTATACTTTTCAAGGAATATGCAACGTCGGCCCAGAGAGCAACTGGTTGAGCCAACACGGCAGTCACATCTGGAATACCTGTAAATTGGGAAATAAAAAAAAAAATTTTTTTTTGTTTTTAAATATCTAAGTACGTACCCCAAGCACCATTTCTGACAGGAAGTATTGGTACTTCAAATATGGGCCTACTTCTTACTCCGACATATGACATATCAGATATCTCTAAATTTTTCCTACTAAAATTCCAACTTTAATCAGGGAATTCGTTTCTAAATGGTGAGTACACTCGTCAAGGTGTGGAGCCCATTGACCATTAAAGAGAAAACTAATAGTATATTTGAATGACCGTCAAAAACGAGCTTTACGGATCCAGTGAACAAGATGAGTCAAGCAAAATCGTCAACGTAAGATTTGCGTAATCCAGTTTGAATTTCTCAATTTAGAGAGAGTTTTACCATCAGATCTGTCATTATGTCTCGTTAAACATGTGCGTTTAAATTTGTGTTTTTCATATGGAACTCGTTCTTTCAGTGTGAGTTTGGACTTTGGAGGGATCCTTCATCATTGTGAGATCGATATTTTTGTTAATTGGAAACGTGACTGTAAACGAAGACGGAAACAAGTCAAGTATAATGTTAATGTACCGGAGCGTCATCGACGAAAGTGGGCACAAGGGCCGGCGGCCGACCCCATTCAACATTCAGTTAGGTAATGATAGTTAGACAGGGCCAACAGGCACATTTGCATTAAAGGGACAAAGTAGGTCCATTACGCCCTACAAAAATGGTTAGATCTCTCGATCAGATCCATCTGTTCCCAAGATGGCTTCTTCAAATAAACACGGGCCCCACAACTGGAGACGGCAGACATGGGATGACAATACCTGCTATGTTAACCTAGGTTGCCCAATGACAATACCTGCTATGTTAACCTGGATTGCCCATGCTTTGACTATGATATGCTGCTATATAGGGCATCTCCATGACAATCATGTAGAGCATCTCACGGCCCCACTTGTAAATGTTTCAAGTGAGGCCCATATGAAAGAACACTAATCGTAATAAGATGCTATATATGGCAGCATCTTACGGAAATTCAGGTTAACATAGTTGTAGATTTCGTCCATTGTTTTTTGTTTGAACATCTTTTTAGAAATATGATACTCTAAGTTGGAAGTAATTAAACTAACATTTGACATTAGAATGCATTGCAACGGGTGTGCTACAATCGGTGGTGCCGTGCTACCATCGGCTTGGATGGGGTTAGAGGGCGTGGGCCCCTTATTAAGATGGGCATCTCTCCGTCGATTTCACTCTAGTACCACGGAGTGGTACCAGATGAAACGGTTGCATAGCTTGCCAGCTAGATTCAAAATTAATCACGTTATTTAAAGGGCTTCAATGGTTAGGCTAATAATGACATAAAATTTCAAGTGCGTATAGTTTTTAAGCTTCTTTTTTTTCAATAGTATAGTTTTAAGTTAGCTAATTAGATTATTTTCATTAGCATCCTAATTGTCTCAGATTGGAAGGCGCTCAACTTCCATCTTAGGCGTATTTGTTGATGCGAGGAGCTTTTCCTATAAATAAAATACTAAGAGTAGACTTGTACTTTGATTGGCATGTCTTAGTGTCAAGATGGTCTAATTAGCGTAGGTGATTTTATGTTTCTTCAACTTGATAATATATATATATATATAGACACACACGTATGTAGCATAATTCTTATATATATTATTGTTTTATTGGTTCCTATTCTAGAGTACAACAATCTATGTATTCTTCTTATTTACAATGATGTTTTAAGGCATTTGTGCATGAATGAATTGAAAATTTTTATACTATTAATAAAGAGAAGTGGGGAGAATATTCCTCCCAGATTCTGGCTCCTGCTTTTTTTTTTTCCCAAATATTTTCCTCCCTAAACAAAATAATCCTCTATTAGAGCGAGCTGTTTATCTGCCTATATATATATATATATTATCAAGTTGAAGAAATATAAAATCACCTATTGCCTTTCCCACGTTCAAATTAAAAAATGTTGTAACTGCCTATTTAGAATGGCATAATATCTATTAGAGCGAGCTGTTTATCTGAGTGGGCCCCACTAATTTGCTATGTGCCCAGCGTGTGTAGCCCCTAATATTAATAAAATGAACATATAACATAAATATATTAAATCTGGAATTAAGGCATGACGATGTTATCATATATACACAAAGGAAGATTTTTCGTACCCTAACAATATTTCCATACTTGTAATACTTAATATAGATCCCTTGTTAGACAAAATTGCTTTGAATCGACAAGATTATGCCTGCTAGATACCAAGAGAGTATGCATGCTAAACTATACACAAATAAATTGGGACCAGCATGTTTGGCTAGCTGTTGTCAAAATTTGTAAGAAAATCATTTTTAATACTTTCTCCTTTCTTTTTCCTTTCTTTCAGACAAAAAAAGACAGCTACGGGGTCCCTAATTCATGTTGATAACGAGGGAGGACCCGGAGGAGATGGAGTACTTCAGTCCAAATTCAAAAAAAAATTTTTTTTTTTTCAAAAAAATCGTTTTTAAGAGCCAGTTGTTCTAGAAAAACGAGTGCCTGCCATGGTTTGTCCAAAGAAAAACTCATGTCGCCAGCTGTGCTGTCTAACTACTCCAACTGCTTCGTGGAAGACAAACAGAGCCCGGGCCCACCCCGAAGCCGAAAAAGCGGTAAAATAAAGCCACGTGCTCCCAAGAATGTCCTAAAAAAAAGGGGGTCCCCTTGCGGCCTCGCCCCTAAAGTCAAAGCGATTACGGAAATCACATCACGTGAGATTCTTCCAGCCTGTTGGTGGGCCCTTTCGACGTGGAGGTCGGAGGAGTCATCATCAGTGTCGTTCCTATTTGTCTTTTTATGACTATTGTCTTCCTAATCAACGCTCTTTACAGGACGGTCGATTTGAGTCGTTGATTCAGGTGACTGACGCTGCGGTTTTGGAATCCCCCAGCTGTCGGTAACTCCTGCAACGCGGTCAAAAGCGCCTTTCCCCCACTCGTTTCTCTTTTTAAGTCTTTGTAAGCCCTTTTTTTAAATGTTTCCAACAGCTGGCTCTTTTCACTGTCATGGTTTAAACATTCACCGGATAAGACCGCTTACGTAAGAGAGTCATGCTCCCTCTGATAATTATCTCCTTATTTCAAGAGGGTGCGCATTTAGCACATCGGTTATAATTAGAACTTACCCGTGCTTACGATTTTTATCATTTTAACTTTTTAAGAATTAAGAAAGGCAGCTTCCAAGCAGATGAGGAAGCGTATCAGTGCGTGAATCCTTCGTTCCCTCTCTCTCCTCTCTGTGTCTATAATCTATATATACAGGAGTAAAGAGTTAGACTCCGCTCTTGTGTACTTTGCTCCTCTCACTTTTTTTATATCATGGAAGTGAGGAATACTTGCTCTTTTTCTACTTCTGCTTCTTCTTCGTCAGAGTCGTCTTCTTCTGAGTCTGCTCCCTCTGGGAAGCTAACGAGAACGACAAACAGGCCGGAGAAAATCAAAGGACCATGGAGTGCAGAAGAAGATAAGATCTTGACCCGTCTTGTGGAACGATATGGGGCACGGAACTGGTCCATTGTAAGCCGTAACATTCCGGGCAGATCAGGTAAGTCGTGTCGGCTTCGGTGGTGCAACCAGTTGTGCCCCAACGTGGAGCATCGTCCGTTTTCTCCTGCAGAGGACGAAACCATCTTGGCCGCTCACGCCAAGTATGGTAACAGGTGGGCCACCATTGCTAGACTGCTCCCTGGTCGGACAGATAACGCCGTGAAGAATCATTGGAACTCCACGCTTAAGAGGAAGCAAAGAGAGCGACAATCGAACGGAAGCAGCAATGTTCGTCGGGATTTGGGGTTTGGGCCGAACTCGCAGACGGGATCTGACCCAACGACGGCTCTGACGCTGGCTCCACCTGGTGCCAGTTGTTCGTCACCGGAGCAACGGGCGGAGAATCTACCGGCGGGTTTCTGGGACGTGATGAGAGATGTTATAGCGAAAGAGGTGAGGAATTATGTGACTTCGACGCTATGCGACACAGGTAGCTTAAATTAGAAGGAAACTCCTCTCCTCGATTCCTTCTTTCAAACCAGTGGAAGGACAGAGAGAGAAGATAGAGCGAAAAATGCAAGTTCAAGTGCAAACCAGCTTTCATTCTGTAAATATACTTTTTATTTCAATCAAATTAGAAAATTTCGAAACAAACTATTAGTACTTCTTTCGCCATGGCGGCTAAATTAATATCGTTCGTCCTTCCAGAACGCCGAGATGCTCTGAGAAGTGAGAACCCTCGTTGATTCTTACTCCGACATTTTTCCTTTTAACTTCCATCTGAGAATTTACTCCAATTTGCAACCCGAATGTTAAACTGGAAAATAAAAAAATGAACCAACATAATGATATTATATTATAAATTGCACGTGGTAAATGTGTCGAATAACATTCACCATTCCAATGTTCCTTTGTAGCTTGCGGAAGAAAATTTGACGGACGGTGAGGAAGTTGGAGATCCATGTACATAATGCCCACCAAGATCTATGTAATGTATATAAGATAACATACTTTACACACTGATTTATACCACTAATTTTTTAGTTAAAGCCAATGACCAGAACCACCTTGAAAGGAGAAGAGGAAGATTTTTTTTTTTGGAAAAATCAAGACATAGAACTGGTTGGTGTGTCATGTTGAGGCTGCTATTTGGCAAATGGGGGTTTTGTCTTGAAAGGAACACTGAAGATCAACATAGTTTTTTAAACCTTATTGTAAGGTTTTGCTAGTATTTTATAGAGATATTTACAGGTTATCCCTTAAGGTTTTCGACAAACCCACTTTCTCCTATGTATATTTGGTTTTCAAGTCATAAATAAAACCTTTTACTTTAGATGTCAATAAAAAGGAAGAAATTTATCGATTAACATTTTCTCATTTAAATTAACAATAAAGCCTCTAAAAGGAAGAGCTTTTTACACATTAAAAACCTCAAAGTGACAGACTTATATTTTAAAAACTTCAAAATGAAGTGGAATTGTTGAAAATCTCACTCAGAAAACTGTAAATATCCCTTTTTTAGTTTTACTTGTAGTCAAAATCTAAATTTCTCTTTAAGAGGATAAGGTCTCTAGCTTGGAAATCTGTTACTTATTAACAGATTTGAGCCCAATATCTATTAGGCTTCCTCAATCACACATCACCAGGTGGAAAAGCACCACCAATTTTTCCAAAAAAAAAAAGTGGATAAGCACCGTCAATTTTTCTCTCGGCGAAATTATATCTCAGTGATACTTTATCAAATTAATTAAGTGGTGGTTCCTAAAGCGTTTAAAAATTAATCATAACTTTGGAAAACTTTTAAAAAGAATTGATGGCTTATTATTATAATTTTTACCTAGACTAAATTATCCGCTTTTTTTTTTTCCTCAAAATGATGATTGGTACATACCATATATTGAATTATTACATGGATTTGATGATTTAATGTGTACCCTATAACTTATTATTTGCCCAATATCGATTTCTTATGTATAGTAAGTATAGACTACGAGACTGTTTCATCTGATGCCACCCAGTGGTATCAACGTCAAACGCACAGATGGAGGCCCTTGTCAAGAGGGCAACCTATCAATTTTTGGTGCACCCAAAAAGGGTTTCGGTCCGATCATTTTTTGCCTACACTATGACTATTAACCACATACTTCGTAATAATTTGATGTGTGCCCCTGATGATTTGGTTTGTGCCTTTGATTGATTTGTGTACTCCAGAGTCATAACATTTTAATAAAAATAAAACTAAACGAGCAACTTGTTCTAAGTAAAATTTTTAACAGTAAACTACTCCGTACTTTTTAAATATTTTTAACCATATAATAAATTTTTAATAAAATAATTAACGGTAAATCACTCCGTATTTTCAAATAGTTTTTTAGAAGTATAATTAGTATTTAATCGGTTTAACAACGGTCGTGTAATCTTAATTTATATTTGGTAAAGTATGACTGAAATTCATTTTGAAAAAGGATGGTTTTCCTGCACTTCGTTAGTTGGCAACTTGGCATGCAGAAAAATTTAACTTTTTCCTTTATTTTATTTTATTATGTCTTGCGGGGTAAACGCTTTTGGAGTTGCTCCCTAATAGTTTAATCTAATGTTACCACTTGCAACTCGTTAAGGACACCTAAGACCAACCTACCACCGGACCGCAAAGACAGCCTGAAAAAGTATTCTACAAGTGGGTTTCTGATTGCACAAGAAAAACTAATATTAAATTTGAATAAGCTGTACCTAGTAAACGACAGGGGGATCTTTTCCAGCAGCAAAATCTCCAAATTGATTTGTGTCGATGACTGCTCTAAAGAGAAAGACCAAAATTCAGCCCCCAAAAATAGGAATTGAAATGAGAGCAGATGGAAAGTAACACTGTGTTTTCCAACCAAATTAGAAACCTACTTGAATCCGAGGTTGCTGATGGTTGACTAAATACTCCATCCAAGCCTGAAACAAAAACTTGCAGGGACAACCATACAAGGATGGAGTTTCGAGTTACCAACTAGGCCCAACTGCATGATTGTTTTCATCTCAGTAACTAACAAGCCATTAATTATGAATCAAATCTATGTTATATATCCAAGAAATGTACACAGTAGATGCTTGTGTCCAGGTGGCATAATCAGCTAAGAGGATCTGAAAAGGTTAATTTACACGGCTAGGTTGCAAAATCAAATCAAAAAGTAAAGAGGAAAAAGGATATTTTACATTTTGACATTGAAAATGTATAAGTACACTGATCTAACCAGCAATTGAAAACTCAAATAGAGTTGCAAAATCCCAACCAAATGAGCTGGTTTGCAGCCACAAGACATGTTTTCTGTACAGCTACTGCCTTCAAAAGAGAAACTCCATCAGTGTATCTAATGTCAAAAAGGTTATCAACAGATTGCATATCCACTGTGCCAGGTCCAGTCTATTAGCAATAACAGAAAAATAAATTGGCCTGAACTCATTCCACCAGAATAACCTCGAAACTTTCATTGAGAACTGCACCTTGCTAGCAAGAGAATACACAAATATATATATATATATATATATATATATATATATATATATATATATATATATATATGCACAAATGTTATAACTAATTCTGAAACTAAAGCTGAAATATTGGAATCATCTTTCAAACAACATAGAAAGTATTGGTAACAAACAGTGCACTAAATGAATATGGTCAAAAGCATGAAGAAGAAACTATAAAAAGAAGGTACACAAGATTCACCTGGTCAGATCTTCTGTAAATGATTATTGCCTCATATCCCAGATTAAACCGAATTGGTCTGCACTGTATTTCTCACACTGCCCTAGTGTGGGGGAAAAAAATTACTTCTATGTGAGGCAAACGTTTGGATCTTCCTCATCTGAGTCAAACTCAACCTGCATATCAAGAACATGCATTAAATTGTAGAAATATGTAAAAAGAAGCACAATTTCTACTCCAACCGGAGGATTCACTTACAGAAACTAATTAAGGGCCTCTAATTTCACAATCATAGCTTAATATGATTCATGGTTAAAATAAACTTACATTTTCATCTTTAAACCACCTTCCATGACAATCACGCTTCCAACCAGCTGATGTAAACTTGAGTTCTCTCTCTCTACGAACCTGAAACTCCGGTTGCTGCTGTGAAGACATCTTACCAGGAGGTTCTTCTGCCCACACACAACTTTGCTCGCCCGAATTAGAGGGTTCAGAAATCACCCTTTGGGATGAATCAAGTCTCATTTTAGGAACTGGAAATGGATTTGGTGCAAAGAAAGAAGCATTTCTGCCGCTTTGTTTCCCTTCATTTTGTTGATTTGTGGTGTTTTGTTGAACAACTTTGCTGCATAGGGCCTCAGAAGTGGCCTTCCGTGTCTGTTCAATCAATGGTTTGCTGGATGACTTGAATTGTCCATCGGAATTACTTGAATTGGACGTGCCAATAGAATTTTCTGACAGAGCTATTCTCTTCTTTAACTGTTCTTGTCTCATTAATTCTCTTTCTTTGTGTCTCAAATTCTCAGCAACATGACGTGATCCTTTGTTATGCATCTGGAAAATAATTTTTGGGCAGTCAGAGGATGAACAACTTGCATTCAAAAACAGTTTCATAACCAAAGAAAAAAACACAAAATTAAAAAGGAAAAACCTCAAAATCAAAGCAGAAGCCACTAGTCCTATACCATGAAAATTTCAGACCGTTAATGAGTTACTTATATGAGTTTTGATTTTAACAGACATAATGTTGTTGCTTCCAAATGTCAAATAAGACTAATACTACCTTGTCTGGATATTAAATTTACACTCTTACTTATTCATTTTGACTGGAACAGAAAATTCATAGTTTTTATGTAACATTTCATAAAGCAAGATCCTACACACTATTCTATGAATCTATGTGGTTTAAAACTATAATTTCATAAAGATACAAGAAATTCAGGCATTTATAAACATACACCAATTCAAAATCTGTGTCTTCCAAAACACCCCCATTCTTGTATTACAAATATTGCATTGATGTCAATATCATGTCCATTTCAAATGTTTGACAAGGTTAAATAAAGGGAATCCTAATTTCCTACTTTTTTAACCTAATTCAGGTTCGCAGTGCAGCCGAAAAAATAGTCAGAACCCAGTAAGTGGGTAATTGGAGTCCAGTGCAGTGTGTTGCAAAACAGAAAGGGGTGTGTCGATCAGTTGCAAGGACATGACTGAATAAGGCAACCCTACATGACCAGACGTCGCCAACACGCCTCTGTTTTGCCTTATAGAGACGGGTACTCGCCCAGTGTACTGTCCTTGATAATTAGAAATCGCCTAATTCTACAATCTATTTGTGAGAGAACATTAACAAGATTGATGACATTTCTGTTTGGGAAAAAGTATTATGTCGAAAAATAAAAATAAACAGAGAGATGGCAATTAGGTAATAGCAAAATAAAGCACATAACAAAAGGGAAGGTGAAGAGAGTCAAAAGGGAGACGAAATTAGGGATTGGCATACAGAGAGCATGAGAGAAGAATCGAGGACGGGACTATTAGGGCAGACAAGGCAGGCGTATTTTCCGCTAGGTAGCTTCTTGTATGAAGAAGAATCGAGTCCATCAGTTATGAGATCGTCCACTCTCCTCTTCCTCTGTTGCGCCTCCCTTGCCCAACTGTCCCCGCCGAACACACTCATCTGCAGCACTCCTCGGCTGCACGATTTCTTAATATTTCTCACAGGTTTAGCGACCCTCCAATTAAGCTAGCAATGGGTCGGATATATATTCGAATATGACCCGAATCCGATCCGTAATTACCGAATTCGGATATAGGATTTAGATCCACGGTTCGGATACAGATCTTGAATTTCGGATCCGAATTTTTTTTGATTCGGATTCGGATATACATATAAACTTAGCCCAAACCATGGTTCAACCATAAGTTAAAAGGGTTAAATCATCATTTGATCATTAGACACTTGGATTTGTGTTAAAATTTATAGTTAAATTTACTTTAATTATTAAAATTGTTTTTTAAAGTTTCATGTTCAAACAAGCTCGAATTCGGACTTAGGATCGGATATCGGATCGAATTCGGATTTCGGATATTCATTAAATTTCGAATTCGGATTTAAGTATTAAAGATACATCGGATATCGGATCGAATTCGGATATCGGTAAATGTTTTTCGGATCGGATTTGGATCTTAGTACCGTACCATATTCGACCGATTGCTACCCCTACCTCCAATTCCTCTTGCTTGTCACGCATATACGGTGTTGGAAGATATTATATGCTCTGTCCCGCTAGGCTTAGTTGTCTGGTGAGCAACGCTGCTTTTGCCACTTGGAGGAATGAAACGTGTCAAACCAGATTATTAATAGGATGGTTTCCTTCAACTACTCTACTGCTTTCGCTTGAGCGAGTGAGATGCTGATACTCACAACTGACCTTTTTTTCTATGAAAAATATTAAAAGGTTTTTATTATTTAAAAAACTCTGGTCATGATGCTTTATATGGCAGAATCTCCCTCTCAAGTCGTTTTAAACCCCTTTTAAGACGGAGACGGGGATAAAATTTGCTATACTTTTCTTCTCCTTTATGGTTGATTGAAGGTTCAAATAAAAATTGAATTGTGATTTTCCCGATAAGCTTCTATCTACCTGTATCAAGGATAATAACGATAACATATTGCCTTTAATTCAACTGATAATTTGTAGAGTCTCAAAAACCATCTACGTATCTTCAGTGTAATAGAAATTAGGAAGGAACCTCTTTCCCTTGTTATATACACTAATACGGTTCTCATAGAGAGAATTAAAAGGAGCAGCACTGCTTCTTCCCCGGCCGGCCATGGTGTCCCTCAGCCACGGCAGCGGTGCAGAGGAAACACAAAGAACCTCATAGTCCCGTCCCTGCAGTGAACCCCATTACGAGTACTGCAAGCGAAAAAGTAAGGTTTCCGTTGTTTCAGAACAAACTTGAAGCCCTCCCCACTTCCTTCTGTAGGACGTGCCAACTGCTTGGCTCCTTTAAAGTCGCACTCCAGAAAGCTGCGATAGCCCGTCAGCAAGAACACGTCGTGAGGAAAGGGGATGGTGTTTGGCAGACCATACTTGAATACTGTCACAACCACATCCACATCAATTATACAAATTAACAAACCCATACAGTGTGAAAGACATCAGAGATCGATCAACGTATTTTGGTGGATACAAACCTAAAACGTCATTGAGGTAGAAGGGGTGGTTGTGAATAGTCCAGTTCATGTAGTCGTTTCCGTATCGCCAGCCTTGATCGTCGCCAACCGCTAAGATCTTGGCCAGAGTAACTGCCGACATGGACGCAGTTAGTATGAGGAAGAGAGCTTTAGCATAGCTGAGAAGCCTGAGATCCATCCCACTTGTATTACAAAGCTGCAGAATCTCAGCTCAAAATGGATTTGAAAAGATTAAAAGATGAACTGGGTGGTGCTAAAATTTTGATGGGATGTAGGGTTTATATAGAGGTAACATCATCAACTGCTGCAAAACAGGACTAATGGTTCCGATTCCCCACATTTTAGTGTTAAAATTTTAAAAATTTGAAAAGATTAAAAGATGAACTGGGTGGTGCTAAAATTTTAGTGTTTTTTTAGGTAAAATCTTGTATATTTCCCGTTTAGACTAAACAATTAATAAGGGTGTGCAAAGGTCTAAGAGAGGTTAGGTTAGTGCTCGTTTGAGCACACTCGGAAGTGCTGTTGGATGTGATGACAAAGGTATTTCCACTACTTTGAAAAGAAATTTTTTTGTGACTTGGGGAGACTTCTTGACCAAACAAGTGTCTTGAAATTGCAAAGAATGATTTGGAGCTTGAAGGGCACAAAATCTTGTGTGGTGTGAACTGAAAAAGATGAATCATAATGTCATTATCATTCATCCCCCAAGTGGGTCGATGGAATGGTTTTTTATACTCTCCCACAGTGGCACGGGCTGCTACCTTTTTATTCACGCCTAAGTGATGTTATGATGACAGTATGTACGCGTAAGACAAGTTTATCAAATGAATTTGCGTCTTACTTCTACAAGAAATGCTATAAGCATAGTTTTGCACCCACAGCCATGCTAAAGGGCCAAAAAAACTGCAGATAACAATCCAATTGATTAGCTAAAATGGTATTCTTTTGTTCTAGATTATTCTCAATCGAAAGATCCCTTCAAATGGATGAATTTGGAGCTCCAAATTTCGAATTTCAATGTTGTGCACGTCTTCTTAAAATGACACAATGCCATGTCGATACTCAGAAATTCTGATTCTAAATATCTGGGCAGTAGGTTAAACTAAAATTTTAATTTGACTATCTTAATCATTGTCTAATCGTATAATTAGTTGGATAAATAAATCGAGAATTCTAGTTGTTATAAGATTAGTCGTAATTTCATCTAAATAGAAGGCTGATCCCATCTATCTCACTTATCCGGTTAAGAATTAAATTAGAAACTTTTCCTGGATAACACATTAAATTTGGAGAACGCACTGAACATGGGATGCTTTTGAAGACTTCTTAGACTTCTTTTGATATGAAACATGTAGATTGATTCATATCAAAAGATTGATTCATATAAAAAGAAAACATAATACATATAACCTCTCTGATACGAAACTTTATGTTTTTTTGTTCGCATTGCAAGTCTTGAGATCAGTTTTGCTTCTCAGCCTTTCCTGACATTTGAATTTTTGATATACACGATTAGCCGTAGTCAGAGGGTGCCAAATCCTAGGACTGGTAAATCGAATAGAGATGATTAGTCTAAAGGCGAACCATGTGCAACTGGGATTAATTGACTGATATTAGAGATTTCGCAACTAATATTGTAATTGTGTTAGAAATCCATCATAAATGGGTGGATATGACTCTTTATCTTCCCATTTCTTGAAATTCTTATTCTTTGAAATTCCTTGACGAATCTCATATCCCTTGTATGTCTACATTCATTCCCTTTTTCACTAGCGGAAAGGCATGTGCGATGCGCGTGATGTGCAGATAAAGCAGTACCTAGGCCTGATATTTAAATTGTAAAATGGATATAGACACAATGAATTCCTTAATTTCTTTCTCGGAAGAATCACCGGTTTAATCGGAATTTTGACGTAACAATTTGAGATATGATGGAAGTGAAAAAGAATATGTTCAATGGGAAAATTTCTCCTAATCACACATATGGGCGTAAAAAAAATGTGCAGCCTAGCAATAGCTTTTAGATGGGTACAAATATTGTGATTTTCCCAATAAGCTTCTACATGTATCAAGGATAACAACGATAACATATTGCCTTTAATTCAACTAATTAATAATTTGTACTAGTCTTAGAAAGGAATCTCTTTCCCTTGTTATATACACTAATACGGTTCTCATAGAGAGAATAAAAGGAGCAGCACTACTTCTTCCCCGGCCGGCCTTGGTGTCCATCAGCCACGGCAGCGGGGCAGAGGAAACACAAAGAACCTCATAGTCCCGTTCCTGCAGTGAATCCCATTACGAGTACTGCAAGCGAAAAAGTAAGGTCTCCATTGGTTCAGAACAAACTTGAAGCCCTCCCCACTTCCTTCTGTAGGACCTGCCACCTGCTTGGCTCCTCTAAAGTCGCACTCCAGAAAGCTCCGATAGTCCGTCAGCAAGAACACATCGTGAGGAAAGGGGATGGTGTTTGGCAGACCATACTTGAATACTGTCACAACCACATCCACATCAATTACACAAATTAACAAACCCATACAGTGTGAAAGACATCAGAGATCGATCAACGTATTTTGGTGGATACAAACCTAAAACGTCATTGAGGTATAAGGGGTGGTTGTGAATAGTCCAGTTGATATAGTTGTATCCGAATCGCCAGCCTTGATCGTCGCCAACCACTAAGATCTTGGCCAGAGTAACTGCCGACATGGACGCAGTTAGTATGAGGAAGAGAGCTTTAGCATAGCTGAGATCCATCCCACTTGTATTACAAATCTGCAGAATCTCAACTCAAAATGGATTTGAAAAGATTAAAAGATGAACTGGGTGGTGCTAAAATTTTGATGGGATGCAGGGTTTATATAGAGGTAACATCACCAACTGCTGCAAAACGGGACTAATGGTACAAAAAATTTTAATCGCGGATTTCTGGGCCAATCTGAGGCTTGTTTGGCTAATAGGAAGAACTTGTATAATAATTCACAATATGATCTATATTTCTTTGTTTATAATCCGTAATTTCCCGTTTAGACTAAACAATTAATAAGAATGTGCAAAGGTCTAACAGAGGTTAGGTTAGTAGGTTAGTGCTCGTTTGAGCACACTCGGATTATAGACAATTAATAAGAATCCGTAATTGATGACAACGGTCTTTCCACTACTTTGAAAAGAAATTTTTTTGTGACTTGGGGAGACTTCTTGACGAAACAAGTGTCTTGAAATTACAAAGAATGATTTGGAGGTTGAAGGGCACAAAATCTTGTGTGGTGTGAACTGAAAAAGATGAATCATAATGTCATTATCATTCATCCCCGAAGTGGGTCGATGGAATCGTTTTTTATACTCTCCCACAGTGGCACGGGCTGCTACCTTTTTATTCACGCCTAAGTGATGTTATGATGACAGTATGTACGCGTAAGACACGTTTATCAAATGAATTTGCGTCTTACTTCTACCAGAAATGCTATAACCATAGTTTTGCACCCACAGCCATGCTAAAGGGCCAAGAAACTGCAGATAACAATACAAATTGATTAGTTAAAATGGTATTCTTTTGTAGTAAGATTATTCTCAATCGCAAGTAGTGGCGGAACCAGGACTCCAAATCTGAGGGGGCAAAAAAAATTTTCAATTAACACTTCTCATGAAATATAGAAATTTCAATGAGTTGGGGAGACAAACCAGAAATTTTAGAAGGGGTTCTCATGAAATATAGAAACTTCAATGAGTTGGGGGGGCAAACCAGAAATTTTAGAGGGGCAAAACATAAATTTTAATTAAAACATACAAAAAATATATATCTTTTTAATTAAAAAATAAAAGCTAGGGGGACAATTGCCCCCCCTAGCTTCTATGTGGTTCCGCCACTGATCGCAAGAAAACTTCAAATGGATGAATTTGGAGCTCCAAATTTCAAATTTCTATGTCGATACTCAGAAATTTTGATTCTAAATATTTGGGTAGTAGGTTAAACTAAAATTTTAATTTGATTATCTTAATCATTGTCTAATTGTATAATTAGTTGGATAAATAAATCGAGAATTCTAGTTGTTATAAGATTAGTCATAATTTCGTCTAAATAGAAGGCCGATCTCATCTATCTCACTTATCCGGTTAAGAATTAAATTAGAAACTTTTCCTAGATAACACATTAAATTTGGAGAATGCACTAAACATGGAATGCTTTTGAAGACTTCTTAGACTTCTTTTGATATGAAACATGTAGATTGATTCATATCAAAAGAAAACATAATACATACTAGGGGGTTGCACTTAGATAAACAACCAGAGGTAGTTAGTTTAAAGTAGTGGGGGATGGATGGACATCGTCTACAACAAATGCTGTAGACAGCCCCTCACATTTGGTGTGTGGAGCGCCCCCCCCCCCCCCCCCCCCCCCCCCCCCCAACTAAATGTGAGGGGGTGTATATAGCATTTGCTATATAGGATGTGAATCGGTGGGGGATTATTTTGTTTGGGGAGGGCAAATTTTGGAAAAGGAAAGGAGGGCCATAATCTAGAGGGAATATTCCCCCCTCTTCTCTTTATTAATAGTATAGATAACCTCTTTGACATGAAACTTTGTGTTTTTTGTTCGCATTGCAAGTCTTGAGATCAGTTTTGCTTCCCAGCCTTTCCCTGACATTTGAATTTTTGATATATAGGACTAGTCGTAGTCAGAGGGTGCCAAGTATGCCAAGTCCTAGGACTGGGTAAATCGAATAGAGATGATTACTCTAAAGGCGAACCATGTGCAATTGGGGATTAATTGACTGATATTAGAGATTTCACAACTAATATTGTAATTGTGTTATAAATCCATCATAAATGGGTGGATATGACTCTGTATCTTCCCATTTCTTGAAATTCTTTTTCTTTGAAATTCCTTGATGAATCTCATATCCGTTATATGTCTACATTCATTCACTTTTGCACTAGCGGAAAGGCACGTGTGATGCGTGTGATGTGCAGATAAGGCAGTACCTAGACCTGATATTTAAATTGTAAAATGGATATAGACACAATGAATTCCTTAATTTCTCATCGGTTTAATCAGCATTTTGACATAACAATTTGAGATATGATGGAAGTGAAAAAGAATATGTTCAATGGGAAAATTTCTCCTAATCACACATATGGGTGTTGCCATCATTTCTGGCTCGACTTGGGGATGCGTGAGTGCGCGGGCGTGCCAGCATATATGCCGCTGCAAGGAGTTGGAAATTGTTGATCTCAGCGCTGATTGCACGCAGAACCCGACGGGTTGTGGTTCAGATACGACCCCGTCGCCTGTGGATTTGGAGACTTCTGATCCGGCGATTGCTGAGAGGATTGGGGTTTGTCCTCCAATGTTCTTCCCCCAATTTTATGGCAATATAGACGACGACCACGTTGGTGGTGGCCGTTTGATGTAGAATTTGCAGAAATTGAAGGCCGTGTGGGATGACTGCCGTTTCAAGGATGGATGGGCCATGTGGGATGACGCTGTTTCAAGGATAAATGGTGATGAGAATCAATAAAAGGTAAAAAGAAAACCAAAAAAATCTCGGTATCTGCCACCTGTTTCCCTATAGCTTTGATCAGAGTATAAAAAGAGATTGGGGGCCACCTTGAAGATTACTGGTTCTGGGGTGCATATAGTGACTGCCCTTAGCCTTGCTTGAAGGGGTAAGTGAGATCGTACCTAGTCGTGATCGGAGAAGGGAGTATCTTCTTAGCCTTGTCTAGAAGTAAGGGGGAACTCCATGTGTTGTTGCGACAGGAAGTAACAGAAGGATAGGCTATTTCATGCTATGAGGATAGCATGAGAGTAGAGGATGTGCATATGGTTGGGATCCCACAACGCTCGGGGATGCTATAAGTAGTCTTGTGATTGTGATCCCTTACAAACCAAGAGGCCTTTTAAGTCATAACATGGGACTAAATCCCCTTGGAACCCTGAAGTTAAGCGTGCTCAGGTGGGAGCAGTGCTAAGATGGGTGACCACTAGAAAGTTTTCTCGTGTTATCCCTTGAGAACAAATCCATGAGGGCCCAAAGCGGACAATATCTTGCTGGGTATGGGTCTGGGGCATTGTAAGGGTGGTCTGAGAAGACCGAATAGGGGGTCTGAGGAAACCAAAATAGTTAATGTAGTTGTGTGTTGATCGAGAGATCTTTTTCCTTTGTCTGCAGGTCCCTATTTATAAGCTGTTTTGCTTGATTACAAAGTCTCCCAACGACCCACTCTTAGGAAGTTAAACCCCATTTTATACAAACCTCCCACGTTTCTAGGAAGTGAGGGACCTCACTTTCCATCCTTTTAGCTCTTGTAGACTTTTTCCAAACCAATTTTATGTAATGGGGTTTCTTAAAGGACCCCACTTCCCTATTTAGGGAAACTTATAGCCACGTAAGACTCAATTTTACTGCCGGGCTACGGCGGGTGTAAACATTGCCCCCCCACTTTCTCATTACGTCGCTGCAGTAAAAAATGATGAGGAAGTGTACACTTGTCATGGGACTAGCCCTATAATGGGTCTCACTTGACCCGTATGTGGTGGGACAAAAATCGGCCAAAAGATATATTTGACCGTAAAACAATTGGGGCCGTGTGAATCGGCCAAAAGTTTCTATTGAAAATTGTGGTGGCATGACCACTTTGTATAAAGATGTTTTCGGTCCCACTTTTTCTCAAAAAGAAAGTGGCTAGATGGTCATCTTGTAAAAATGTGGAGGCCGGTTGACCATTCTGTAACAATGTGGAGACCGGATGACTATTAGTAACATGGGTGTTACCCGTTCCATTTTTTCTTTCTTAAAAAGAATGTGGCCGAATGGTAAATCATGACTGCTTTTTTTTTTTCAATTTAAAAATTGGTCATGCTTATGACCAAACTTTAAATTATTGGCCGGTCATGTTATGCTTATGACCAAACTTTAAATTATTGGCCGGTCATATTTATGACCGCTTTTTCCAACTTTTTCAATTTAAAAATTGGTCATGCTTATGACCAAACTTTAAATTATCGGCCGGTCATGTTGATGACCACTTTTTCCAATTTGGTTGGTCATGTTGTCTGTGATCAATCATGACGGTTCATTAAAGAACCCTTAAACCGATTACTCTATAGCCATTGTCATGCCATATTGTAAGACATTACGGCATAAAAATTGATGATGAAATCACGGCTTCAACTTTTGATGCACATCTGGTA
Source organism: Buxus sempervirens (assembly GCA_947561395.2). Taxonomy (NCBI): domain Eukaryota; kingdom Viridiplantae; phylum Streptophyta; class Magnoliopsida; order Buxales; family Buxaceae; genus Buxus; species Buxus sempervirens. Next base: position 37,370,936 of record OX387190.1, read on the forward strand.
ATCTTGATCTCTTTCAAAGATGTTTAGGCTGTAACCCAACATTTAGGACCTCATATCCAGATGTTAAGTGAATTGTAAATTGGCCGAATGGCCATAGTTTATCTCAATTTGCCCCCGGGGCGTTATGGCAAACCAAATAACATAAAGCATTTGCCAATTTTAGCGTTCCACTGGGCGTGCCAAAAAGATGTTGCCATCATTTCCGGCTCGACTCGGGGACACGTGAGTGTGCGGGGGGTGCCAGCATGTGTGCTGATGCAAGGAGTCAGAAACTGTTGACCCCGGCGCCGATCGCACGTAGAACCCGACGAGTTGCAGTTCAGATACGAACCGGCCGCTTGTGGATTTGGAGACTTCTGATCGAGCGATTGCTAAGAAGATTGGGGTTTGTCCTCCAAGGTTCTTCCCCTAATTTTATGGCAATATAGACGACGGCCACGTTGGTGGTGGCCATTTGATGTAGAATTTGCAGAAATTGAGGGCCGTGTGGGATGACGGCCGTTTTAAGGATGGATAGGCTGTGTGGGATGACGGCCGTTTCAAGGATGGATAGGCTGTAAAACCCCGATATTTTCTAAGGATTATTTTTTTATTATTATTTATGTGGATGAATAAACTTAAGGAGCTGTGTGTATATGTAGGAATTTCGGTGGGCGAGCACACACCAAATCAAGGGTTTTCAAAAGTTCGTCGAGCGGCAATGTAATTATGGAAGGTATAAATACTTAAGGAATTAGATTCGTAGGGTTCGCAAATACTTTGCATACTTTGTGTTCAAGTTTGCGGCTATTGATCTAGGTTGTGGAAGAGAAGAAGAACTGTGAGAGTTCCGCCGATTGGTGTGTTTGTAATCAAGGGTTTCAGAAGAAAGACAAACTCTTGCGAACAGAGGATCAACCGGGCGTCATTTTCGAACAGACGAGTGACTGTTGGTGATCAGCCATGGTTCGAGTAGTTGCTGTTGCAGGGATATAAGCGTGCAAGAGGTGAGTAGCATCGTTTTAAAACTGGGTTTTGGATTTGATTCGTGAGTTTGGTCGTGATGCATATGATTCTGGAAAAATACAGTTCGAGCGTGAGTTTTTTTTTTTTTGGATTGTTAGAGATAAATATAAATGTGTTTAGAATAATTTCAAAACTGGTTTTAAACGTCTTTTGAGGATAGTAGGAGGCTAGGGAAATTGTTACAGACAGAAAAATTTCAGTCAGTCGTGGAGATCTTGAATTAACAAAGACTTGAAAATCGGAGGTAGCACCGCCGAGTTGGCTCCTACCTAGCGCCAACTAGATTTAGTTGGCGAGAGGCCGATTTCTCCTTACCGTCAAGCTCGCGCTCATCGCGGGCCTATCTCGCGCCAAGCGTTTTAGTTAAGCACGAGACCTAAAATCCTTATCGCCTATCTTGCGCCTACCTCGCGCCTAGAGTTATTTGAGTTAGTGCGACATGTTATTTTACTAATGAGCTATCGCTGACCTTGCGCCAAGCGCCAGAGGTCAGCGCAAGCCCCAATACTTTGCCGAAATGTGAGATTTGACCAATCAAGCTAGATTTTAATACTTTGAGGGTTCAAGCACTTAGATATTGACCTGTTTAGGATCTTAGAAATTCTTTTACCTGTTTCAAATACCCTGTGATTATTAAGTGGGATTTCTGGTAATCCTTAGGAGTTTCCAAGCTTAATTTTAAGGGCTATCGGTAGGTGATCTTATTGTATCTAACACTAGGAGTTCATGAATTATTTCTTTTGTTATACATTTGTACTTGATTGAGAATTGATTGACCTGGTTTTCCTTGATTAAAAGTTCTTAGATGTATTTACAAAGATTCTCTTGGTGTGAGTAAATGGATTATATCAATTGGTCTTGTGTTATGAGCTTTGATTAAATATTGAAAGTACATGAGGTACTGTTCTGGTCCAGAGGGACATGTGGTGAGCTGTGTTGAGTTATACATGATGTTGAACGTATTGTTTTATTATGACGTCGGAGTTGAGATTATATGATGATTTGCTGTTTTGGTTTAGCTTGTCCTGGATCCATGCTTAAGCTTAGTAATGTAATGTTATTGTTGGTTGTTGTAATTACATGGCCTTGTGTGTTGCCACGACTGGTGTAGAGCAGCCAGAAACCTTGAGTAGGCCTGGTTGTCAATGCCGAAACCCGGGGAGTAGGCCGGCATTGGATGACGAAACCCTGAGTAGGCCGTCATTTCAGAGTTTCCAAAACCTTGAATAGGCTAGAACTGTGTACATGGAGGTGTGGAGTGCCTACTTGGCATGTTTAATTTATCAACTTAACAATAGTCATGACATTGACCAATCGATGTGTTGTCAGTATTGAATTGAAATGTGATTGGAAACGATTATTGGTTTTGGATTTAAACTTGGAGATTGTATTGATTGCTTAATCATACTGGCTATTATCGATGCATAATTTGAACTGTGTTAACTATTTTCTGCATGCATATGCTATTCGCTGAGATATTCGTATCTCACTCTTTTGTTTTTGTTTTGTTTTTCAGATACTCGAAGTGAGACGACTACTGGGGTAGATCCGACTGAGACATATAGGGAGGAAGATTACTATTACATTCCTTAGACCTGTAGGTTATTATTGAATTGAACTTTGAATTAATTGAATTTTTGAGGTGTAATAAAATAGTTTGAGGTTGAACCATTGAATCTTAGTTAAGTTAAATATTGAATTCTTAGATAAAGTATGATTGTGCACTCTGATATGTTTTAGTTTAGGTGGTTATCTAGCGATCACAATTAAATAAGATCCTTACCTAACACTCCGTGAGACGTGTTATATCTTTATTGAACAACACGGATCCGGGGTGTTATATAGGCCGTGTGGGATGACGGCCGTTTTAAGGATGGATGGTGATGAGAATCAATAAAAGGTAAAAAGAAAACCAACAAAATCTTGGTACCTGCCGCCTGTTTTCCTATAGCCGTGACCGGAGTATAGAAAGAAGAGATCGGGGGCCGCCTTGAAGATTATTGGTTCCGGGGTGCATATAGTGGCTGCCCTTAGCCTTTCTTGAAGGGGTAAGCGAGATCGTACCGAATAGGGGGTCTAAGGAGACCGAAATAGCTAATGTAGTTGTGTGTTGATCGAGAGATCTCTTTCCCTTGTCTGCAGGTACCTATTTATAAGCTATTTGGCTTGATTACAAAGTCTCCCAACGACCCACTCTTAGGAAGTTAAACCCCACTTTATACAAATCTCTTACGTTTCTAGGAAGTGAGGGACCCCACTTTCCATCTTTTTAGCTCTTGTAGACTTTTTCCAAACCAATCTTGCATAATGGGTTTCTTAATGGACCCCACTTCCCTATTTAGGGGGACTTATAGCCACGTAAGACTCAATTCTACCGCTAGGCTACGGCGGGTGTAAACAATGGGCGTAAAAAAAAAAGTGCAGCCTAGCAATAGCTTGTCGATGGGTACAAATAGTTCAATGATTGTGCAAAAGAATATGTTCAATGGGAAAATTGCTTTCAAATTTTACATGGTATCCAAGAAGTAGAGAAAGATGGGCATATGCACCTTAGTAAAGTTTGTTATATCACAAAATCTTATGCCAACAAAAGCTATGAAATGTTTGGATACACAACGTAATTCCATTACCTGTACAATGCATCTAATTGATGAAAATTGAGAGATAAACAAAATATGGGAAACCAAGAAAAACTTTAAAAATTCATAATGCGTGAGAGCATATGGATATGTTTGTGTGCGTATATAAATAAAGAATGCACACACACACACATATTCGTATACTATCTGGAAGAAAAAATAGTGTGTAAATAATCCTTTCTGCATATTCAATCCATCTCAGTCGTCTCTACATAGTTCTATCGATCAATGGGGATTATTTCTTACCTTATAATGCTTAATTTGACATCTTTCTCAATGCGCTGGTAACGGAACATGGCAGAAAGAATGAATTCCAGATATGTTGCGGAACATGATGAAGGAATTCTTAAAGAAATTATAAAAATTTTAAAAGCCAGAAATTTACCAGGTACTTTGAGAATCCTCCGTGTGAGCAATCTCGATTTGAACACCACGGTGGTTTGGATGTGTGAGCAATCTGACGGGATTCCCTATCGAAAAAATTTGTAGCGTTCTTACTTTTTCAAATATTCGCGAACACTCTTTTTTTTTATTATAAAAAGAATCAAAAGCATCATCAATCATAAAAAATAATAAGAAACCAAATGAGTGATAAGATGTGAGAACTCCTAACTATCACTAACCAGTGGTAGAACCAGGACTTCAAATCTAAGGGGGCAAACAAAATTTTCAATTAACACTTCTCATGAAATATAGAAATTTCAATGAGTTGGGGAACAAACCAGAAATTTTAGAGGAGGTTCTCATGAAATATAGAAATTTCAACGAGTTGGGGAACAAACCAGAAATTTTTAGAGGAGGTTCTCATGAAATATAGAAATTTCAATGAGTTGCGGGGGGGGGGGGGGGGGGGGGGGGGGGGGGGGGGGGGGGCGGCTTGCAAACCAGAATTTTTAAAGGGGGCAAAACATAAATTTTAATTAAAACATATAAAAAAAATATATTTAATTAAATATATAGACAAAGTTGAAACATTAAAGCCCTAAATATTTGAATTACCTTTTAGGGAAAATGGCTTCTTCAAGTGCACATCTCAAGCTTGATTCCTAATGTTCCTAACCCGTATAGTCCTTCCATGCCTATGAATTTAAGGCTTTACCACATTCTCAAAAGTTTTGGCAGAGGGGAAAGAGAATCTAACAGTGTAAATCGAAGGAGTAATGGAGATCACCAGGAAAAGAATTGGAGATGAAAGAAGGATAGAAAGAGCTAGAACATGTAGGAAATGTAGGAGACGCTTTTTTCGCGTATTCTCGGGGAGGGCTGCATCGCGAGGTAGATAGAGTGGGGAAGACGACGTGGGCGAGAATAGTTGGAAAACAGATTGTTAGGTTTTAGAAGTTTTGAGGTGGTATTGACGTTTGTATCATTTTATTGAATCCTTTTATTAATGTAGCTTGGAAAGGGTGTGGAGGGTTTTTTTTGGAAAGATGAGAATTTTGTTTGGCACGCTTCCCAAGGGAGTAATTCCCATTATATAATATATATAGTATAGATATAGATATTTCCTTGTATTTTCACATTCTTGTCATTGTAACCCTAGACCTATAAAAAAGGGTCTTGAAGAGAATGAAATGTATAAAAATAAGAAAGAAATAGAAAATCATCATATGAGAAAATGGAAAATATTATTAATTCCTGAAGAACTACTTTTTTTACAAATTGTGTTCAATCTTACTTTTTTCTTCTTTCCTTTTACAGCAGATTGTATCTAATGGAAGATTATACTTACTTTAAAAGCACTAATGTGTTAAGTAAGATTAAGAAAAGGGCACAGATAGGTGCAAACCAGGTTCAGAGCCCTAACCATGATCATGGAACATAACATTCTTGAACTGGGATTAAAACCCTCTACTATGACACAATTAATATCACAACTTGATGTTGAAATAATATTTTCCAATAGCTAAGTTGCAGCTCGAAACCATAATTTTTTTTTTCTGTTGGCCCCGAGAAGGAATTAGCCTTAGGTACGTTTAAAACGACTCTATTTAAATAATGTTAGTTCTCACTACCAAAAAGTTAAAGGGCAAAAAAAGGCCCATTGAAATTTGAAATAGTTCAACGGTAAGAAGACCTGGATTTTTTCGTTTTTTACAAAAAAAGAAGAAAAAAAATTCAAACCACGGCGGAACGCGGAACCGGAACCACCATCGAAGGTGAACAGTGCCTTTGAGATGTGGGGAGCTTGCATCTCTTGTATATTTTCTTTCTCCAGTTCCGCGCGCTTATATTCTACTCTTTTCAAACCATAAAAGGCAGCAAGCATCTCTCACTCTCTCTTGCTACAGTCCCATTACGTTCCCCGAATCACGATGGGACCGCCGAAGAACGTCCGCATCGTCTCACAGGAAGGCTTCGACGAATTGGTGAGGGAGAATATTGTGGATCTCGGGATGGATCCTGTAGAAGCCCTCGAAGACGCTATCGAAACCCTAACTCTGCAGGGCGTCGATATCTCTGGTTCACTCCTTATAACTCTTCATTCGAAATGAACCAAGCAAATCGATCCAATGACGAAACCCTAATTCTAATCTCGTGTCCGTTCTTATAACTATTCCTTATTGGTGATTCTGCAGGGATCGTTAAATGTATCCCTGGAGTTAATAGCGTCAATGACGATCCTGTTGTACATTGCCTCAATAGATTGAGAGAAATAGATTCCAAACTCGGAGATCAGGCGTCAACGAACGCATTCAGCGATGCAGATCGAGAGGACTTGGTGGATTTATTGGATAAATTAACCGATCTCTGTTCTACCGGTGGATCGGAAAATTTGTCCATTGCGACAAGGAATGGAGGTGTTGAGCTGATAAATTCCTTATGTTTTAGGCATGAAACCAAATGTGAGCTGCCTATGGCTTCATTATTGAAGACAATGGCATCTTTATTACACGGTATAACATAAAAATCACTCCTTTGGCTTCTATCGTTCATCAGAATTACTTCATTGTGTATTTAGCTCCTATTGAACAGCATTTTTAGTTTATATAGTGCAATTATTCACCGTGATTATTCGACCGTGATAAATGGCCAATAGGCTGAGCAAACACATATCCAAGCGGCTCCTTTTAGCCAATAAAGCTGTTTAAAAGTGTTACACTCATTACAGTAGTTGAGGATCAAATACCATGTCATTTGTATGCCGTTTGATGTTTCAATTCCTAGTCATATGAGTAGCTGGCATCTACATCTAAGTTTTGCTTCCCAGGCACATACGGACCATTTTTTTTTCCAGGACTTCAATTTTCTTTTCTTTTCAGCTTTTACTGTCCCAAATGTACCCATAATATGGAAATTAGATGTCTGGCATGGCAATCCTTCTCATTTGGTACTCTATATTGATTGAATAATGTATCTGGATGGGATGTTTGAAATAAATTGAGTTGTTCTTTATGATTTTTTACACAAGAAAAGCTTATTTCCATACTGATAATATTGTTGAAGCTGTTTCTGGTTAAAAGGTTACTGGTCCTTAATTGTTTGTATTGCATGTTTGAATCCTTAGATACCATAGGGAGATGGAAATTCCCTTTTATGGGTGCCTTGAAATTAGTATTAATTGTCTTCTTGCATCTTGCAGATGTTCAAAGTACAGAAATATTTCTAAAAATTGCTGGACCTAAGGCTGTGGTGGATATCCTAAAAAATAACAGTGATAATATCAACATCTTGAATAGTGGCTTCTCTGTTATTGCTGCAGCTGCTACTGGTAATGAGCTTGTTAAGGAATCATTCATGGATTTAAGAATTGATGAGCTTCTCACTCAAGTAATGAAGGGGCAGAATATGGATAACATTCGAAGTTTATATGATGCTATAAGAGTCTTGTTGACACCTGATGATAACCGTGTTGTGGCTTCTCAAGTAAGTATTGTTCATACTGCATACCCGTCTATTGGTTTCCAATCTTTCATATAAATTATGTACTGGTTTTCTAAATATCAACTTTTTTATATTGATTTTTCTTAACATAACTGCAATTCATAAGCTTTATGGAGAAATAGCCACAGCACGCGTGAATGACTTGTGATGAATGTTATTGATGCGTATAAACCTATGAATATATGGCTTCATATATGCTATTAATGTGTTATTTTGTAATGCTGAATAACATTTTCTGGATATCTGGAATCATTATACAAAAAATAACTAGTCAGTTTGATGTAGAAAGATTTTTAAAATGCCAGATGCTTAAAAATTAGATCTTGTAAAAGCTTGTGTGAAGAATCTCTCTCTCAATCTTTTTCAAAGATCATATCTGTTTGTATTGATTTTATGCACTAGATGAACCAAACTGAGGATGTGTAAGATCACCCTTGGAAGTTATAGGCTTATATTCAGTTGTGGTTGATTGTTTGAAATGTTTCTTGAATAAAGAAATCTGTGATATAGGTATATGGGTACGCTCGGCGATTTGCAAAAACTGGAATTGCAGGAGCTATTGTGGATGCACTCCATGAAGGGCTTTGTTCACCAAGTTTGGTTTCAGCAACATTTGCTTTAAAGGCTATTGCTCTAAATGTAAGTTCGATTTCAAATTGCTGAAGCTGTTGTCATTCTGCATCGACTTAGAATTTGTTTGATTTTAAACTCTGTCTTTATGTAGCATGATGGGAAAATTATCTTTATATTTCCTTCTAAGTTATCTAATTAAGGTGCCATTTAATATTATTTATATAGAAATGAGATAACAAACTATTTCTGTGCATATGCTAAGTCATTCATTAACTAGATGGTATGCTCAAGGCTGTGTTTGGATAGCAGGAGAATGTAGGAGATTTCAGGAAATATTGTGTTGCCTACATCTCATGTGTGTGAACCGTTGTGTGATGTACACTTCGATAATAGATCTTCTCTCTCTTTTTCTCTTACTTCCTAATGAACATTGATTGTGCTTTCTGTCTTTCTCAGTTAGCTTAGAATGCCCGGCATTCTCTCTCTCTCTCTCTCTCTCTCTCTCTCTCTCTCTCTCTCTCTCTCTCTCTCTCTCTCTCGTCTGTCTGTGTTGGCTTGACTTAATTCAGTTTAATGTGGTTTGGTCTTGGTTTGACTGCTAAACCAATCCAAATGACCGAATTACATTTCATTTGTGAGCTACTGACCCCTTTTAGGCATTGCTGTGGTTACTCTTATACTGACCTCACCAAGCGTGCACGGATGGAAGTTGATATCCAGGGATTGCCAATACGGTAAGAAACAAAGATGTACTGCTGAACTGGTAGTACGTAAAACTTCTACTGATAATTCTGCATTGTGCATCACCAAAAAAACTCTAGCTTATCTTTCAGTTACAAAAAGCAAAAAAATTGTTAAAAAGAAAGCGTCTATTTTTCTGGAAGGAGCACTAGATTTGACCTTAACAAATTGCAGACTGTATGTACTGGATCAGTTACCAGATTAAGTTTATGGTAGACTGATCTTGATTCCTGGATTTCTCTCTTCATTTGGTTTCCTTTAATTAACTTTTATCGGTCTCAAGTAATCTGCCTTCTCTCCGTTTGATACACTTAAATAAGTTATAAGGTTCTGATTTGTACTTTTTCTGATCACAATGTTTTGATTAACTCGTCCTTTTCCTTTTAAAAATGAGACCGTGACTTGTACTAGCCACCTTCTATTTTATTTCTTGAATAAGAATGGTTATCTTTTAGTGTTTTTGAGTGCACCATCGGTTTTAATGAAGACAGTAATTTATGACGCAACTTAAATTTCTGTCTCCCTACATGGCTTTCAGAGTGTATTAAATCCACATGAGACTTTCTTCTTGAAACCTGACTGTTTGCATAGAATTTAACAATTGTCAGTTCCATATCTTTTTGTGTGGTCTGAAATCTATGTTGACCAGAAAATTTAATGCAATAATAAAGAAATTGCATAAAAAAGCAGTGACACAAAACTGAAGATGTACGTCATTTTGCTGCAGCCTGCAGTTTATAGCTTGAGTAGGAGCTCAAAACAAAATATTTGAAACACTATAACTTGATGTCCTCTTCCGAAGTCTAACCTTGGAAAAGAAAAAGGATAAAAAGGCCAATAAAGAACTCTAGGACCATAAGGACATTAACAAAATGCCTTCCCATTTAGTTGGGTCAGCAATATGAATTCTGTTTCTGTTGTCCAATCTGTCAAAAACCATTTCTTTAGCAGATTTAAGTGTCCAAATCCTTTCTGACTGAATCTATTGAACAGTTCCACCTGTAACAGAAACTTGAATGGCATCTAAAACTGCAAAGTACCCATTTTATTGGTTTGGAATTGTTCCTTATGTCCTCCCTAGGTATCTCTCACATCAGTCAACTGGACAAAGAGATACAGGTAGGTTTGGTCCATAAATTTGACATGATGGTGTTGCAGACAGAAAGCATGTGGAACCTGTTATTCCTAAAAACATGACTTCCGATAAATGCCAATATCACTGCTCATAGTAAGGCATGGAGATTCTTTGGATGTCGAGTTACTGTTGGAGTCTGGTTAACTCAAAATAGATTATATATGCCCCTGTCGGAGACCTGTATCAAACTGATGGCTGTTTCTTGTATTGACTCACTGGCACATTTTTCTGCAGGATGAAATATGCAGATCAATTGCTGAAAATGGTGGTATTGATGCAGTTCTCCAATGTATCGATGAAAGTTCTGTACAAAATAATAAAGCTGTTGCCAAAGCTTGCTGTTCTTTGCTTTCTAAGGTTCGAAGTTGAAATCTTAATTTTATTAAATCAAGTCAATAATTTATCAATAATTTGGTTGTTATCATGCCTGCAATTTCAATATCAGATAGAAATGTTAGCTTCAGTGCATGTTGAGGCATTACAACCATTTTTAATTTGTTACTGTATTCGAATAGTTGGCAGGAAGTGATGCAAACAAAAGTGCTATTGTTGAGAAGGGGGGAATTAACAGACTGATTAAACTTTCATCCAGATTTTCTGATGATGCTTCGGTTCTACAAGAGGTATGTGAATCACGATTCTAGTACGGTAAAGAAGTGTGCTTAAACAATCACTACCTGCATTTGGTCTTGTTACTTCCTCGTGAATTTTTCCATGCATGTCATCTGGTATGCTTGAAGAAAAACTTCATGCATGATCCACGGTGGTCGATGTAGGTCACATGTTAAAACTCCATCTGATAAGGGTCTCTGCACTGCTCATGTTGTACTGGTATTTCCAATCAAATGATGATGTCTTTGGTGGGCCACAGTGAACGGGTTTATCGTAATATCTCTGCTTGCATCCATCAAAATAAAAAAATGAATTTAAAAATAGTAGATTTCGTTGTGAGTGCAGTTGGTGTTGAAAATTATTGTGGATATAAATCAAGTGAGTCTTGTTAAATTATCTGGGTAGTCCTTATCAATATATATATATCTGCGTAGTCAATTGTCTGTACCAAAGTGATACCGCTGATTGATGCTCAAGGCATTCGACTTGTTTAATTTTCTGGCAGTGATCAATTGCTGTGGTGCATTCTATATTGAGCAGTCGCCCTTTTGATAGATGTCTCTTCTAATACCATGGTTTGTTAAGATCCAATTTGGGCGGCTATTGGATGCTTTTACAGAATTTTAGAGATGAAGTCAACACTGACATTGTTGCCTGACTTGAACCAACTTTAATTCTTAATCATAAGCTGCAAGCAACATGGATGGGGATGAAGTTGGTAGGTGATCTGACTCTAGATAATTAAGAAGTATGTGCCAGGTCTAAAATGCTGCTGGTTTGTTTGAGTCATTGGGTGTAGAGAGGTTAAAAATCTTTTGTGATATTGAGGCCATGGAAGATAGATACTCGCATTTTCATTTTGCTTTTATATGTAGGGAATTGAATGGGGGACAAGATTTTTTAAGTGCTAAATACAATAATAGAAGAAGTCTTATATCCAGGGGAGTTCGGAGTTCCTAGTCGGATTGGTGAATAACGGATGAAATGATGAGAAGTTTGTCTTGCTCAAGTGGCAATCAGGATCATTTGTTTACAGATTTACAAAAAACTTGGGCAAGATCTTAGAGTTACATTGTTGGTACCAATCCCAGTTGTGGGACTGTATCAGATTGGCAGCTGGTGTAAAAATCCAAGCCCAGGCAACAAGACGGAGGTTGTCCTCTCACAAGTGATGGCTCCTTTGTCATTAGTCCTTTCAATAATGATCTCACCATTTTAGTTCGTGCAAACGCACGAAAAGATCTCTGTTGTTTGTTCCACCCCAAACCGATTTCATTTAAATGGCATCTAATTTATCCAAACCTGATTTGTCACCTCTATCAGTTGGTGCAGCTCTATAGTTGCATTATGGCTGCGCCCTTAACTTTAAAATGTTGTGAGTTATTTCACGTGTTAGTGCCCCTTTATATAGATAGAGTGGCAGGGAGAGATGCATTATGGGACACAGGTGGCAATATAGATCTTCCAGCTATATATGACTCGGAAAGTGAATGAGAGAAGCTAGAGCAGTATCTTTGCCTATGGGAAGTCTTTAGTAGCAATAATGCGACCAGGGGGAATTCTTGCTGAGGGCACTCTCCTTGGCCTTTTACTTACTGTTGTTCATAGCATATAAGTTGATGTATATGGCTAGCCTGTTTGAGTACTGTAATGCATTTAACCAGTGCATTTTTTTTTTGTACAGATAATGTCTATTATATGGATACTATCATTGAGGTCCCCAGATAATGCAGCTCGTGCCATTGAAGCTGGGGTTGGAGATCTCACAATTCAAGCCATGCAGAGGTTTCCTGCTGCACATCAGATGCAGCAGCAGGCCTGTCTAATGATCCGCAATCTTGTCGTTAGGAACCCAGAAAACAGGTAAATCATAACTGCATCAATGAATTCTGAAATTTTACTGTTAGTATTTCCTTCTTTATGCCTTATCATGTTATGGGGCCCAAGACTCTAGTTGCGGTAATTTTTTTTGCTACTACAAGGACGTTCAGGATGAAGGTTTTATACTTCCACTATAATCTTTGTTTCCGGTGTTTTGTTACAAAACTTGCAGAACATTTTTTCTTGGTAATGGCATAGAGAAGCTCATAAGGAAAGCAAAGGAAAACCACGAGAACTGCAAGGATGCTGCTACTGATGCTCTGAGAGATCTAGGACTTGATAACTACAACTCGTAGACCGTAACTGCACACTCTGGATTGTTCATTTCTCTTGCCTTTTTTTTTTCTCCAGTGTGGGGTTGTTTATTGTTTGATGCTTTATAGCATGGGGAACTTATGAAAAAGGTCACTTTTTGGCCTGTATTTATAAAAACAGTCCATAAAAATCGAGTTTTACAAAAAAGTGTCACTTTTCAAACTTAATGGACCTGTAGGCTCACTTTTCAAAAACAAAATTAAAAAATAGTCACTTTATTGTAGGTAAAATATGATTGTATCTTTGTATGATGTGCTCATATTCCACATAAAATACGCTTGTGTCTCATGTAAGATGCATTCATATCTCACGTGCATTTGTGTCCCAAGTAAAGTGATCCTGTAACTTAATCATTTTGAAAAAGTGACCATTTTTTGTAATTCCCAATTATGATGGATTGTTTTTATAATGATCATGAAAAGCGATTTTTTATTTTATTTTATAATTTTCTCTTATAGGATCCGCTCAAGTTTTACTACTTGGTTTTAGTCAACTGTGGCTGATATGGAATATTGAAACAACCGGAGACCTTCCAACTATTTTAAGATGCCCGTCAATTCGGCAAGTCTTTCTCACTTTTTTTTTTTCGTCATAACGAATATGATGAGAAAGTGAAATGTGTTTGGTCAATAACGAGGGAGAAACAAAGGGGTGGAATTTTTTTCTTCTTGTGTAACAAGCCAATTATGGTCATATCATATTCTTCTGTTAAGAATACAGCATTAATCTCATAAATTCCTTATTCTTGGGACTAACGATAAGTTGAATAAAAACACATTAAAGGCACAAGAAACATAACCTTGAATAGAGACTGGTCGATCACATCGAGGCAGTGCCAGATTTACCGAACCAGGCCGGTCGATGACACCAAAATTGTATTGCTGAAGTAATGATCAGATAGGCCTGCACCCGCTGAGTGAAATTTGAACAGCCTACGAGGCATGGCGCCATTTTGTCCAAAGTGCAGGACTTTGTATTTCCAAACCAATGGAACCCTGCCACTTAGGCCACCTCGATATCATTCAACTAGATTTAAGTCCATATGATCATAACTCCAAACGATGCTCACAAATGGTGTCGATGAGAATGGCATCACAACTTGAACTCGACATACAAATAGGAACAACTCAAGACGATCCGGCAAGCTTTGCAATGGCATTGTTGAATGGTGAAATTGAGAGTTCCAGGCAAGAAACAAGAGATCCAGCAGATGAAGAAGAATCCAGCAAAGCTGTGGAGGCCAAGCGAGAAGAATTAGCGAAGATAGAGGAAGATATAACTAGAGCTCGAGACAACTCCACGCAGTCATGGTTGGACTCCAGGCCCCTGATTGATGAACTAGAGAAGCTAAAATCAGGCCTTGCCAATGCAAGAAGTCAGTCTTCCATGGATAGAAAGGTTATCTCGGAGTTGGAGTCCGAGATTGAGACTAAAAATACAAGTACCAAATACAAAAAGGCAGAAGAAGTCGAAGCCAAAAGGATGAGCGAAGAATTAAATCATGCTTTGAACCAAGCAAATGCAGAGACCGACAGGCTTAAACCAGAAATATTCCAGGAAAGCCAAGCACGATCAAGGCTGAAACGAACCTTACGCCTGAGAAGGCAGACTCTCAGGACTTTGCAACTCAACCTTCGAGCTACCCAGATGGAAACAGAGGCTTTTCGAGCATCGGCCGAAAATGCAATTCGCCACATAAAGCAATCTAAGATGAGCGATGACATAGTCCAGCTCTCGCATGAAGAATATTATGCATTAACAGGAAGAGCTAATGAGCTTACATCACTGGCAGATTGGCGTGTTTCAGCGTCCATAGAACAGAAGCTTGTGGCCGAGGCAAGCCGAGATTCAGCACGAAGAAGATTGAACCAGTTACATGCTGATGACAAAGTGGGGAAAAGAGACGTGGACATCAAGGGAAGGATTACAAACGAGGTCGAAGAAGAACATCCAAAAGCCAGAGAGGAGCAACCAGCTACTAGTTTACCACGAACCCGAAACAAGGAGAAGAGCCCAAAGAGAAAGTCGAGAAGATCCAAAGTGAAACAGAAGAAGAAATCATCCATCATTTACAAAATAAGAAATTTTTTTATTCGAAAACTAGAAATATTGTTCAGATGATCGTAGTTTCCTTTAACCATGTTCCCAAAACTAACGTGTTTTACATCAGGATTGGGGAGTTCCAGTAGTAACAATTCTGAGCAGAAATCCTTTGGTGTTAGGACCATATTTGTCCGTTTGACAATGTTTCTTTCCAGTCATCATTCAATTCAAAATCGTTTTCTTTAAATCTGAACCGACAAATGGATGCCTCTTCAGTGCCATTCCCATCTCACAAATGGGGCCGGCTAGCAGGAATTGGAGTCATTTGCAGGGATAGCAGTGGGATATTCAGTTCTCTCCAGGAAGATACTATTATTAGAAGATTTTATAGAGAAGCAAACTGAATTACAGGTAGTCTTACACTTACTGACTTTTCTATTGATCAATTCTCATGTTGTTGGTTTTTTTTTTGTTGGTGAAAGACCTCAAAAAATTGTATCAAGTACTTTTGAAACATACGTACATTGGACCCTCCAATTCTCATGTTGTTGATTGAGCATGTTTAAATGCTATGAAAGATGACCATATGGGCAGGTCCTTTATTAGATTAACTCCTAAAGAGTAATGCAATTATGTTTGTTTTCCTACCCAAGAAACAGCACCAACAACTGCTGTAAGACACGTGTTTAGATATATTTTCTGGATCAAGCTTAATAAATTTAAAGAAAACAAAATGGTGAGAGAGGTCTTGCTCCCACCTCTCTGCTCCCTCCTTTTGTAGTTTACCTTCTTCTGTCCTGTTGTTGGTCATAGTTCCATTTACCAGGGAAATGAGGTTGTCAAACAAACTAACAACATTTAAAGAGATTTATGGAACTTATAATTTCCGGGGGTTGCAGAGCCATGGTGATAAAAAGCAAATGTCAATGGTTGAAGATATTAAAACTGTTCTCAGAAAATCTTCAAAAAAAAAAAAATCATTTGTTGGGATTCTTGCCGATTTGCCTGATTTCTTGCCCAACTGCTAGAATGTGTCTAGCAAATTCCGTTGAGAATCGGAGTAAGAGATTCATAATCAAACCATGAAAATAGGAGAGGTTCTAGTTATGTCCTCGGAGGACAACAAGATTAATTTTTAAGGCCCAGATACCATGTTCATTACGGGATAAAGAGAAAAAAAGATTGTTATGCCCACATAATCAAAATGCCAATAATTTGTCTTCAAATATCAAATCTAAGTACGAGAGATACATCGAACATTGTCTTAAATAGCTTTGCGTAGCCGTTTCTGTGTTGTTACTGAATAGAGGAGTTGGGTTCAATAAAGCATGAGAGGTATGCAATGACAAAAGTGAGAAACAGTGGATGCTCAAGTGATCTTCACAAATTTTATGCTAGAGAGCTCTTTTAGTGATAATAGACTAATAAATATGAGAAGGGAAATGCTGAGCCTCTCCTTAGGGAGGTTTCTAGGAAATGAAAAGAGAGTTCAAATAATGAATTGTGAGTTCTCTGAAGAGTAAACCATAAAGATCTAGAAAAAGTTCGCTCAAATAAGAGAGTTTTCATATTTATGGGGAGTATTGGATCTCAGGATTATGACTTTCGTCATGATCTTATGCTTCAGAAATATTTTAATTTTTACTTGAACCTAGTCTCATAATTGTCTATTTCTCACTATCTTCGGATTAGAGATTTTATTTTTCTGTTGAGGCTCCAAATGGCCTAAGAATGCAATTGAGATCCTACACAGCCTTTATCTACAACCTTATTTGAAACCTGCATAGGGATCATACCATGTGTACTGTGAATGGTATAACTGTAAATTTTTAAGTAATCCTATGAAAGCTGCAAATAAGGTTGTAGATAAAGGTTCTACAGGATGTGAATGGCTAAGAATGAATAGTTTTTTTCGGTACTTTATCAGTTATATTAATTTATTCATTATGATGATGTGACATTGCTTACCACGCCACCAACTCGGCGATTAAGTCAAAATTAGTCAAGTACAATCGTTTATGTACAATATCTATACATACGACCCCATAATAAATATAAGAAGTCTACTCTAATATCATCTAATAATATCTTCGTAAAAAAAAAGAAAAAAAAAGTCAAATTTCTTTTTGGTTGTATTTGTACGTCAAGAGAGTGCGGAAAAAACAATCCGAGAAAACAAAATTTATATAGGCTCCACTACCTGAACCTTTTCTTGCAATCA
Source organism: Buxus sempervirens (assembly GCA_947561395.2). Classification (NCBI taxonomy): domain Eukaryota; kingdom Viridiplantae; phylum Streptophyta; class Magnoliopsida; order Buxales; family Buxaceae; genus Buxus; species Buxus sempervirens. Next base: position 37,387,986 of record OX387190.1, read on the forward strand.
AAACCACATCACACAACAAGAAACAAAAACAAAAACAAAAACAAAATTCTTTTGGGAAAATTAATTTTTAGTGGTACTTTATCAAACTATTTAAGATTCAGTTGCCAAAGTTTGCACTTTTATGTTTCAGAGCACCTTTATCAAACTATTTAACTTTTAGTGGTATTTCACTATTATGAATAAATTCTTCCAAAAATACCTTTACATCACTCATACAAATGACTTGTACAAGTCACTCATTTAAGGTACAAGTCATTTTATTAACTTGTACAAGTCAATTTATTCACTTGTACAAGTCATTTTATTGCTTGTACAAGTCTAAAATGTCTTATACAAGTCAATTTATTACTTGTACAAGTCATGGGAGTGAGTTGTATAAGGGTATTTTTGGAAGAATTTATTCATAATAGTGAAATACCACTAAAAGTTAAATAGTTTGATAAAGGTGCTCTGAAACATAAAAGTGCAAACTTTGGCAACTGAATATTAAATAGTTTGATAAAGTACTACTAAAAATTAATTTTCCTAATTCTTTTTGCCCCTCACTTTTTCATAAAAAAAAATAGTTTTATACTTTTTGTTAATCTTTTTCTGTAACCAAATACTTGCAGATGCAGGAATTACGTCCTTATATCTTCACAATCAAACGCAGCTGCCCTCGACCATATTCTAATTATCCGGCGATGTTTGTGCTCTGGATGCATCCACGATGAAGATGTAAAACAAGAAATGTAAAAAATAAAAGGGGAATTGGATAAAAGGGGGAAAAAAATACTAAATAAGTTAACAGAAGGAAACAATTATTTTTCTCACACGAAAGCAAAAAGAAAGGAACCTACTTTATTTCACATAGACTCGATTCTCACGCTCATGATCAGCACCTGTCAAGGCTCGCCAGTTCCGACCGGGCCTTCAGGAGGTTTCGTTGTTTTCTTTGTTTGTTGTGGGGCTTCGACAGGAACTGCCGCGGAAACAGAATCTCCGGGGCCATCCGTGACGGCTCGTGGCAGAGGTGGTGGCGTATCCACAATCGCGTCGATGCAAGACGCGCATTTCGTCTCCACCCAACCCTCAATATCGTATCGTCGGCGCAGCGTGAATCGTCGTCCGAAACACAGCCGTCCAATTATAGCAGCGATCACACCGAGAATCGTGATCGCAGCCAAAATCGCAATCACCGGGCCGAATGATCCATGTCCCGAGCCGGCGGTGTTCGCTTGTTGCGTTACCGGCATGGACGGTGCTTGCTGCCGCTGTGGCTCCAATGCCATTTTCAGTGAAAACCTGATAGCTCGAACCTTGTCCAAGATATCGGGGGTTTTATTGCCCGACTATGACTTAGTTGGAAAATTTTTCAGAATCTTCTGGGGAGTTAAGAGCATTGCCCATCTACTGAAACAGAAATTTGGGCAGGGGCAAAAGGAAAAATAGAGGAAAATTATTTACTTATTTATTATTATTATTTATTTATTTTTTGGTAACATATTATTTATTTTTGTTATTGTTGAAAAGTTACACTTACCTCCCTTATTGTTCTGACAACTGCAAATATGTACATAATGATACTAAACTCACTTTCTAGTTTCAGTATCCATTGTATGTCCATAACTTCTATAATAATATTATTAAACTTGCCCAAGGTTTTTGAGATTATTGATAATAAAAAAATGAGGTTTGAAGATTGTAATAATCATTTAAAAAACCATGGGAGATTTAATCATGTAAATTTTTACAACGTTAAATAAAAATTATTGAGGAACAAAAATATTACTTTTGTTAATATGATTGATTCAACTCTAATAAAGGAGGTTAGTTTCATTTCAGAGAAACCGTATGGGAGGTGTTTGTAGTTGTCGAAAACTAGAAGAGAGATAAGTGTAATTTTCCTATTTTGGTGGAATGATAATAATGACTTTTGTTTGTTTAAGCAAGTTAAAATTGCACTATGATTAAACTAAAAAGAATTTCTTCATACGATTTGCAATTCCATGACTTCGATAATTATGGGTGGCAACAAAGAAAAGCAGGAGTGAAATTGTCTACTACAAAACCCTATGATAGACATTACAGCCGTCATGAGATGCTATCGCATGTAACATCTCACTACCTATATCTTTTCACATTTTTCAATGTGAAAAGATACTTTCACATTAGCTGCGGAGTCTTGCTGCGGATGATTTTGATTTCATCCTACGAAAACAAAGCTTTGATTTGACAAGTTCGTTTTAGAATGAAGAGGGAAAAAATGAGACACATCATGTCTCTTATAAAAAAATTATGTGGTGTCAGGAAGACAAGCAAATAACTTATCAACAGGCTGTTTTGATTGAAATATAAATGCCTGCCGATATACAACGGGGTCTATGTACTCATAAGAAAATTATGACTGATTTACTCTTGTATCTCTGTGGCATAGCATACTTGGTGTAGATAATTTTGTTACGGAAAAATTAGGGGCGAGCCTTAAAAGTACAAAGAAGGCAAAAACCCTTTCCTTCCCTTCGTGTGTAAGTCTCAAACACAACTAATTAATTAAAAATGTTGGGGCGTTTTTTTATTTTGGGTAAATTACAGCAACACCCCCTGAGGTTTGGGAAATGGACACGCGGTACCCCTGAGGTTTGAAACTGATCACTTATAACCCTCCAGTTTTCTAAAAGAAACGATCGCTACCCCCACCGTTAGTTGAATGAAAACGGTGTTAAGTTAAATAGTTTTAAACCCGAAACTACCCCTCCTCTCTTAACAGGACCCGCCCTTCCCTCTCTCTCTCTCTAACGAAACCCCCAAAACCCTTTCTTCTTGAACCTCGTCGGCGACTGGAGAGGACGCAGCGGCAAGGGGAGACGAAGCACCGGCGAGGGGAGAACTAGCCAACAATCATCAAAGAGGTAAGTCGTTTTATCTATTTCTCCTACAAACTATTTGGTAGTTTGTTTTATCTATGCGCCCAAAACCCTTTCTCCAATGGGGGTTCAAAATCAAAGTAGAACTTTAAGAGTTACTGCCTGTAAGAACTGTCTCCAATGAGAGTTTAATTCAAAATCAAAGTAGAACTTTAAGAGTTACCGCCTTTAACCAATGAGAGAGTTTAATGGTTTGGGTTTTCCGTTGTTATCACTTTCCCAAGTCAAAAAAACAAAATTTTGGGTTAATTCGTGACCCAAGTCAGAAAAATGAAATGTTGGGTTAATTAGTGACTTTTGATTTAGACTTGGATTTGTGAATTGAATGTCAAAAAAGTAGATTTGGATTTTGGGTTAATTCGTGACTTTTGATTTAGACTTGGATTTGATTCCATGGAAGTGGGTGTGGGTTTTGTGATTATGGAAAGAGATTGAATGAATAGTAAGAAGGAAATGTTGTCGAGCTTTACCAAGGGTAATAATGAGTTTTAGTAGCATCAACACACCAATCAACTTCAAAGAAAAGAAAAGAAACAGTGGAGACACCAAAAAGGAGTAATCATCTTGAATTTCGGTGACATCAAATTGGATACATGGTTTTCCAAATGCTTTTGTGTTAATCTAGTCATGTTTTGTTATGTGTTTTGTAGGATTTAGTCTATTCAAATTGGCATGGCATCATCTACTGAAAATTGTCCGTTGGACTTGAAGTATGAAAGCAAAAATTGCTTCTGCAAAAAGAAAGCAATCATAAGAGTATCAGAGACATCTGAACACCCAAATAAATTGTTTTATACATGTGGAAGAAATGTATCCGTAAGTATCAACTTGACTTTATTTATGTGTTTACTAAATGTCTTATTCGTGCTACTAAGGTCACCATGGACTTGTAGGTTACAAGTTCTGAAACATCATGTAATTTTTTCCAATGGTGTGAGCCTATAGCACGGTGTGGTGTTAGGCAATTGAAATACGAAAGTCGTGTTTGTAAGTGTAAAAGGAAAGCCATTATAAGAGTATCTGAGACGTCTGCCAATCCCAATAGACTATTCTATACGTGTGCTACGAAGGTAATGGTGAGTATAGCTATTTTTTTTTTTATTAATTTCATTGCTTCCCCTTGTTTTATGAAATTGCTTCCCCTTGTCTTATGAAATTTTACTTTACCATTGTAGGTTTCTACTTCAAAACCATCATGCGATTTCTTTGAATGGTGTACTCCTGTACGTAGTCGTGAATTTACAGATGAGATATGCAGTTCTACGAGGACAAATTGCAGTATGAGCATGTCTGAAGATTCAACTAGAGCATCAATTGACAACCTTGATTCACGAATGACCCAGATTGATGAGAAAATGGAGGATTTGAAATCCCTACAAGAAGAAATAATGGGTCTACGAGAGGAAATGCGAGAGGAAATGAAAGGGTTGAAATTGCTAATTTTAGTAGCAATTGTACTGCAAGTGATTGTAAATATTTTCTAGTTTTTTTTTTTGGTGGAAATACATATTTTCTAGATGATATAGTTAAGTAGAAAGTATGCAACTGGGACATACTTGTAATGATTATCCATGAATGTTTTGTGCTAATTAACTCGTTTAACATGTTTTGTAGTGATTATCCTTGAATGTTTTCCATCTTTGCCAGTTTCGGATATTTAGATTGGATAGTATTTGTCCTTGTATCAGGTCATTATAGTTAACAAAGGTTATAGTTAATATACTACATGAATTCTTTTGGATGAGTAATATTCTTTTGGCCGACATCATGGTGGTAGTGGCAAAGTGATAAACTAATGTTCAATTTTTGTTAACATTCTTATGTTACTCGTGGGGACCATTTCATGAGCTTGTTCATCTTTTTTCTACAATCCATAGCTAAATAAAATGACTCTTGAGAACTTCCAAGAGTCATTGGCACGGATTGAGCATTTGAATTTGGTGAAGTTCTATGGGTATTTTGAGCACGGAGATGAAAAGATTGTCATCGTGGAGTATGTTCCCAATGGAACCCTCAGGGAACACTTGGATTGTGAGTTATTTTCTGGCTTCAGCTTCTCTTCTTTATTTGTCTTCTATGCTAGTATTTCATTATTGTAATTTCAGAGAGAGTGTGTATCTGTCGTGTGGGTTCTGTGCATGCGAATTTGAGTATGTGGGCAAATGACAAAAGAATAAATGCAGGTATGCATGGAAATATTCTCGACCTTGCTGCACGGCTTGATATTGCAATCGATGTGGCTCATGCAGTTACCTATCTCCAACATTCTCCTCACTGAAAGCCTTCGAGCAAAGGTGTCTGGTTTTGGGTTTGCTCGGTTGGGTGCTGACAGTGATTCAGGAGTCACCCATGTGTCCACCCAAGTTAAAGGAACTGCTGGGTATTTGGATCCTGAGTACCTGAGAACATACCAACTCACTGATAAGAGTGACGTATACTCATTTGGAGTGTTGCTGGTGGAACTTGTTACAGGGAGGCGCCCTATTGAACCCAAAAAATTAGAACCATCCAATTGGAGAGCTTCACAATGTCTGTAAGTAATTTCATCAGTATTAAAGCACTAACATTATATAACAAGCAAAGAGTCTGTATCTAAAGCTCATCATCCTAAGCACAAACACACTTATCGCTTACCCTGTCGAGCACAAGCAAACAGCCAAATAATAAGGTTTTTTACAGTCGTTCATTTTAAAGGTCCAAAATAAAGCAAACTAATTTAAATGAAGACCACACGAAACTGGTTTTGCACATCTTCCTCTTCATCATTTTCATCTTCATTACCTGCTTCCAAATCACTGCCTTCCAAGTGGAATATTTTCTGAAAGTGAAAAGCATGGCTGCATTCAGAAAGGAAATAGACTTCATAGATAAATAACAATCATCAAACCATTTAAATCTCACATAGCATTAACCTGATCATAGAATCGGAAGATCCTGATAAGCAGTACCTGCAATACAAGAACCATAAAAATGTATGATTAGCTTACACAAAATAGGAAATCTCATGATATGGTTGAATACCAAAACACAAATCAACTTATTATCATCAAGTTCATATGCACTTTGAAACTTCAATATTAAAAGCAAGTTCCTATGTATTTTTCTTGCTCAAGAAAGACCAAGCTTGGGCATCAGGTAACCCAAGTCCCTAGTAGCTTGTTCGCCAATCCTAAATGGCATGATGAAACCAAAAGCAAATTTTAAATGCATTCCCATCATCCCATGAACTATTGTCCAAAGTAACAAAATTAACCACTCAACCAAGTGTATTCCCAGAAAAGTAACAAAATTACTTTTGTTTCTTTTGTCCAAAGTAACAAAAGTAACAAAATTAAACTCATTCCGACAAAGACATAAGTGAAGCAAGTGTATTCCCAGAAAAAGAAGAAGATCATTTCAACTAATTCAAGTGGAATATTTCACTTGAATAGCTCCTAAGTCCTAACCACTGGGCGAGCACCATTCAAATAAAAGGGTATGGAATAATAATAAAGTGACCAAAAGACCATTATAATCTCTACTGTTGCTGATGACAAGTGGGGAATCCAAAATGTACTCTGTTATCAGAAATCATTGAGAATTCAAAAAAACCATTAGCACCCAGAAATCAAAAAATTCTCTGTTATCTCTGTTATCAATTCAAAAAATCATTGAGAATTTTCTGTTATAAGAAACAGTGATTAAAGTAATAGCCCAATTTTACATAGACCCACACCCAGAAATCTAGGAATGCCCGTGTGCCCACAATAAAGTTTCGGGTGCAATAGCCCTTGACTATTTCCTCTTCTAGTACTTAAAGTAAAGAAATTCCAAATTCAGACCCCAATTGAGCAACACATAAAATCTTGTTTAGGACATATTATAATCCTTTATTTATCATTAGAATCTACAATACTCAGAAAACCATTTCTACAATTCATGCATGATATATCTAGCAATATTCATTGCACCTCCAAGCATACAACCAAACCTTTCTTTCAAATACCCATGACAGAAACATTTTAACAAACATACCAACCAAACCTTTCTTTAAATATGTCAATGTGGTACTCACAAATGAAATCAAATTAAACTTAAACACCCATGACAGAAACATTTTAACAAATCTAAACATTCACATATTTAAAGAAATTCAATAAATTCTCTTAATGTGAATATGAAAGCACAATTAATGCAACAAGAAATAGCAGAAGTAGCATCATTTCTTACCAGCCAATCAATTATCTATCCTCTGTGTATCCCCAGAAGTAGAAGCTTTGCTTTTAGCCTTTGTGGGGCCACGCTGGCAAGTCCTTCTATTATGACCGAAACCACCACATATGCAACAACGTAGGGTACTTGATCTTCGAATTTGGCTTCCATCCCTTGGTTCATCTATCTCTTTCCTTCTATTTTTCCTAGGTCTTCCAGTTAGACGACGAAGTCTTGGGGCCATTAAAGGGTCTGTATCAACTGTGGGCCACATCCTGTCATCAGGAATAGGATGTAGCATTTCTCCATATGCCCTCAAGTATGCCTCAACTGTGTAGCAAGGATCACAATGGTTTTCTGGATTATCCCTTCGATGTATCATGCATTGAATTGCATGCTTACACGGTATCCCACACAAATCCCACACTAGGCATGTACATGTTCTTCCACCCATCTTTACAATGTATCTGCCAGTGCTGTCAACAACCTCATATTCATCCCCACCAGCGAATAATATACTACAACTCCTAGCTGCCTTTTTCCTTACTTCCAATGTTGCACAAACTCTTGGAGGTACTAATGTAGTCCAAGTAGATGCAGTTTGATGCCTTTTCTGGATCTTTACCATCCACCTTGTCCTTATACCATCCAATAAAGCTAGAATAGGCTTCTCCCTTAGATCTCCAATCCATTGATTAAAAGACTCTGACAAATTGTTTGTTACGTGATCATTTCTCACACGCTTGTCAAATGCATGCCGTGACCAAGTCTCCACGGGGATCTCCTTCAGCCAATTATATGCAGCAAGTGATGCATTCTTCATCCGCTCCATTGCATCATTGAAATCATACACGTTGTATGCTCTGACTGCTGCCCAAAACAAATTCTTAAGCAACAGCCCCTTATGAAGTGTTTTGAAGTTACTGTACATGTGCCTCGCACAGTAACGTTGATTAACATGGGGTAGCACTTCTCCAATTGCCTTCAGTATACCCTACATGCAAACAAAAGGATATATATGTTGATTATCGATATATTATAATTTACTTCCAAAAAATTAGTGCTTAAATTGTAGTAGTTACCTTTTGTCTATCAGTAATGAGTGTCCATGCTCGATCCACTACACCAATGACGACATAGAGGTTCTGCAGGAAAAATGACCAACTATAATATGTTTCTGCTTCCACCACTGCATATGCAACAGGAAATAAACCTCCGTTGCCATCCAAAGCAACTGCAGATAATAACACACCTCCATATGGACCCTTCAAATGACAACCGTCTAATCCAATGAAGGGTCGACACCCATGAAGTAATCCTAACCTCATCGCTGCAAAGCTAATAAATATCCTCTTGAACATGGAAGCTGAAGATATATCGAGCCTCTCTGACTCAATCTTTACCAAACTCCCAGGGTTGGTAGCTCTAATGATCTCAGCATATCTCCATAGAAGCCCATACGATAGTCCATGACTTCCTTCTACTACCTCAATAGCTTTCCGCCTTGCTCTCCTCAACTGCATATTACTAGGCTCAATACCATACTTACTTTGGACCATCTCTCTAATGGTTGAAATTTGAACCTTCGGATTTGCACGCACTTGTGGGAGAATCTTTTTTGATATCCATCTAGAGTTAGCTTCCACATTATTATGGACACGTGTGCATGTGTGTTCTGGCTGAAAAGTCTTGATCATGTACGTCGTCCCATCGGGTTTCGTGGATGCATGCAATCTCCACGTGCAACCCGCAACTGCACACCCAACTGTAACCCTTTTCTTTTCATTCTTAATCCTCTTCAAATTAAAACCCTCCCTAATTGCAAATTCTGCCAATGCTCTTCTAAATTCATGGATGTTGCTAAATTGCATACCTCTTTCAAATTTGGGGTCATCCATTCCATGTTCAGCATCAAATTCAATGCCATCACTTTCACTATCCTCATCAGAATCATATGGGCTTCGGTAATCAGGATCAGACTCACAATTTGATAGATGATCACCTCCTTCTTCACTGCCCTCAGCTCCTTCTTCATTGCCCTCAACTCCTTCTTCACTATCCTCAGCTACATCAACCTCGGGTGACTCAACCACCTCTTCTTCACTTTCTTCTTCTTCTCCTTCATTGTCACTGATTAAAATTTCTTCATTTATCCAATCCTCATCTTCAGTTGATTCTGTTGCTTCTGCACCTCCTCCTTGCTCATATCTAGATCTACTGCCAGTGAAGCCCGAGGATGCTGCATTATCACTTCGCATCTGTGACAGCACGGGTGTCTCTTCTTCAATTAATTCTACGTATATCTCCTTCAATCCTCTATACAGTGAAAACATGTGCATGAGAGCAGCATCACCATCAACAACACTAAAATTCCGGGTGCCAGGTATACGGTATTTAATGGTTATGCAATTTCCTGGACGAACACCACCTAGTTCCGCTGCATCGTTCGTCAAATCAATGAAACTATACCTATCCTCATCCACACAATCAATGTGCTCGACCCCCCTTGAGTGATGAACTGCAATTGTATACATCTTCTATGCTGTACGAAAATGATTTAAAATCAATGAAACTATACCTATACATTCTACGGCATGAACGAAGTCTAATAATCACATGAACATACATGTAAGTGAGACAAGCATTATCAAGTCTTTGTTATAATGGAGGAAATAAAAATACATTATCAAGTGTTTGTCTACGGCATCCATTCTACCCAATAAACCGCATGGTTGGTGATTTCAGATTCTTTGTTTGGTTTCAGATTCTTTCTACGAATCTGAAACCAGAACCTCCAACAAAAATTGTTTAGTCTAAAAGCTTGGTCGAAGCTTTTAGACAATGCTTGTTTAAAAGCTTGTTTCCACGCTTTATAATGCTTCCCAAAACAGAGCTTCCCAAAACAGAGAAACCCAAGTCTACACGACCCAAATGGCTCAAACAATTGACGAATATGTTCATGGTATATGCATTGGATTCAATTCCTAAAGAAAGCAACTCTTTACACATATAAAAGACATGGGTATACTGTTTCGTCTTGGAGAGGGCAGTCAATAGTCGGTTAAAATAGTAAATTGAGGGCATCGGTCGCATTCAAGCCATAGAAGGGAAGAAGTCCAAAGCTTCATCTACCCTAACATTTCCTGATTTACATCGATCAATAAGGGATTTCAACAACCGGGTTCGACCATTGGGAGTAACAGGAGAAGGGGGATCATCATAAGCCTGGGGTTCTTCGCTATCAACGATTTAGATAAAACGACGGTTCTTGAACTACCAAACCATTCTTCTTCGTTGAGGTACGAGAAAACCCTAGGTTCAAACCCTAGGTGACGAAAGAGATAAAACGACTTACCTCTTTGATGATTGTTGGCTAGTTCTCCCCTCGCCGGTGCTTCGTCTCCCCTTGCCGCTGCGTCCTCTCCAGTCGCCGACGAGGTTCAAGAAGAAAGGGTTTTGGGGGTTTCGTTAGAGAGAGAGAGAGGGAAGGGCGGGTCCTATTAAGAGAGGAGGGGTAGTTTCGGGTTTAAAACTATTTAACTTAACACCGTTTTCATTCAACTAACGGTGGGGGTAGCGATCGTTTCTTTTAGAAAACTGGAGGGTTATAAGTGATGAGTTTCAAACCTCAGGGGTACCGCGTGTCCATTTCCCAAACCTCAGGGGGTGTTGCTGTAATTTACCCTTTTATTTTTTATTTTTTCCCTGGAGGATAACCGGACGTAACAAAGAAAGGTAGTGATTATAGTATAAAAATTAAGTGCTTTTAAAAAGAACCAAATTGGGTTTCCACTGGAGCAGAAACGTAGAGAAATCTTTCAAAGGTCGGCAAGAGATTTTTGAGGATCTTTTTTAATTCGACAAAAATCATGATTAAAAAATAAAAAAAAACATTATAGTGCGCACTAATGTTTCCTTTAGCTTCCTTTAGGAGCCGAAGCTTCTCATTTTGGCTTTAAAGAACCAAATTAAAACTCGTGCCTCTCTCTCACCAGTCACCCCATTTGTTCTTGACGTAATTTTTGGGACCAAAAATAGGCGAAAAAGATTTCCATCTCATGCGGGAATATTGGGACTTTAATGGCGCGTTGTTAAGTTTTTTATGAGGACGTACGAGGTGTGTGAACGAACGCTCCAGAGAAAAGAAACCCTAGTGAGACAGACCTTAAACGTTGAGCCAACGAATTTGAATACCTAGTTCTTCTAGTACTGGAAAGTGGAAACCGTCGAGTTTTAGGATTAAGAGTTTGTGAGTCTTCACGTGATCGATGACCATGTTGATTTACTCTTATATTAACTACTTTTCTATTAATCACACACCACCATATTCTGATTGAGAATTCCAACAAAAAAAAAAAAATATTCTGATTGAGAAAAAGTAAGAACATCATTTATTCATGCAGCATCCATGGCTTCGTATAGATTCCGAACGTTACTCTTTTAGTTCACAGATCCACATTTCATCCTTATCTGTCCATTTTGTCCCGTCAATACGCCAACGTTTCCAAGCTTCACCATCGAAGTCGAGAAGTGATACGAGAACTTGTAAGGGTACATGCCATAGTACTTAACAATTGCCGCCGTCCTTTGGTCCCCCATTAGGGCTTGATCTGACTCGAGGAGCCCCCTATTGCTCATCAGGTTCTTGAAGAACACGTTGTCGAACTCGCTTGCGGTGACGGCGTCCAGAGGAGCAAGCGTGCTGTTTGATCCATCCACATTCGGACAAGTGCTTTGCAAGCTTTGTAGTGTCGTCGGATCCAGCGACGGATCCGGCTTTCCGGAGCCATTGAAGTTATACAGCCTTCGTTTGAAGGTGAAGCATTGTGCATAACCAATGGTGTGTGCTCCTGTAAAGATCGATCGTATATCCATGAGAGCTAGCTCTTAATTGTTAATCAAACCAGTTAATCTAATTAGTGCAGGAGATGCTTATAATTAACCTGAGAGGACTACAACATCTCTCAAGCCAAGACCTTTGGAGGTGAACTTGGCAATAATTTTGTCTAGAGGTTCCAAAGGTGATGGCATCTGCTCGAGAACTGCTTTCTCGCTCGCCGTTGTGCCATCTCGCCTCCCCAACGGGACGACCCAATAACGACCTCCTGACTGTCACGAAAACAAGAAAAATAAAAGCATAGGTGTCATATACTATCTGTGGGGCCAGTTATATACCGGGAAGAATATTGAATGAATTAACGGGTGAGGTGACATGTCTGAGTCCTGAGTTGACTCAGTGATTTCTTATAACAAATATGACTCTTGACTGGAAACGTTCCTCACCGTATGAACTGCGTCTCTTGCAACAAGCGCCAAGATATCAGCACAAGAAACGGTTAAGGGGCAAGCGCTTTCAACATGGGCCTTAATAGTATCGATGACCTCAAAGCCTCTAGCTGAGTTCCTGTTTGGCAGTGCATTCTTCTCTCTCTTGAACTCACTTGTGTCATCAAGAAGCACTGAACCTTCACAGCCCTGTTTCACTCAAGAAAAAAGAAATTTAATTATTTCAGCTATTTTGCATGCTTATTTAAGAAAGAGAAACTAGACTCAGTGGTATATATATATATATGATAAATTGTCTAATGAAGTCCATATATCATAGGTTTTTCATTGAAAGACAAAGCAAACATAGTGTGTGATATATGGTAGCGATCGAGTAACAGCTTGAAAAGAAGAACCGGTACATTGATAATACAATCGTGGAAGTGCAACCGAAGGAGAGACGCCGCCATCCTGTATTCATTCATAACAGCCGCCCTAACATGATAGCTAACGATCCCTGATAAGGCCGGGCATGAATGATCATAGAAGCTCGGGTCAAGTTGGCACTGGACAATAGGACACAGGAACAAGAGAGGCAAGATCAACAAGGGAATGTTGAAGTAGGTTGAGGGTTTGTGAGCCATAGCTCTTGAATGAGTTGCAAAGGTGAGAGTCGATCTGAGATTATTTATGGGCGAAAGCTGGGGGCAGATCCAAGTAATTTGGTTGGTTAAAGCTTAGAAAATGGAAAGCCCACTAGTTTTAGACTAATGAAATTGAAGTCAGCGATCCAAGACATGATCATCAAATGAGCAAATGGAAATATCTCTGATTAAAACCTTGTCACTTGGGAAACAAGGAAAGGGGAATGAATATGAAAATATAGAAGTCGGATGTAGTGTTTTGGGCTGGTGGGGATCTACGAAGAAAGGACATGCATTGTTAAAAAGATAAAATGCACTGAGAGAAATATATATGTATTCGGCATGTCATGACCTAATTATGAAAGAGAGAGAATGAAAAAAGCAATCCAAAATGTGATAAACAGCACCACATGTCACTATGTCTGGTGGTTCGAACCTTCAACAAATCAAAGAGAGTTGTCATGCTGGCGGTTGTCTCCCTAGATTACATATGAATTTCAACTAAAAACAAAAGAGTATAAAACATCAAAGGAGAGATGAATATTGTTGACTTTAACCACCAAGTCACACTCATGAATGACATGGTAAAGATAACTAGTAATTTAACTAGTAAAAATGTTGGAAGAGAACTGTTCATTTTTGGGCCCCTCGAGTCCCTGGCAGAGAATGAAAACTCTAATTGACCTTGAGAAGGCCTGAAATCTTACCAATTGGTCTGAGGACATCTCTAATTAATAGATTCAGAGCATGGAAAAACCCTTGAAAACCCCTCCCTCCCTGGAATGATCAAAACAATGTTGGGACTCAAATCAATAAAATCAGTTAGTTGCCAGGACTACCATTTTTGCCGAGCAAATCCAATTTCTTGGCAAATAATCTAGTCTTGGTAGAATAAATTTCACAAATTCCGACAATATTTAGCATTTCTTTTTTTTGCCATTTTGCATTGTTCCTAATAGAATTTATTATAGAACACCATTCCAATACCATGTAAGAACACCGTTCCTACTAAAAGCTCAAGTTAATAGTAGGGGTGAACTTTATATATTTAATATATTCCTTAAAATTTATTTGGCAAATGTAATATCATCTTGGCATACCTATATTCGGCATATCGATGACCATTAAAGACCTTGGAATGGCCGTAGAATATTCTTGAAAACCATAATTTTATAGTTTTGGACCTCATCTAACAATTCTGTAGATTTCAACCTTGCAGAGCTTCTGACATAACCTATTATACTAAGAAGGAGACCTCATCTAAATTAATTGGCAAATCAATAATTATTTTGGATTTTCGGAGTAGTAGTTATCTCAAAGTCCAACATGCCGCCTCCTTCTTCCTCATCTTGTCCTTCTTGTTCTTGTTCTTCTTGTGCTTCTTACTATCGCAACTGGTTTTCCTCTGTCCACACTTTATCATCTTCATCTTCTTCTAACATTAGCCACCTTACAAAGCAAAGAACCTGATCGGAAGAAGATCAGGTGCCCTCTTATTGTCCAAAACGCTTTTACCAACTTATGTGTCCTTTTCTTCTGTTAATTCCTTTTATCTTCCTTCTTCTCTTACCTTTTCTCCATCTATATATCTCTTCAATTATTTTTCATAACCAATTCACTTAGCAAACAATATGACGGAAAGAGATGGCCTCATTCTCCCGCGTTTTCCATGAAGAGGAAGCGTGATCAAGCCCCCTTTCTTTCAGTTCAAGAGTTCAAGCCATCTCCATAGGGCAGTTCAAGGAAGAGTTAACTAATTTTATCTTTTTTATTACTGGCAATGTAAGTAAGCAACCATGACGTATGAATAACATACATGTAAGTGAAACAGTGGTATAAATCCTTCCTTAATTTTGCTTTTCCTGTTTGTTAATTCAGATTTTTCCTTTGATTTGATGTACATTATGATTCATATATATTTTCCCTTAAATTTGTTTCTTCGAGGCTTGTAAACATATAAAAACAGGTTAATCCTAAATTTATAAGTTCTAGGGCTTCTAAACATTTTTGGCTAGAATAAGTAATTTTCAGTGAAAAAAAAAAGGATTGGAGAAGTCAAGAAGAGTTATACAATGTTATTCATAAAAGATTTAAACCCCAACCTCAGTGCAGATATGGAGCTTCAAATATAATGTCCCCAGTCCACCCCGCAATAAGGCGATTCATAGAATATCTTGAAAGTTCGTTCTTAGCTTCCATCCGAACGCTGATAGACCGGTTGAAGGGATGACTCCAGAGCCATGTTGCGTAATGCTTTGATGGAAAGCGAAAGCTCAATTCAATTATCAGATTGATCAACTCAACAAGCCAGATGAACGTTCATAAGCAAAGCCTAGACAGAGGCCTAGCACAATAGCACATCCATGTACAAAAGAAGAATCAAAAGGAGCAGAGGAAAGTCTATAGTTAATTTATACGTTTTCTTGACCTAAAGGAGAGAGCGGGGGAAGTTTTGATCTTCTAACAGGAGTCGCAAAATAGGAACTCAAAGCAGCTCTCTGTGCAGTCGTAGAAGCAGGAACAGCTGCAAGAGAAATCCAGACAGTAATGGAAGTACTGTATAATAAAAGGGAGAAATGGTTTTAAATTAATTAGAGAAACCGTGGAAGATGAGATGCGCATAGCGTCGTACCATTCGTCGATGATCTTATCCCGTTCATCATCAGCATCTACCTGGAAGTCTTTACCAGTAATCTCTATCTCCTGGGTTGGCGGAGGTTCCATCTCTCTCGATCTCTTTAATTTGTCCAAGGGAAGGGAGGATTTCAGACTAAAAACAAGTACAGAAGAGTCTGGAATCTGGAGAGAAGAGATGCCGCTGATGACAGAATAAGAACTCATGTGATCCGAAAACAGAGAGAGAGGGAAATCCTCCTCTCCTCTTTCCATTTATTCGTAAATTTGTTAAACTT
The DNA here is from genome assembly GCA_947561395.2 of Buxus sempervirens. Lineage (NCBI taxonomy): Eukaryota > Viridiplantae > Streptophyta > Magnoliopsida > Buxales > Buxaceae > Buxus > Buxus sempervirens. Next base: position 37,403,904 of record OX387190.1, read on the forward strand.
CCAAAAATGGTTCTTACTTCTTACCCTGTTCTAACACGAAATGATTCACAGAGCCATTTTTGGAAAATTTGCAGCACTCTTTCCTTATACATGAACTAGGAGCCATATATGGAATCTACAGATTTTGATTTTAAGCTTATATTGGCTGTTTGTAAATAAACTCCAGGCAGCAACAACTACGGATTTTGATTTTGCAACAAAATAAACATGGCCCATGCAAGGTTTATTCCGTTAAAAAAATAGGCATGGCCCATGCAGGTCTCGAACCTGCGACCTTCGCGTTATTAGCACGACGCTCTAACCAACTGAGCTAATAGGCCGTGATGTTGAGGACAGAAATAATTCTTATCAAAACCTAAATTGTAAGATATTTTTTTTAACCATCTCCTAATATGACCCATGACTGATATGAGATTAATAGATATGGTCCTATTATTTAGAGTTGTATCAAGATGTTAAACGGGATGCTAAAACATTGTGTCTAATAAGATGACCGTTTAAACAATTATGTTGATGGGAGGAAACTATTTGTACGACTAAAGGGGTCTCTAGTCTATCTTATAAAAGTTACTGAAAACCATAAAAAAAGGTAGCACATTACATAAGGGCTTAGACCAGAAGATTCCCTTTCAATAGAGTTTTGTACGGGATTCTACATAACACGTTTGGGACTCTGCAAATGGATTATTTGTCATCTTTATCTTGAGATCTGAGCAATATAGCAGAAGTTATGTTGATCAAACTTCCGCTGATTTATTTGTTTATGTGTTAGACGAGATAATCTTTATGTGATTCACATAAATATCAAGCTTTTCCAATTATTTTAGGAAAACCTTTCACAACTACAATTCTGTTTCCTGACCAAAGCATATTCTAAAATGCGCCATTAGCCCATTAAAAGTAGGGGAAATTGGTTTTGATTTGAGTGATATTTTTTTAAAATAATTCAGATTCAGTTGATCAGTTGATAATTCATAAAGATTAAAAATCAATGATACTTTTTTCCCTAGTCCTCGAAAGATTCACATACTTTATAAACGTTTTCTGAGTTTCTTCCAACATTGTCCTCGAAAGACTTTTAGTTACATAAAGACTTTTAGTTACATGTGAGATTTGCAAATCTTTTTGGAAGAATTTTTAGGTAGAAAATAAAATGATATTGAATCTTAATTCTTTGATAGAAGTATCACTAATTTCTAATTTTCAATAATTTATCGACTGAATCCGAATTATTTAGAAAAGTATCACTAAAAACCAATTTTGCCTTAAAAGTATGACCCAGGTTACTGACCCATGAGACAGAACAAACTCACTGCAGCGTCCGTCCATGCTAGCCAATTCCCTTTCTGCATTGTCATCGGCAATGCCTCCAACCGTTGTCTCCAAATCTCAAGTACCATTTCGTTAACGATTTTGGTGTTCTTTCCCATGGCAAATGCCTGGAGAAGAGACAGATCCTCGCGATTTCTCTTACCCAGATCAAGTCTCCTCTTCTTAACCTCAGTCTCTGCTCTCCTCATTTTCTTCTTCTTGTTCTCTGGAACCTCATACTCCAATTCTAATTTTACTCAACGGTTATATCTCAAAACCCTGACCCTGCGTCACTCGATCCAACCATTCGACTGCTTCAAATGCCCTCAGTCTTACCCGGTTATCGCCAACATCGTTGAAGGCGTTCGCTATCCGTTCCTTTACTCACTTGCGGATCTGGGAACTCTCCCCGATAAGCCCCACAAGAACATTGTTCGAATGATGAAAGGGAAACCTTTCAGAAAACCCGATATTTCCGTTACGATTCAGGAGGTTCTCGAGAAGATGAGAGGTAATGGTAAGGATGGGCTGGTTATTGATGTCGGTGCGAATGTCGGAATGGCAACTTTTGCTGCAGCTGCTATGGGGTTTAGGGTTTTGGCCTTTGAACCGGTATTCGAGAACTTGCAGAGAATTTGTGATGGCATTTTCTTTAATCGAGTTGGGGATCGGGTTACTTTGTTTGAGGCTGCCGCTTCAGATCGGCTTGGAAATATTACTTTCCATAAGGTATTTATTTACCTCATTGGATCTTCTTCCTTTTTCTTTTTTCTTTTTTTCGTTTCTTTGCCGTTTCATTTTATACTTGGTCGGCATTGAGATTCCTAATTTGAAATTCGGTCTGAAACATATTGTGATAATTTATAAACTCTCAGTTTTGTGAGGTACAGTGATTTTCTGTTTTGCTATAGATGAATTTCTTGTGTTGTTACATGTGGGTGCCCGTAGGAAATTGCCATAAAAATTTTTTACGAACGCCATTGGAAATTGAGAACGTGGTATGTAGTAGTAAAACGGGATATAGAAATCTTAAAAAAAAAAAAAGAATGTAGCAGATAGTTACGGAAACCAAACGTTTGGCCAGAATCTCCTCGTCTTCTTTTTATATTATAGTATAGACAGTATAGACTAGACTTAACATTAGAGGAATGGATAATGAATTTTGTTTTCGGCATTCCCGTGACAAAGAGGCCTTGAAGTGCTTGAGTGAAAAATGATTAAGTCAACTTAGGATGAAAATAAATCCATCCTCGATTGGCTTATGGATTACAGAGTGGAGAAGAAATCCCATGACATTTGAGAGTGAAATTGTGAGGTCTCAGTGTAGAAGGGGAAATCCTAGATGCAGAAACTAAGAACCTTTAGGCTGCGTCATGGATATGTCGATAAATTTGACTTGAAATTTTCTTCTGGGGAGGGAATCATTTCATTGACAAACTGAGTTAACATTTCATTAGACCCAGAAGGTCTTAGTGCCTAAGAGGTGTTGAGCCACTGCAGTAGGCCGAAAATCAATCAGTTTGTGATATTCAAGAATACCAATCAAATGAATTCTCGAAGGTGACTATCCTCCTAAATAAACTTTGAAGTCTTAATTTGATATAATTTAGGCTTTTTCTCTGTCATTTTCATAAATAAAATTAGGCATATTAATTCCTAATTTTATATTCCATATATCTAGGTTTAAGTTTTTATTCATTCATTGTCTTTTTTTTTGTTTGTTTCTTTTTGATAAATGTTCAAAATTTTCTTTTCTTTGCATGAGCATATTTTTCAGACAATAGCAAGTGCGTAGCAATTGTGATGGAAATTACCTCTAATATAATCTTGCAAATAATATCAGCTAATTAATCAGAGTCAACCACATTTGCTACTACAATAATCGGGAGAAGGTTCTAGTTATTTACGGTATGATGCTTTGTGATTTTTGTTTTCTCAATAAGGGAAGGATGCTTCTTGATTTATCATGTCCACTTTATGTTTTTTGCTTTATCAGCACATTTTGTGCAATGAGACAGATGTTATGTACGTCTTGAAAGTGGTGGATGTTCAAAATTTTTTTTTAATGATGGTAATTCCTTTGATCTCTCTATGAGTGGAGTTCATCAATTGAATGGTCCAGACTTGTGATTTGCAAGGCATGTATCATGGCAAGGAAATGTTCCTTCTACACTATGTTATGATGGAGCAAAATGCATTGTAGTATGAAATGGCTGTAACTTCCAATTTAGTGTCAGATTCAAATGCATCTCTTGTGTTCATTTTAATTTTATCTGTCTCATTTATTACTCTAATTTCGGATTATATTTCATAAGTTGTAGTTCAGTTTCTGAAAATGATCCATACAATGAGGTTTATATGTTTTCATCTGCTATGTCACTCATGTTTTCTTTCTACTTTTACCAGTTGGTTGGTCGGCTTGACAACAGTGCTGTCTCTGCCACTGGTGCAAAGTTGGCATTCAAGTCCAATGAAGAGATAGAGCTTCAGGTAAAATCCACCCCTCTGGATCAGGTGATCCCAGACTCAGAGCGTGTGTTTCTACTCAAGATTGATGTTCAAGGCTGGGAATATCATGTGTTAAAGGGAGCTGCAAAGTTGTTATCAAGAAAAGTAGGTGAAGCCCCTTACGTAATCTATGAGGAAGATGAACGGTTGTTACAAGCCAGCAACAGCAGTACCAAAGAGATAAGGAGTTTTCTTAGTACTGTGGGTTACCATCACTGCATCCAGCATGGGACAGATGCCCACTGCACTAAGGAATAGTGTCTGTCCTTGACTATGGAACATGAAAACAGAACACAAACAGATCTCTACATTATGAGTGCAGCCTCTCTTTATTCCAAGTAATGATAAGTATTGGGTAATTTGGGTCGCATGACACGATGTTTGTACAAGATTTGAGGCATGGGATGCTGGAAATTCTTCCTTTGGAACCCTGCATGGGGGATTGAAAATTCAGAAGTGGTTTCAGATTTCGTCTTTTCACCAAGTTCAAATTGACTGATTCAGGTACCAGACTTTTCCTGGATCTGGGATTGAAGAAGACGTTTTGAAGATTGTGGAGGATGCTTAGGCAAGCATCAGTCGCACAGAATTCTTTTTTCCTTTCATTGCCGTTGATAGTGATATATTTGTGGTGTGGTTTACTGGTTAGAGCCTTAGAGGTATGGTTCCTTTACTTAACAGAATTATGATTTCTGACTTGTATTTGGGAATCAGGACCATAATTTTGGATTAAATTCAATTAAGGTACAGATTTCTTTTTTGTCGCCATTCATCACTAATGATGCTATTATTGAATTTCCTTTTCGTTAAACATTGAATTGAGCCAAAAATAAAAATGAGGAAGAAAAGAATTTGGTCAGCATGTTTCCTCCAGTTACAATTTGTGAACAGACTCGGTGAGGATGAAGGTGGAAGTGGGAGGGAGCACACAGAAAGTCGGACTCCATAATTTAGCTTAAACATGTGTATTTTAATCTCCAATTCCTCATCTATACCTAGCTCATCATAATTCTTTCTTTCTCTCATTGTAATATGTGTTCTTGGACAAGGTAGTGTTGCTTGAGGTTGAAAATCCTGTCCTGTACTATTGTTTTCTTGAAGTTCAATTTGAAAAATTGGAGCAGCCGTTGGCACAAATTTCTTCTTCCGAAGAAGTATCTGATTACAGAAAATCTTCTTGACGCACATGGTTGCGGTCAGAATTCTATCCCTAAAACAAATTGGAACCCTTTTTAAATTTAGACGCTATCACATAATAGCATATTAGGAGCCAAACTTTATCTATTAACAACTTAAATTCCTAATACAACTCAAACAAGTTAACTAAAAATAAAAGGAGATAGATATAACATAAAGAAAGTACCTTGTAGATAGTGCTGTAAGCAAGGTTTTGAGTTTTGGTGCCCCGAAAAAATCAGCACACCAGAAACTCTCGATAAATCAAGAAGGCAAAAACTGGTTTAAAATTTTGATTTTTTTTTATTCTGTCGAAATTTTGCCGGCACGCTACTAAAATCACAACTGAAAACTTAAAAGAAAAATCAAATTTTCCTCTATTTATCGCGTGTTTCGTTTGTTTTGGCTTGTTTCGTTGACACACCGCAAAAAATCGCAGGATTTGCAAATAAGCAATTTCCCCTTGTCAAAACGCATCAATACTTTAAAAAAAAAACGACACCATGACTGTAAGTAGGGCAGGTTGGGCTGGGTTTGATGAGTTCGGGCTCAACCCAATCTAAAATCAATTGGCCCAAATTCACCTTGGCCCACTCTAAACCCAAATTGCTTGAACCCGAACCCAACCCTACAATTATTTCTCAAGTTCGGGTTGGGTTCGGGTTGGCCTAAATTAATGGGATCTATCAAGGATCTAATGAAATATAATAGCAAGACAACAAATATATAATTTTTTTAGTATAGGAAAGCAAAAAATTGAGTTTTTGAATTATAAAATTTCTAAGATTTATTGACAAAATTATAAGACAACACATTTAACATTATGAAAGAAATATTTACTGAAAATGTGGTCCTTTGTAAATCTCAAATTATTATCCATACAATGGTCAACATTATCAACTTTCCTAAATCTTGAAAAGGTTCTAGGTTCGAAATACTCAATTCTATAGAATCTTATCTATTGAGGAATTGATTGGAAAAATAGAAAAGAATGGCTTGGAGTTTGAAAGAACTTAGGAAGAAGATAAGGTTTGCAGTCAGTCATTTAACCTTGGCTTTATATAGTTCGAGCTTTTGGGTTTTTCGGGCTATGAGCTGCAAACCCAAGCCCAACCCAAACTCAAGTTCAGGCCTAAAATCAAGCCCAACCTAAACCCAAAATAAAACCTTAGATCAGGCTATTATTCGGTTGGGTTGGGCGAACTTAGGGTGGGTTAGGCAAAACTTACAGCTCTACTTGTAGGGCGCCAATTCCTATCCAATCCGAATCCACTACATGAAAAATAAAATGTAAAAGGCCCAACTTAATCCGAATAGGAAGTCCTCTCTTGAATCTTGATTCAGCACTTCATTACATAATAATCTATAGATCCATTGTCCATATCTTGACGGTTTTAATGAGAGCAAATGTCAAATGATTGTATGAATCATGATTAATTTAAGCTGCTTATTGTTTAAGCACGATTAATATAATATGCACAAGTCAACTGAAATAAGCTGGAATCGGTGATGATTAATAATTTAAGCTGCTTACAATGTAAGCACTGTAAATCAAATTTCAAATCAAAAGTCTCAAGACTCAACGGCCCTCACAATTGCATATTTATAGAGCGAGGTTGCAGATGTGAGTGCTCTCATCCATCGTCCTGGTTCACACACAGGTACTTTGTCTTTAACTTCTTTCTTACACCAAAACTCAGCTGTTGGAATGGAATCTGGCTGGAATCACGGAACCCAATGGCAATGGAACTTGGGATCTCAGCCGAAATTCAATTCCAATTTCACTTTCAGGCCACTCGTGAGCGCTCAAACAGATTCTTGTCTTCAACTCTTAAAACTCCTAGGTTTCAATGAAGCTAAGCACTCCAATTTCGTGTTCTCTCCCTTGTCGCTGTATGTGGCATTGAGTTCACTAGCCCCTGGATGCAGTGGTGCTACCTTGGAACAGCTGTTAGCGTTCCTCAAGTCCCAGAGCCTTCACCATCTCAACTCCACTAGTTCTTCCCTCCTGGTTGAGGATCTGGTCCGTGGGACTTCCGTCCATGGAGGACCAGTTTTGTCTTTCATCAGCGGCGTTTGGGTCGACAGGTCTCTCGCACTCAAACCTGCATTCAGAGATGTCTTACAAACGGTCTATACAGCAGAAGCAGAAGCCGTTGATTTTCGTCATCAGGTGAATTTTCTTCTCTGTCCTTTTTTTTTTTTTTTTTTTCCTTTTTCACTTCTCCTTCGGATTGATTGTTTTTATCACTGCAACCACAACATGGGCTAGGCTGACGAGGTGAGGAAGGCGGTGAATACATGGGCAGAAAGGCGTACTAATGGGCTCATCAAGGATCTTCTTCCTGAAAGATCTGTCGATCACTTAGCCAGGCTTGTTCTTGCTAATGCTTTGTACTTCAAAGGAGCGTGGAGTGAAGCGCGCGTTTGATAGATCAAAAACGGAGAACTCTGAATTTCACCTCCTTGATGGAAGTTGTGTCCAAGTTCCCTTCATGACTAGCGAAAATGATCAATTCATTCGCTCTTTCAGTGATGGCTTAAGAGTTCTCAAACTTCCGTATAGGCAAGATTTCAACAATCACAGACGCTATTCCATGTACATATTCCTTCCCCATGAGAAAGATGGGCTCTGGCCTCTCCTTGACAGGGTGAACTCTGATTCAGGATTCTTAGACTGCCATCTTCCCGAGCAATAGGTACCAGTGATAAAAAAATTCATGGTGCCGAGGTTCAAGATTTCATTTGGATTCGAAGCCTCCAGAGCTTTGAAGGACTTGGGACTTTGGTTGCCTTTCTCACCTCTGGAAGCAGAGCTAACCGAGTTAGTGAGCAATTTACCTCCTGGTAATGGCCTCTATGTTTCAAGAATTCATCAAAAATGCTTTATCGACATGAACGAGGAAGGAACAGAAGCCACTGCTGCTACTGCCATTGTTTGTAGGCTTCAATGCGCTTCACTTCTCAATCCCATGGATTTTGTGGCAGATCACCCGTTTATGTTTACAATCAGAGATGATGTTCGTGGGGCGGTGTTGTTCATGGGATGTGTCCTTAATCCATTGATGCTGGGTGATAAATGATTTAGCCTTTTTCATGTATCTGTCGCTGTGGTTGAGACTTCTCAGTTGCTACTGCTTTTTGAACCAATTAAATAAAGATATTAGACAGTTGTTAAAGTCTGCTATATGTAAGAATTTGTCTTCGTCATACAAACTGTAATGTTAACCCTAATTCATTAAGAGAAAAATACAATTTCTTTTCTGCCGTTTTTCCTCTCTTCTTCTCTGCGTCATCATGGTATCAGAGCCTTGCTTGGACTAACGTCCCCTTCTCCGTTAAGGATACTTCTGTAATCCGTGAATGACAATAGTTCTATGAAGAACCCACAAGAAGCTGTTGCTTTAACTGCAGTGATCATGTGGGGCTTTTTCTGGAGAGAAATACATACATTCCGAGGCCATATTAGCTGGTCCCTCACGTTGGAAGATCTGTTGGTCCAACGGTGGATGATGTGTACACATAGGCTTCATGCACCTATGTGGATACATACATCACCGTTCGACCAGCAGATCTTCCAACCAAGAGCTCCAGCAGATTTCAAGCATACATTCCTATACTTTGATAAATTGGGAAAGCTCTTCTTGTCTACTACAACAATTTTAGTCACAATTATCTTTGCCAATCTAGAGACATTAGAGAGGATCGTTTCTAGATTAACCATAACGACAATATCTTGAAAATAAGAAATTAATAGAGGTATTTTGTTATTTAAAAATTTTTTATTAGATCTTGAAAAAGTAGGGCATCTTCTCATTGCTTATCGATCACACGGTTTCCATAAAGACTAAACCCCAACCAGGTGAAGAACAAAGTCACAGAGCCCACATTACCAAAAAAAAGAAGTCACAAAGCCCACGTACTGTTGAAACGAAAAACTGAAACATTAAAACGTTGAGTCAAATGTTTTGTCCACTGACGCTTTGTTCGTCGGCACGAAACATTTTCCTTCAATACATCCAACCCAGATGGGCTCGTTTGTGGGAGGCACAAGATTGTATTGACTTATCAATTGCATTTGAATGCTAATAATCAAAAGGAGAGGGAGAGGGAGAGGGGGGAGCGAGGAGGAGGAGAGGGAGAGGGAGAGGGGGAGCGAGGAGGAGGAGAGAGAGAAAGAGATTGAAAACAAACAGGCATAATTGGATGCCAACCAGGTGTTCAAGAAAAGTTTGTGCCTCAAGTTTTTCCTTTGCATTACCGTCTGTATAATGTTACAACACTAGGTCCCGAAATTGACGATGGAATTACATAAGAATACAAGTATAGGTACCCAGAACCTTCACAAGGGCAAATTTTCAGAGATACAATGGATACACTGGCAAGCTTGAACTCCATCATATTCATCATGCCTAATCAGGCTGACTACTGAAAACCTAATATCTACAAATTCAAAATAATTCAATCATATATTATACAGATGAGAAGGGGGGAAAGTATTCCGGCAGAGTATGAATGTATATCTTTCAGTTCTTTTCGAAGCGACAAACTAATGAACAGCACCAATTGACCTGCTTCCAAATCCCCCGACCAGAATTCCTTTAACAATGACAGGGCCTTGCTATTTCAAGGAAGCGATAAAAACCATGAAGAGAATTGAGCCACTGCATCATCCACCTCGATAATCCCTTCCATGAGTCTTTGGAAAAGCATTAAGACGGTCATGTGCAGCACCCAGTTGTAAATAATTGACAACATTTGGGGAAGGGCACGAACTGGGTGTGCTACGATTTGAATGTGGAGGTGATAAACTAGGAAGTGCTTCTAGGGTGGAACGAGGAGAATGATGGGAAGCCGCTGTGGAGTTGAAAGTTTCAGGACGAGATTGTAGACCAGTCTCACTGGATAAAAACAATAGCAATACTTGTAACTGAATCCCTTAGTCACGCAGAAGTGAGCAGCAGCAACTTGAAAGAGTTCTCATTCATGCAATCTGCGAACATAAAGAAAAGAAACATACCCATGCAATGGCAATTTTCCTCTTGTGATCTGGTTGCCAGAAGAGATGGGCATCCCGCTAGATCTACTCCACTCCCCGGGAGAATGCACTCTATCCTGTCAAAATAAAGTTTGGAATAAGAATAACATCACCACACTTGTAAAACACAGTTTAATGATGCATAAAAAGTGATAAAGGCAAGGTTACAACTACCATTTGGAATATTTAGAATTTCGAGTAACTGCTATCAATTCCATATCTGGTATATAAAATAGAGTAAATTACACTTACCTCCTGTATGGTTTCTGACTACTGCAGATACCTCCCCTGAGGTTTCCTAAATGACACTTACCTCTCTTATAAGACATATAAAATATAATTTTACTATTTTACCCTTTATTAGTTTTTTTATTTAAAATAAGAAATTTTCAAAATTTTAAATAATAAAATCACTCATAATTTTTAAATTGATTATTAAGACTTTTTAACTTTTTAACTTTTAAAAATTATTTATCATTATAAAAAAACCTCAAAATCTTACACTTTTTTATACCTAAAGAAGGGTAAATTCGTCAAAATATATTTATATTTTAATAAAATTTGTGCGAAAGGGAGGGATATGAAATAGACAACAAAAATAGAAAGGAGGTAAGTGTCATTTCAGAAACCTCAAAGAGGTATCTGCAGTTATCAGAAACCATAAGGGAGGTAAGTGTAATTTACTCTATAAAATACCAAGGTAGTATATGTACTGGATGACAGATACAACTCAACAGGTATCATCCATATCTGCTGGTACATAAAGAAGTAAAAACTTTCACTAATACATATTGATGTATCAGAGGTAAATAATATTTGAAATATCCTCTTTTTTCATATAACCTTTTCAGACCCTTTCTTTTCTTTCATCATTTTGAGCTCAAGTTAGTTCTTACTCTTTTTCCTTCAACCCTTTTCTCCACATTGGTATTCTCCCTAGATTTATGTATTTAAGTGACAAGTTAGCATGATTTGTACACTTTTGAAGCAAAATAAAATGGGAATCAATGGGATTTAGGGTTTTTCTACTCTTGGTTAGTTTTCTTTGATTTTCTGCATGCTAATGCATCATTATTTTTTCTTTCGTTAGATTTTCATGTTTAAGACATCTTCTTCTTTTTTTTTTTTCACAAATCATTTTCAATATCTGATAAACATTTTATGTTTTTGCTTCCTCAATTTAGGATAATTCTTGAATAAAATGCCTTATTTTCTAAAAATTTTCAAATTCATTGTCCAAGTTGAAAAATACACTTCTTTAATCCACTTAAGTACTAATATTCATGGATTGGGAGCTCAATCTGTAGATGAAAAGCCCTTCTTTGTAATTTTTCTAATATATTTTTATTATATCAATTATTTATCAATCAGGTTGTAAAATGCCATCTTTAAGCTCCAAAATACTTAAGATTCATGGATTTGCATCCCCGTCCAAGCATCTAAGAGCATTTATTTTGAAATTTATTAGTTTTGCAAAAGATTAAAAATATCTCGTGAAAATTTAATGTGTGATCATTTCTTTGCTTTAGTTTCTGTCCTGTTTCTATCAATGGTGCAATTTATTTAATTCAATTAAGCTTTCTTAATATTCCTAAATATGTAATATGTGATCATTTCTTAGCTTTCTTTTTCTTTGTCATGTTTCTATCAAGGGTGTGATATAGGTAGTTTAGTTTGATGTGCTTCGGGTTGTTTTGGATTAATTAGAGCCTTACTACCAGAGCAGTAAGTAGGGTGGGTTGGTCAGGTTATGTAAGTTCGGGCTCAACCCAATCTAAGATTCACTAGCCCAAACTCACCATTGGCCCGCCCTAACCCAAACTTATTAAACCCAAACCCAACCCAAACTTTATTATTTGAGTTCAGGCTAGGTTCGGGTTGGCCCAAACAAAATATAAAATTTTGAATATTTCTTTTGTTTTTTTTAATATGAATGTAAATGTTGGAATATCATTAATGGAAGTCATGCACAACGGCCTCTTAATTGGCCTCTTGAATTTGGAAAAAAACTTAATTAATTTATTTCTTAAAATATTACTTTTAACATAATGAACCAACCACATGCCCATTGTATTTGTGGTTGCACAATCTTTTTTGTCGAGGATGTGCACCCAAATACATATTCATTGTAGCGTATATATCTTTGTGTATATAAAATTATTTATTTGAGAATAAATTCATAAATCTGTTATCACATGTTTTCTAATTTTATGTTTTATAGATAATTACATAACTACAAAGACAATATAAAAAAAAAGAAAACAATAGTGTATATACATAATAAATACTCACTTAAATATATGTATGAGAGTGTGCACATCTCAACTCAACTTCAGGCTTTTCGGGTTCTATGACATGAACCCTAACCCAAACCAAACTCAACTTCAGGCCAGAAATGAAGCCCAGCCCAAACCCAAACCCAAACTCAATGCTTATTTCGAGCTCTTATTTGGGTTGGGCAGTCTGTACTAGATTTACAGCTCTACTTACTACAACCCAAAAGCAAAATTGGAAAAAAAACTGAACCAAACCATTTTTTTCTGATTTGTCTTGCCCAGTTTTTGATTTAAAATGAACCAGCTGAAATCCCTAATTCCTTTATGTCATTTGAGATCATTTAAGGTTTCATATTATTTATGCTTTATTTTTAATGTTTGATTTTTTTTTTATTATTTTCTAATAAGAACAATAGTCTAGATTTTCACCGATCAAAAAAAAAAAAAAAAACAATAACCCAGATTTATTTGAAGTTGGGTAGGGTTATGCCTCATATCGTTCAGACTCTGCCTGCTGGTTGTTAATTCTTATAACTCAGTTTTCCTTGGACTGCATCTGAGACAAGGATACCTTAAACTATAATAATGGGCTATTGAAATTTACCTCCAATTTTATCCCGGAAAATTCTTGGGCAATTCCTGGAACATCCAGTTGCTGCGAGTTTCTCACAAAACGATGTTCAAGTAGCTTGCTCGCTGGTGGCCTCTCTGCAGGACTTCTCCTAAGGCAACACTGTAGGAAATCCTTTCCGTCAGATGATAGAGTTTCAGGTATAGGTGGGGATTCTCTCCAGACTTTGAACATAGCTGCTGCCTGCATTTGTAGAGGGCAACAACAGATTTCACTGACTATGCACAATATATATATATATTTGATTAGACAAACAAAGATGGGATGCAATTTCCAAATCATAAATGAAGCCAAAGATTAAAAACAAAATACTAGAAAAGCTACAAGTTGGTGATTGGACAGTACAAGGCCCTCTGACCGATAGCAGAATTACAGCATATTGACAACTGAGGTTTTCTAGTTCATAAATGCCAACTCAACTAAAAAATCCTCCTGTAACTGGACGCACAAGGAAAAAAAAAACCATGATGCACTGGGCATATGATCTATCTCTCCCCATGTCCCTCTCTCTTTTATTAATTTTTCTTCCCTTTTTTTTGGGGAGATGTGGAGATTCTGAAATAGTTGATCTCATCATCTCTCATCAAATTTCCATATTCAAACTCAACAGGCATAAGATCAACTATTTCAAGGACAAGATTCAAGAATCTTTCCTTTCCAGTAAAAGTTCAAGGGAAGCTTGTGCAGCCGTTATTCATGCAAACAAATAAATATCATCAATATTAAGTTTGCACAAGTTTTGTTCAATGAATCAGAAATCAATTTGTTTTGCATCTCTTTCTTTAGATTTAGGAATCATCTACCGAAGGTTCCGTCCTCAACCCAGCTATCACTACCCCAGTTTTGTCTAAACTTACTGTTCTGCATGGGATGGGCATTTCTGCAATGAGAATTTTGAGAGAGATCTGTTGGAAAACTATTAAAAATAAGGAATAGTAAGATAGAGTGTCTAGATGTTACATAAATAGGAAATAAGATAAATTAAAATAGGTTAATAATGTTTGGCATATAAAATAAGGGCCTGCGGAGGTAGCTAGAGAAGTTATAAAGGGTATTTATTGACAATAGATGGCAAAAGGAAGACAAAAAAGGGAAGAAAAAAAAAGTCAGAATGGAGTCAGAAAGGGTTCCGATACTTGTAATCTGACTAAAGATATGACTTCCGAGAGGCTGGGATGGAGGAATATGATTCAAATTACCGAACACAAGATTCGTGTTGCCAACCCCACTTTGGGGGGAAGTGGCTTATAATGATGATGATGATTGTATTTGGATTTCAAGTAAATAACCGTGCATGATATGTTCGGCTAGGCAGAAGATTCATGGAGTTATCATGCGTTTCAATACACCAATCTACAGTGTCTAAGTCTGTCAAGGAGTGCTTGAGTCACCTATTTCTTGATCTCCAGAAAAACAGTGAGTTCTCTCTAGAGAAAGGTCCAAGAGTTGGTCAACAGACCTCATAGACTCTCCCTCTCTCTCTCTCTCTTTGAACTTTCTATTTTACTTTTTCTGTAATCTTGTTACAAACATAGAACCATTTATATTGCATATGTTTCAGTAGAATATTTATGCAGTTCCACATGTTTAAATCAACAGGGTTTAAGTCTATCAGGAAGTGCTTGGGTCAACCATCTTCTGATGTCCAAAGGAGCAAGAAGCCAGATCTCTCCATCACAGGGATATAGCGCATTGAATGTAAGTTTTCTTTCAGATCAAGCCTTATTCTTTCTCCGTTCAATAAGTCATATACTTATTAGGAGCTTCTCCATGGGTCATTTACTTGTTTCCAAAAGCAATGGTTTTTGTCAGTGCTCTAACCATGAAGACTCAAGAGTGCAAGTTTATATTTGCATGCTGGTAAAACATGGAAGGCAGTTACTGACATGGTATAATTTGTTGACAGAAGTGTGACATTTCTGCACTAAGAAAGACCTATAGATGATGTGTAAAGACGTATCTCTGTTGCAACTGGAGGATGGCAAGGAGAAGTTCGTGAGTATGGAACTTAGATGAACTCTTATAATTCAAAGGTTGGCAGATTTTAGCAAAAATTTCTGCTGGGAATTCATGGAGTAGTTAAAAAGTTATAGACTGTGCTTTCAACAAGGGCATTCACCTCTGATAATGTTTGCCAGAGGACAGGAGTTGTTATTGTGATGAATATTACTTGTAAAACTGAGATTTTTTTTTATTATTTTTTTTTCTGGAAGTATGTGCATGAGTATGAGGTTATTGGAGTGGGGGCAGGACAGGAAAAATACTAAGGGTTTTGAATTAGTTTTAAGTTCCATTTTGGAAACATATTTATGTTCTTATGCAAGAATTTCTTGATTAAGGTTGTTAAAAAACAAAAGATGAAAACTTGCTGTTTTTCTTAATAGTACCATGGAGGGAGATGTTGATGAAACAGTCTGTTTTTTTTTTTCCTTTTTTCAGTCCATGAACTTGCAATTTGCCATTTACAGAGAGAGAATGTTTTTAAGTCATGTTACCCATTTTACTTTTCCAAAAGATGAAGCACAATGTTTATGATGGTCAACACAAGGTTTGGCTCTGTGTGGGGGAGAGAGAGAGAGCCCCTACTTTTCATTGACCAGGGACCTTAGAAAAGGAAGCAACAGTACCATACCTGACATGCTTATGGTCAGGAGGTTCTTGTCAATTGACCTATAAAAATGTCATTTTACAGAAGGGGCACAGGTGTAATGAAATAAAAAAAAAGGGTATCAAGAAAATAGGAGAGAAAACCAACTACCAAAAAAAGTGAGGGCACAAATGCAAAGACCCCAAATAAATATAATTGGATGACATGAACCAAATGAACATAATAAAGAGTCCAGCTGAGTGATAAAAAGGAATAACAGGTCAAGAAGTCTGAACAAGTGGGAGCATTAGAAGAACAATATCAGCACACCTCTTTGTGAAAGGAAAAAATTTCCACCAAGAGCTAGGTTTTTATCATTTTAATCCTAACCCAAGAAGAATGCATTTCAGACAAATAAATTACAGAAAAGTGTTGTGCAACAATCTGCCAATGGAAGCTCTGTTAGAAGTGTTAGGAAAGCCATTTCAGGAGAAGCCACAACTGCACCTTCAGGTCTACATTGCAGGGCCAACACATTCTCAGCAAATGAGTTTCTTGAGAAAGTAATGAAATGACAGAAAGAACAGTAACCGAAAATAAAACAGAAACTGCAATAAATTTGATGATGGAAGACTAAAGTCTTTCAATAAGCTTAACTCCACCAAAAATATTTTAATAAGCACAATTGACATACAAAATCACACTTCAAACATTCGTGTCAATGGATAAAGCAAAATAAATTGCATAATGTTCTCACCCCTTCATATTCACTCCAAGGAGGTTTACCATTGAGCATCTCAATAATAGTGCAACCCAAACTCCATATGTCAACACCAAGCGCATGATCACTAGTACTATCTTTCTGCAACACAGACTGCAAAACCTGCAAGAATAAAATAGGTTTAAGAAAGGGAGACCTACACTAAAATCTACCAACACAAGACACTAATGAAATGGAAAAAATAAATATCGATATATATACCTCTGGAGCCATCCAATATGGACTTCCTTTCAGAGAAAGTTCTGCTGCTTGTCCAGTAAGCTGAATAATGAAAAATGGCAAATTTTTAAACCATCATCCATTCAATAAATATCTCCAATTATAATTTTTACAATTTATAATGGGACATATTTTTGAGGGATATAGCCTTTTTGGTAACATGTTCCAGACATTATAAAATGTCAAACAGGGGAAATTTCTATAGTTTTTTCCTATTATTTCAATCATATTTAAAAAAAATAAAAATAAAGAAGCACTTAAAAGCCGTCCAATATATTATTAAACAGTTAAATTTTGATTCCAAACACCAATTGGTCAACTGCCCTTCGACTCAGAGCAAAGATTTCACAATGTTTAATATGTCCCCCCCCCCCCCCCCCCCCCCCTTCCTTCCCTCTCTCTCTCTCTCTCTCTCTTCCCTTTGGCTCATTTTGCAATCAATTATAATGTGATGGATTATTATCTATTTGTAGACTTGAAAGATCTGCAATCCCACAAAGTTTGTGGAAAATTATATGCTACATTTCATTCTCAATCTACTTGTTGACCAGAAAAAGTTAATTTTTGAATTCACATAATAATAATATTGGTTATTTTATGAAGTAAAATATATATGTTCTCAAAACAGACTTTTACTAGTTTCGAATGTTAGCATATGAACTAATTGTATCATAAAATATAAATTTATCAAATAAATATTGGCATATTATAAATTAAAAATCAATTTCTACTTGATAATTTTTAGAATCAAAACTAAATGTTAAAAGGGTAAATTTATAATGGATAGCTAGTCCTACGATTACAAACACACTATATATTTACGATTTATGTAGAATTAGTATTTCATTGATAAAAATAACTTTTAGAGAAACATTCAAAATATCTTTAAAATTTATGTATTCTTGTTTGAATAGTTTTTTTTTTAATCAACTTTAAGGCCTTCCATCTATGGTTTTTGGAGTGCCTAAATGACTGAATATGCACAATCATGCATGTCTTAGTTCCTTAGGCATACATTACCTAGCTAATGTAAAAAAAATTTTATATAATATTTGAGTTTTTTAGGTGTAAACGTGTCTGATTAAGCATTCAAAATATTCCTCCTTTTTTTCCCAATGCTCCATTTCCTCAACTTTTTGGGCAACATCAATATCTCCCTTGCTATTTAAGCAATGTACCCCTTTCCCTGGGTAACATTATATTCTAATTCCTGCGTAACCACAACTTCTTGAGCAATTGCACTTACGAGATATTTAAACTTTGGATTATTAAGTTATAAATGCATTTAGAGGCTTTTTACGGCTAAAGGTGTACTCATGTTCACACAACTTAGGCAGGACGCTTTATTAGGATTGGTTAAACATATTGTTGAAAATGGAGAGGACGCCTATTTAACAAAAGCTTGTCATGTCACAAAGTTCCACGTGGCATGACCAGACATTGGATGGCTCATAATAGATGAAGCCCACACAAACCATGAAGTTATCTGTTATTATTGGACAGTCTATTTTTACATATGTGATAAACATATCTATGAAATTTCTTTGAACTGATATGAATCATTAGTTACATAATTATAAATTTGAGGTACTAAAATATAACAAAATCAGGGGTAGGGACAATATTTTCCTCTCAATTTCTCTGCCATTCTTCTGCTTCTCTCTTTCAATGACCTTCAGTTCTCTTAAAAACAATTAGTTAACAGCAAACAATTGAATAGGGAACCAATAAAGAAATAAGATTGGTTAAATAGGATGAAGGACGTGAATGAATAATCAACTTTGAAAAGCCCAAGACGATGGCAATATTGATAAGTTCTCCATTTCTATAGTGGTCCAAGACCCAATAAGGAAGCTAGATCAACAATGTATACAAATCCATGCCATGATGGCTGGTTTGGTTGAGCCAGCTACTTTTTGCCTCTTACAAAAGACGTGCTATAGACACAATTAGTCAAATAATCTCGTGGCACAACATGAGGTATCTATTCAACCTTTTTCTCCTCCATCTGAAAATAATTCAGATCTTTCAACCACTCTCTTTCCCTATGGACAGATTTAGAAACCTGTGCTTTTCCCTAGGATTAAGACCATTGTCTTGTGTGTGGCTTCAAATAATCAACACTGGTGATGTCCTCTAGAATAAAACAAAATAACTCTATGGCATAAATGAACTACATTCATTTATTAAATTTAAGTACTATTTAGAGTCTCATGGACAAGAACTCACATGTTTTGCCATCCCAAAGTCTGCAAGTTTGACAACACCAGATGAATCAACAAGTAAATTTGCTCCTTTGATATCCCTATAGAAAAAATTTATCAAACAAACACATTAATATTCACCCAAAAAAAAAAAATCAATATTCTTATTTTGGCCAACACATGATAAAAGTTCCATTTTTTTTTACAAGATAAACAAAATTTACAAAATTCAGCTGGCTTTTCTACTCCTTCGATTTTATTTGGCATCAACACGACTAGTAGAATTCACTTAATGTGTGATGCAAATGCACTAAGATAAAATGATATGAAGGATATGAAATGATTACTTGGGTATGCCTTCCAAATCAACTGTTGGATCATTATTTGATACAACTTGATTGCAGTGGAATGAAAATATATATATATATCATGCCCATTAATATTTGAAATATTTGGCTTAAAGGCACTGGTTTTGTGGAGAAGTTGAAATAAAGAGCGGATGGCTTTGAATTCTAAGGCAAACTTCCATTTTCTGCCCATAAAAAAAAAAGAAAGCCTCAAAAAAGTATAAAATGGAACAAAAAAACATGTGGGCAATTTGAGTCATACAGAGATATTTAAACATTTAGGAACTGAAGCAGGAATGGGCACATTAATTGAGGTGGTATCGGCCACCAGAACATATATCAAGTTGGATTACAAGAAATGGTCACAATTATAGTTTAGAAAATATCAGTCGATATTGGACTTGAAGAGGATAAAAAAATGACAGCGGAAGGATAATTGTTGGAGAAAGACAATATGAAAAATTGAGATTCAAGAGTACTATTGAAACTTATATTAGGAAGGTAAGAGATTGATGGCCATTCTTGGACAATATGGAGAGAATATTGGACAGGGAAAGATAGTTATAAAATAGTCCATTAAAGAAGAGGAAGTAAAGAAGGTTATTGGGAACTCAAAGGATACAAAGCACCATGCCTGGATCGATTGAACACGGCATTTTTACAAGAAATACGGGCATGTAGGGAATCAGACATAAGTTCAGGAATTGTTCAAGGAATTCAAACTTGAAAGTACTTCTAAAAAGTAACACCATGTTCATATTTTTTAATCCAAAAAATTGAAATAGTGATGTTTTAGACAGTCCAACACATTCATTTTTTTTAATCCAAAAAATTAAAGAGTCGTGCTTTAGACAATCCAATTAACCTGGTGGGTAGAACATATAAAATAATAGCGACACTATTGCCAAATAGGTTAAAGAAAGTACCAGCCAAATCAAGATCTCATAAGAAATTGAAAATTTTGGGTGATGACCAGGTCGCAAATGGATGGTTTGATTCGACAAAACATGGTGGCATTTTTTGAGAATTTTTCAAATTTGACATGGAGAAGATGTGATGTAGGACGAGTGGGACCCAAAGTCTAGATTAGTTAGTTATTTAGTAAAAGTAGAATTCCTATTTTCTTGCATTAGGTATTTGAGTTATATTATGAGTCTTTAAGAGGTTTTAGAGTTAGATTTTAACTTTAAGTTGTTTACTATGAGTAGGAGTCCTAATTTTAATAGATTTCTATCTTATTTTGGGGTCTTTTAAGGTCTATAAATAAGGGGTAAAGGTTGTACACGAATTTTAGAGATTAATTTTTTTTTAAACTCTAGAGTTTCTCTCTCATCTTCCTTGTGGATTCAAAGTTATTTGCTGGTGGATTCCAATTTCTAGGATTAACGAAGATTAATCCTTGTATCGTAACTTTCACTGCATCAAGATGTCTCAATTATATGTCTTCTCCAATATGCTGATGGCAGCTTATTAACTGATGCAAGTGACAAACAAATAAAAGTTGAAGGCAGGTGCTACTATGTTTTGAAGCAATTTTGGGGCTAAGGTTCCCCTTAGCAAAGACTATGATTTACAAAAAAGAGAAATCTCAGGAAACTAAGGCTGTGTTTGGAACTCTGGATATGGGGAGAAAAGAAAAGAAAATGCTAAAAGTTTCTTTTATCTCGTTTGGTTTGAACGAAGGAAAATTGGATTTTCTTTCCCTCTTTCTCTCCAATGTAAATAATTTTCTCTCCAAAAAAATAGAGATTTTGAAAGAAAAGAAAAGTTCACAATCACATATTACTACTTACACCACCCACCCACCACTACTACCACCATCCATCACCACCACCATGACCCACCACCCACCACCACCACCACCCATCATCAACCCTACCGTCCCACCACCACCACCGCGCACCAACACCACCCCACCACAGCCTACCACCATCATCCACCCCACCACCACACCCACCGCCACCCACACCCATCATCGCCCACCATCACCACTCACCACCACCGCCCATCGCCACCACTGCTATTGCCACCCTATCAACACCCACCTATTCCCACTCACCCACCACCACCACCCTCACCCATCATCTTATCAAAATATTTTTCTCTTCTCATTTCTCATCTCATTCAAACACTGGAAAAGAAAAGAAAAATCAGTTATTTTCTTTTCTCTTCTGTTCTTTTTTAGGTTCTTTTCTTTTCTCCCCAAATCCAGGGTTCCAAACACAGCTTAAGTATGAATTTGAGGGAAGGTACATTTCCAACTACCTATATGGTATTCCTATTAGTAGCATTACTCAAAACAACATTGATGTAGGATCAAATCATGAAAAAAGTAAAAAAAAATTTATCTACTTATAAAAGGAGTTATGTGTTTGATCATTGATGGAGATAAATTGACATCGACCAAAAGTATAATATCAAAAATACCAACCCATTCTCTTTCATTATTTCTCATCCCTTCTTCAGTGGCTAAGAGACAAAAAATTATAGCAAAAGGAGGATCTTTTATGGAAAGATGTAGGGCATGAATTAAAACACCAATCATGAAATAGAATACAATTTGTAAGTTAAAAAAACACTATGAATTAGGAATAAAGCATCTAATTGGACTTAAACAAATCATTTCTTTGGAAGTGATTGTGGAGATTTTGGTTGGAGCACAGAAGCCTTCATAGAAGGATCATAGCAGCCAGGTACAAGTGTTGAAAATGGGATTAGAACAGCAACACAGTTAGATGCTCATATAAAGTATGTATTAAAATCATATTAGGAGAATAAGGTATTTGAGATATTTTTTAAGAAGAGGATGTACAAGAAATAAGTGAATCTTTTTCTCCATCTTGGATAGGATTCATGCATCATGTCTTGTCAAAGGGAATCAATGTAGAAGATGATGAGCGAAGAGTACAAATGGTACCTTCTCGATAAGACCTTTCAATCAGGAAATACCATTTCTATATAAAGTGAATGAATCCTTTTTATGAGGGAGGAAATGGACGATCATTTGCTTATTCATCACCTATATACAAGGCAAATTTGGAATTTGTACTTCAAAACTTGGTGTGGATTTGGTGATCCATATAAACCTACTCACTGTTCTTGAACTTGAAGGGTGGAAATAACATACAAGAAACAAAAGAAAAACATTTTACTGAATAAACAAAATACACATATCTTTGAAGAAGAAGAGAAAGATGTGACAGTAGTGCAAACAGATATGCCCCCAACTTCATAACGTTCTATTTTGGGTGATTTCACTTGATTTGGGTTGATAATTTTCTAGCACGAGAATTCTATGGCCGATTTGAAAATTGAACATTTATTTGTAGTTGACCTAATGACATATATTTTACAACAAAATAACTTCTACCAATTAATATTTGTCTAGGCAATAACTTAGTTCTATAGGGGATAACTAATATAACCTTTAAAAACAATGGACTTATGATTCTTCAGAAAAATTATGGTATATATTACTTATTTGGATATATATTTCACACATTATACATATACGTGTAACTGTGTCTGTGTGTGAGTAGTATTTAATATTCCAATATAATTATATTAACGTATAATATGTTAACGCTTAACATAATTAAGTTAAGATTGGATAATATTAAATTACATTAATTTGACCGAAGATATTATTTGTTTAATAATTAATATGGAGGAATAAGAACCCAAAATAAAGAGAATAGAATTATGTATACAATTTTTTAGGCCAGAATGGGATGTAAATGCTTGTGATATATTGCATACAAGAGATTCTTTTTATGCATAGAATTGCATACAAGAAGCCTCATCTTGTTAATGAAAAATATATTACAAATTTAACATCTAATCAAGTTTATTTACCTATCAACAAGAAGAAACTAAAAAAATAAACAAATAAATAAAATGGATTCTCCCTAACTACTTTCAAGCATCAACATACCCTCATACAAGAAATATATTTCCTTCTTTCTTTTTTTCTTTTTGAACTATGAAGTAGAGGACTTTGCACATAAAATTTCATAACACAGCAGAGAAACATAACACACTCAATATTACAATCTATTTAGTTATTGCTTGTCATCTTAGGTTACTTTTTTTTTATTAATTGTAAAAAAAAAAAACCTAAGCTATTATCTATTTTAAATTCTAATGAACTTAATGGACGTTAAGACATATTTGCATATATCAAAATCAAGCATAAGATTGTCACCTGTGTACCGTTTTTGTGCTATGTAAGTAAGCTAATCCAGAGAGAATATGCCGGGTGAAATTACGAACCACAGATTCTCTCATGGCTCCACCATGTTCACGCATATATTTGCTAATTGACCCTGGATGAACATACTCCAAATATATGTAGAAGCGATTGTCAACCTGAAAAAATAAAATAATATTTTCAGATCAATTAAATTTCCAGAGGCCCCTAAGGCAGTCAAATCTTACACAAACCCAACAAAAACAGTCAACAGAGGATTACTCACTATTTGACTACCATAATACTGCACAATGTTTGGATGCTTTAACTGGCTAAGAACTTTAATTTCCTGCATCAGTGGAAGTGAAACACGGTAAAGTCCAAGGCATAGGTTAAACATCACCAGGAGAATTTTTTTAAAGCTGAATTAATGGGGGAAATATCATAGTTCCAAACTGATATATCCATCATTAAATAATTCAATCCAGATGAAGAATAGGGAATGGGGTTATTGTTTACTGCTCTTCACAGTAAAAGCAATGGAACAGATTCAGAAAACTTCCTAGAGTAAACGTTGAACACAGTATGAGAATCTTAACCATTCAAACACCACATAATTTCTTTTCAAGGAACAGCCTGCTCAGAAGATTAAAATGGATGCCAGTGAGTTGAAGACGACTAAGAAAGAGGCTTAAAGAAACAAACGGAATATTAAAATTGTCCTTTTAAAGAACTCATATTTCTTTTCTTGTACAGGGTTTTAGTTTGCTGGTCCTGCTCTGTACGTTGTTCAGAGGCAAAGAAATTACCGCAAGGATTTGACAACACCTGGAGTGTTCTGGTTAACATTGATAAGAAATATGAGCTCTTTAAAAGGACAATTTTAATATTCAGGTGCGTGCGTGTGTACATACATTATTTATTTCGTAACTCATGGTGGCGGGCAAGTTTCAGGAGCATATGAAACCCTAAAATGTAGGAATTGGAACCTGAAAATTTGGGATTAAAGTAAAAGGGAATTGTAAAAGGTGCACAACCCTTTTATCTTTTAAAAATGTAAAAATGATGGAATTGGCCCTATAAGAACACATTCTAATAGATTATTGAGATTGTAGTTGTAAAGAGCATTGTCTAAAAATAAAATTTTCATTAATTGGAACAACAAAGATTTAAAACACGATAATGGGCATTCATATATATATCAAGTTCCATTTAATATATTGAGAAAATTACACTTATTTTCCTTCTAAGTTTTGACAAATACAAATTCCTCTCTTGATGTTTCTGAAATGACATTAACCTCCCATGTCAGGTTTTAGAGTTAACAGTTGAAACAGAAATTTAGTAAGTTACTAGACATCAACAGAAATGGTAAGCTAAAATTTTAGAAATATAAATGACCAGATCACCCATATCATTCAAATTGATTTATAATGACTTTGAATCCCAAAAGATCATCTCTTACTACTAGGGATGGCCCATCAAAGTTTTATCTATTACCAAACCCTAGCCCGCCCCTATCACGTTGATAACAAGGTGGTTTGGGTTTTCTCTGATTATATTATGGAGTAAATAAAAAACTGTTTTTAAAATAATTATATTAAGGGCGGATTTGAGGCGGGTTGGGCTAAACCCTAACCCAAGTTTGGCAAGGCGAGGGCAGGTGACCCGTTTAACCCACCCCATTTCCATCCCTACTTATTGTATCACAAATCCCAATGCTCAAAAACTTCTCTTTATTGCAATTCCCCCTCCCTTTCTCATGAAGAGCACACATGACATATTCTTCTTGAAGAATAACATGTTTTTCAATATCACATGTCAAGTAGCCACAACATGCTTTTAATATAGTAACCATATCATGATTTTATAAATTTTAGAACTTTGATTTACAATGCTCTTACATATGTTAGTTTATCAAATTTGGCAATTCAAATTTGAAGAATAAATATGTAGGTAGCATATTCCAAACAGATGGAGGAGAACATATCACATCTACATCATCATCTTAGATCACATAGACAATATTTTGGGCTTTTATACTTATAGGGATATTGAGATGGTGTATAAGCTATGTATTATATTGAAGTAATGGATTCTCATGCATAGAAATTTTTTTTTCCTCTCTATTGGGCTAATAGTTTAAGTTTAGCATTTTTACAATTAAAGGGTTTAATCTTATACATATAACATAATAAGGTAAAATGGAAAATATAGAAGGTATAAGTAAGGATAAATTTGTCTTTCTAGAGCTCTACTACAAAGGTCTCATAGCCATCACATATTAGTGATACCATCACAAAACATATACGGTACAGAAGAAAATATTTAAAGCATAGACGAAAGGTAGAATTGTCTTTCTGAATTGAAGGGTAAAATAGTCAGAGAATGGTCAAATTTTAATGACATCACCATCTTCCATTAAAGTCTTTTAACGGTTAATTAGCAAAGGTGAGGAATAAAACCATACAAAAGGTCACAGTCATTTCAGATCAAAAAATTCAAGGTAGGAATTTGTAGTTGTCAGAAACCATAAGGGATGTAACTGTAATTTTCTCTAACATATCTACCTTAGTATCATTTTTTAATCTTTTATTGATTTTTCAGAATTTTTCCAAAAAATTTTATTTTCTAACTTTTTCAATTTTTTGGAATTTCTCGGTTGGACAATACGAAAATGCAACAGCAAGAGCGGCATCCAACATTGCAAAAAAAGCACCATGCAAAACGACACCAAAACCGGCACAATGAAGCTTGTGTGTATATATGTGTGTCTATGAGTGCATACATAATCAGTGGCGGAACCAGGACTCCAAATCTGGGGGGGCAAAAAAAATTTTCAATTAACACTTCCCATGAAATATAAAAATTTTAATGAGTTGGGGTGGGCAAACCAGAAATTTTAGAGGGGTTTCTCATGAAATATAAAAATTTCAATGAGTTGGGGGGGCAAACCAGAAATTTTAGAAAGGATTCTCATGAAATATAAAAATTTTCAATGGATTGGGGGGGGGGGGGGGGGGCGCAAAACATAAATTTTAATTAAAAAATATATAAAATACATACATTTTTTATTAAAAAAAAAAAGTTAGTTTTCTAACCACAATGTGGTTCCGCCACTGTACATAATTCAATTAATTTTTTGCACAGAAATTAAACAAATATTATGTTTCAAATAAAATAAAAGCAACCACAGTTAATACAAGAAAATGTAACAAAATAACCAACAATAATGTCCAAAATAATGTAAAAGTGCCTGCATAACTTCAGAATTCAGATTTCCAAAATCCAAAGTGTATCTTATAGAAATATTTCAAAAATAATAACAATAATTTACATCACGAATTGCATATTATTTTGTTCTTATAAAAGTTTTCTTCACTTCATTCAGAAAAATGGCCTAATACATTATGGCACAACTTCTCAACAAAGTTCAATACAGAAGGAAAAGAGGTTTGGACGATAACCTGCTCCAACTGTCTTATACATTCAGCAGACTTTGGGTCATCTGGAATCAGATCAACTTCTTTCATTGCACATAAAGCACCAGTTTCTCTGTTAAAGGAAAAAAACATATCAGTTTTCCATGCAACCGATCCAATTAGAACTAAAACTAAATAATTCTTATATACCGGTTAGTGGCTTCATAAACACTTCCAAATGTACCACGTCCAATAAGCTTTCCCTTTTGCCATGTCATTGATGAGAACTCTGGTATAGTTGGAGCCTGATGAATAAAACCAGACTGAACTGGTACCGCAGCTCCAGGAGGAAGGGGCAATGGGTGGACACTGATATTACCACTGCTTTCATGCCATGCTGCAGAGCCTTCTGGCATTAATTTGTGATGCAATGGAGATGCAGAAGTGCTGATACTTCCGGGGTTTGGGCTACGAATTTTTACTCTAGGACTTTGAAGTGGAGAATGTTCAGGACTAGACATGGTTTTCTCTGGTGAAGCATGGGAAGATAAACCTACAAACATATCAATGACAGGAAACTCTGGAGCTGACCAAACCTGAAATTGTTTAGGAGCCGCGTATGGAGAATGATAAAGATCCACAGAGCTCAATCTACGTGGGCTGAGTACAGGACTTGAGAATCCACTATTTGGAGCACTATTAGCAGCAATATTCAGTCTGTACTTGTGTTGAACATCTTCAATACCGTTAAGTCCTGGAACCACCTTCTTTCCACGATCAGTTGGAGAATTAGTTGACCGGGTATCAACATGCTCTGTACTCCTTCCAATAGTTTGGTGAGAAAACCTACTGATAAAATATAAGCAACATGCTTCTCAGATACTGAGCTTCAAGGCAACCATGCATAGAATGCAGAAAAGAGAAGGAAAAAAATACAAAGAAGATAGATGCCAACACATGTCAATAACGTATCGCAATTATGGAAAAACAAAGTTCCTGACTTGTCATTTGAACCTGAAGAAAGATTCATATGAGATGGTGGCAACCAAAGTAAAATTACATTAAAAAGATTATGAATTCCTAAAATTTTCCTTTATTCATAAAAACTCTTCTATATCCATGTTATAAAGCTGGATTGTACCATGAAACAAGAGAATGATAGTAGATTTCTTATAGTCAATGGTATGCAGTTTTAAATGTTGATAAGCCCAAATTCATGTGTGACTCATGTCTTGAGGCAAGAGGCAAACCTCAAGAAAAATTACTCAAAGCTACATGTAATGCCTACCATTTAGAAGCTAATAACATGATGGTCAGCAAATGCTTCCATAGATGGCAGTAATGCAGATAACTTCAGATTATCTGAGAAAAGGGAATATAACTTGAATTCATGGTAGGCTAGTTATTAAGCTGGATTCCAGCCTGAAACCAGAGAATAAGAGTAGCTTCCCTACAGCCAATAGGATGCAATCTAGAGGTTCATAAGACCAAAGGCAAGTGAGGCTAATGCATTGAGGCATGAAGCAAAACCTCAAGAAAAATGACTCAAAACGTAAGTGTAATACCTACATTCAAGAAGCTATAATATCATGATGGTCATTTAAGGCTTATGTAAAGATGTGCATGCCCTAAAATGTGATGCAAGCATGAGTTTTGTTTATTTGCAATGCTCAGACTATATAAATCAAAAAAAATTATGATTAAGATCACAAAAGTAAGGACAACTTTTATGTTATTCCTTTTAAGTCTATACCTTATAAGGACAATTTGTCATATATATTTCAAATGTTCCTGTTTACTTTAAGCATTATCTCAATTTATTATGACAACATGATTACAGACCTAGTTCGTGAAAGCTATTATGCACAGAAGTCTCAAACAGCAGCTTCTACAAGATCAAGATATGTATCAAACTGCCATGGCAAACACAAAAGGAAAACAGATTCCAGAACCACAATAAGGCGTAAATGAAACAGAAAGAACCAACATACGCATTCTCCATTATGAGAAGCAAAGACATCTAAAGTAGCAAGTCCACATAATGTTCTCTCAAGATAGTATAAAAGGGGAAAAAAAGGAAAAAAATAAAATTAACAAATTTGAAACTGAGCAATACACTTTAGAACCAGAAAATTTAGCAAGTTCGAGTAGGTGGCAGGAAAAACGGAAAGGATAAAAATACAAAAAACAAAAAAAGGAAAAAAGGAAAACGGGAACAACAAACGTGATTAAGAGTGTTTCAACCTTAAGATACCTAACTAATCAAGAATTCTCAGTTTCCATCCATCAAATTTCAGAAATTCAAAAATCAATTCTCAGTGTATGGGAAGAATACATGGAGAATCCAAAGAAAACTCAAGAACTTGCCTCTTAATAGCAGAGATCGGCTGCACACGTTCTCCTACCCCATCTCCGATCCAAGAATCCGATTTATCGGTCTCCTCTACCTCCCCTCCGCTCAGTGTTGCGTTTGGCAAAGGGCGAGGACGACTCCGCGGGCTACGGCAATGGCCTGGACTTGGTAAAGCCGATTCCAGAGGTTCAGGAAGCGGCAAAGGCTGTGGCATGGCAGAAAACGATCGAGCAGGGGAGAGGTTCAGACTGCTCGGCGAAGGCGACACTGGGGGCGAACTCGACGTACTGGAGATTTGCAAGGGCCTATTCAATGACAAACCGACGTCTCTATCGCTGAGATGACGAAGCTTCCTCTGTCGCGTGAGCCGGGGCTCTGCGTGCCTCCCTCGCCGATTCCGGAAGAAATTGATGTTCCCGATCTGGCGTCTTTGAGTAGAATTAACCGAAGTCGAGGTAGAAGAAGCGGATGACGAAGAAGAAGAAGAAAAGGCGTTCTGCCACCAATGCATCTCCGTGATTCTGGAGGGGAAAGCGAAAACATGGTACGTAGTTGATCACGATACGAAGGACGGTAACCTCCTTCTAGGTCACCATGAAAGAGAGCCTAAAAAAAATCCAAACCCTAACCCTAACGGAGGTAGACATGAACGTGGATCAGCGGCCATGGACGTTGTGGAAGTCGTCCCAGAGCCACGCGGTTTACGACATCTTTCCAACAAGAAGGGGAATCTAGACCCATTTCAAAATTACAGCGTAAATACTCTCACGTCAGATCCGTATAACAAAGTCAATTACCTATTTTTTATTATTTCATTGGTCCTTGTGGAGACGATTGGGGCAGGCCGACTTTTTACTTTAATTCTCGACTACTTACCTCGTTACGAAATTGACTTGTTTTAAGAACGAATGAATGTAACATAAGGCTATGATGACCAGAATAATAATCTAACTAATTGGACGATGCCCCTCTGCCACAGTGATACCGATTAATTGGGAAATGTTTAGGTAACACTGGGGTGCAACTTGGTTCGGTCCCGGTTCATGTCAACCTAATACCAAACCAAAAATATATATAGTTAAATCGAATCAAACTGAACCGAATTGAAAACCAAAACTACTAAATCGAACCGAAAATATATAGAAAAACCGAAACCCATAAAGTTTAAAGATAAACTTTGAAAATTTAACATATATTATATTTTATATATATATGAATTCGATTCGGTTCGGTTTAGGGAAATACATGAATTCAGTTCGGTTCGGTTTAACCGAACATACAACCCAAAACCAAACTGACCTAATTCAGTTTTGGGATTTTTGGACCGAAACCAAACCAAACCAAATCGAACTCGGGTTTGGTTTTAATCGGACCGAGTTGCACCCCTAGGTAACACATCTAATAAAAATAGTAGATACCATTCCTACTAACAATTCAAGCTTATAGTAAAAAGGTAAATTTTATAAATTTTCTTATATTCCTAACACTCCCCCTCACGTGTGGGCCAAACTCAAACCCATTTTTAGGAAGGCCCTACACGTGGAATATTTTTTTTCTCATCGGGTGGAATAGAGGTTTGAACCCAAGACCTTGGTGTTTGCCTGTAAAACACCGTTCATACTAAAAGCTTAAGCTAATAGTTGGGGTGAACTGTTATATATATGATTATATTCCTTAACACTCCCCCTCACGTATGAGGGCCAGACTCAAACACATTTTAGGGAAGGCTTACACGTGAAATATTAAGGAATATATTAAATATATAAAGTTTAACCCCAACTATTAGTTTAAGCTTTTAGTAGGAATGGTGTTCTACATGGTATAAGAGCTTTAGGCAAACACCAGGTCCTGGGTTCAAACCTCTACTCCACCCGTTGAAAAAAAAATTTTCCACGTGTAGGGCCTCCCTAAAATGGGTTTGAGTTCGGCCTACACGTGAGGAGGAGTGTTAAGGAATATATTAAATATATAAAGTTCACTCCTTACTATTAGTTTGAGCTTTTA
This sequence comes from Buxus sempervirens, assembly GCA_947561395.2. Classification (NCBI taxonomy): domain Eukaryota; kingdom Viridiplantae; phylum Streptophyta; class Magnoliopsida; order Buxales; family Buxaceae; genus Buxus; species Buxus sempervirens. The sequence continues at coordinate 37,434,950 of OX387190.1, forward strand.
GTAGGAATGGTGTTTTACAATTTTCACGTGCACATGCAAAAGCAAAGTTAAGGGTATTGGAACAAGCTTTAAGACAAGTTTTTTTAATCTTAAAAAGGTTCAAGGTTCTTCACCTAATGGGTTTCATTAAATAGATTAAAAATATCAAATACAAGATTTATTGAGTAGTTTGTCATTGAATTCACTTAGGATGCATTTGAGTTTCTTCTATAGACTTGGAAGTGACTCTTGCCACAAAAGCAATTTAATGTATGAGTGATGAGCTTTTTGGCTCTATTTAGATTTGCTTTCAAAAAGTCACCATCAATCAAAACTAAACAAGCAAAAAAAAAAAGAAAAAAAATGTCCACAATATTTTTAAGAAAGGCCAAAAGGGCTTTTATTTTTCTTTTGTTAATATAAGCAGTAATGATTTGTTGCTTCTCCTAAAAAAACAAATAAAAATTACTTCTTTACTTCAATTAAAAATAAAAAATACTTCATAAATAACTAACCAAATTTTATTTTTGCATTCATAAACAAAAAAAGACGTATACTCCTAAAAAAGCAATACTAAAAGGATCTTTGCATCACTATTTTAGTATTTTATTATAAAGTCTTTGACCACAGTTCTATATATCTATATATGCGTGGTTGCTGATTCTCACTATTTTAGCAATACTAAATGGATCCTTGTATCACTATTTTAGTATTTTATTATAAAATCTTTGACCACAGATCTATATATCCATTTGGGCCTCTTTCAAGATAAAATGTCCAAATCGTTATGCCTTTTGTGCAGATCACAACTTTCTCAATATGGAATTTCGCTATCTTTTGACCTTTCTAGATTTATATATATTAGTAGGGTGCACGTGCAGTGCACGTAATAATGGATGTAGAGGGAACAGTTACAAAACTGTTTAACTGTTAAATGAAGGAAATTGAGTTGTTATGACAATTATACCCCGACTATTAATGAATCTTAATCATGCGAGAAAAGGGTTTTTTTGGAAAGATGCACATTGCATTTGGCACACTTTACAAGGGGTCTTCTAGCATTAAAGATACTACAGATATAGAGTTCCAGTCACATCTAGTCGCTAGCGTTCACAACCTTTTAGAACTGGGCCTCATAGGATTCATAACCCAATTCGTTACCGTATTGTGAGCCCAACCCAACCTAAAAATTCGCAGTGTTCTCGGGTTACCGGGCCGATCAGATTCTCCTGCATTAATTAAAAAGGCCCTCGAAGAACGGGCCTATCAGAGCTTCCGTGTGGAGGAAGTGCAAGCGAGAGAAATGCTTTGAGCCTCAGAAAAAGAAAAGAAAGGGGCAAAAAGGATGAAAAGGTGAGTGTTGTAAATGGTACGAGAGGAGGAAGAAAGCAGCAGACAGATTGAATGCTGGTATCAGAATATTCATGTCATGCATCGCGAATATGCAGTGATTTGCCATCACATGTCAAATCCATGCACGTGATTGTCTTCCCTCACTGGTGGTGGTGGGTAACTTTGCGTTGAAATTACAGCGCCGACGTGGGAAAACTAATAGTGAACGAAAAAGGTGAGACAGACAGCCAGCTTGACCTCTTTGCATGCAAGCGTGCATGGATGGTCATCGTCATTTCATGTAATTATTATGCGAAAGCATCCGAATTGACTAAAACACCCCCACTTAAAATCCTATTAGTAGAGAGCTGAGAGCTCTACAAAAAAGATGAGATATAATCTGATAACCACAATCCCACATCGGAACTGCGTTGTACCTTGCAGAGAGGTCTCTGGCTATTTAAAAAAAGGCCCACCTTCTTCTGCACGCAATGGCTTAACAACACACTGCAGGTGCAGGACAGTCAGTCCTCGCCCTTCTACTTCTCTTTTGTCCCCTCTCATCTTATCTGCACTTTTCCCCCACCAAAATCGTGGGTCCCACGACAACCCTACCAAATGCGAAACCAAAACGACCCGCCATCCGAAGATACTTTCGCTTGCCGCCGACGCTCCTCCCGTCCAAGGAAAGCCATCCACGTACGCAAACGCCCCCTTTCTTTGGTTTTTTTTACCACTATTTACCAAAATACGCGTTATTCCAAGCGTGTCATTTTCTTTTCAACGGAAACCTGGGGCATTAAATGCACTTTTAATTAAGACTGGGTAAAGATAATAAATAAATAAAAGGGCGGGTGAGTTGAGAGTTCGAGTAGTACGGTCAGCGGCGGGTGCAAGCCGGTGGCTTCTGGTTTGGGGGAGTTTAGGATTTGTCACTTCGAAATGAATGAGAAAGTCAGCTGGACAAGAGGTCAATCAGATCCGACTGTTCGCATGTGCCCCTGCTGCTGCAGATTGAATGTCTCGTCTGTAAGGACGGAGATGACCGGCAATAGAAGGTCGCATATCCCACCACTAATCCACTCGTAACTCGTGCGCATTTCAAAAGGGCACTCAACTGCTTCCCCTTTCAGTGAAAGACTAGCTGTCACCTCAGTTTGCGAAAATATTATAGCCACGTGGCAACGCTATTGACCTTTAAACAACGGGTAGTCAGCTTTGCTTGTGTACCGCGACGGATGGATCCCTTAAAAGTGCGTTTAAAGTTGGGCAAATTACACTTATCTCCCTTGAGGTATGACATAATTACACTTACCTGCCTTGGGGTTTCTGATATAACACTGTCATCCCTTGACGTTTATGTGTGGGTCACATTAACACCCCCTTATTACATTTTTCATATTAAAAAATAAATAACTTTTGAATATATGACTAAAAATTAATTTTAAAAAATAAATAACTTGTGAATGTATGACTAAAAATTAGTCATACATTCAAAAGTTATTTATTTTTTAATACGGAAAATGTAGTGAGGGGTGTTAGTGTGACTCACACATAAACGTCAAGGGGTGACAGTGTTATATTAGAAACCCCAAGGGAGGTAAGTGTAATTATGTCATACCTCAAGGGAGGTAAGTGTAATTTACCCTTTAAAGTTTAAACTCATATCTATATCCATACTATATATAACACGTTTTGGAAAATAAGCAACGTTTCAAAACAGCTCTTCCAAATTTCTATGAAAATTGATTTAATAAAAGGGTATAATAATCAAAACTGCCTTAATTTTTCTAAAAACAGCTATAAAACAGTTCTTACCTATATAATTTTTTCGTACGTGCAGTATTGCACATGCACTGCCTAATTAGTTATGAAAATAGGTTTCACATCCTTTATACTTTCCTCCATTACTTATCTTTGACACAGGTAACTAAAATTTTTTTTTGGTTGCTAAAAGTATAAAAAAGATTTTTTCGTTTTTGTTAACAAGCTGGAACAGTCATACATTCCCACATGACGTGACACCACCTCTTTCAAAGTGCACCGATAAGTGCAGGAGAAAAAATAGTACAGATAATGTCAACCCATGAAAATAAGCTTACCTTCTTTTCTTATGCTGTTTAATTAATTTTTAGTGATCCTATATATTGGGGTTAAAGTTTACAAGCTCAAACGGATCAACACAAATGAAGTTACATATGGGAAACCATAGCCTCAAATCTCAAAGTATTCATTGGGTCAAACTCAAACCTTCCGGCTAGCATATATCAATAATTAATCTAAGTGAAGTTAACCCTTTTTCTTCCCTTCTTTGATGAGTTGGTTTAGTTTTTTATTTGACAAATTTAAATGCATTATATTTTAGAGAACCACATTAACATTATTATATCTTTTATTGGGAATTATATATGACTCAGTCAAGGTAAACAAGCTTGCGCATTGAAATGCCAATAATAAAATCAATTATTTTCTATTAAAAAAGTTTAACTGTTACCTGTAAATTGCGTGCAATAACAAGCATATTATTATTATGCACACATTTATTATCATGTGATAGCAAATGATAAACTTTGAAAGATTATCATTTATTTATACGCTAATGCGTCCACATGCAAAGTGACCGGTTTTTATTTGGAGAGGAGTATTTTAGTTTATTGTAAGTTGCCTAACCTTAAATATATTATAATAATTTATTTAAAATTTTGAGGTCTTACCATACGGTTTAGGATCTTCTGTGGAGTAGGTACCCTCGGTTTATGGGGGTACCTCAGGTAAACAATGGGGTATCTCAGGTACCTCATGAAGATGACCGGGGTACCCCATGTTTGGGTGAGGTACCCCATTGTGTTGCTTGAGGTACCCCATAAATCGGGGGTACCTTCTTGCTTCACAGAGGATCTTGGGCATATATATACTAGGGTAGAAAACCATCAAGTAAGGGCATTATTGCAATATTATGTCGGTAAGACAGGAACAAAATATTGAATGCGATTCGGGGAAGCAATCGGCTCGGGCTGCGCAGAATTAGAGGACCCGTTGCAGCCTCCGTTTGAAAGCGAGATTTTGCAACGCTCTAGGTTACGTAAGCTCCCGACCTGGGCCAACAGACAAGGGATCTGACGGCCCGGAGATGGAGATTTTCAATCCGACGGCTCGTATTACTCAAAGCGAATCAGGATGATGATAGAAAGATTTTCACAGGCGGTGAAAAATCAGTGCACCGTGTGATATAAGAAGGAATAATGGTGTGACCGTGCTGGAACTTCCTTTCTCTTCTTTTTTTTCCTTAACATTTCTGTTCTTTCCAATTCTTGTTTTTCCTTCTTTTGCTCTGTGATATTGTAAGCCTAGGTTCTCTCCATCTACATTCCATCTGTTTGAGATCTTGAAACCCGCTCTTGAATGCTGAATCCCCGCCTAAGAGGTGAAGATCCGATCGAGGACGCGGCCGCCGCAACGAGAGCGTTCCTGGTAAGGAGAAGAGAAGGATCTGGATGAATCATCTTCAAAGAAAAGAAAATCAAATGTTCTCTTCTTGTTCTTTTTTAAATCCTTGGATCTCAAAGATTACGAATGATGAAGAACGGCGGTTGCTAATTGTTTATCTTAATTTGTTGTTTCTTTCTTTTTCTTTTTCGTTTTTTTTTTCGTCGCAGATGTTGATGTATATGTTTCTGCTCTAATCCGGAAAGCGTAACCGATTTATGGAAAGAGAGTAGTTTCTTTTTCGGTCGTATTGTTCAATGTTCTTTGTGTGTTCAAGTTCTGAAATGTTTGACATACGCAAGAGGTTTTGGACCTTTGGTTAATCTAGAGTCGGCGATTGGAGAAAAATTCGATTGAGAGAAGAGATTGTCTGATTTGATTTCTGAAACAGAAATCGGACCAAGAAAGATCGGCGGTCAAGTTTAGCCTTCTTTTCTTGCCTTGCAAGATAATCTTCAGAAGAGAACGATACCACAAGGATCTGGACTGGAAGAGAAGATTCATTTGTTCTGGCTTTTTCTGTGTCGCGATTGGCGACCTTTATGTTCTTTCTTCGAATCTTCCCATACGGCACGTGTTGACTCGGTTCCTGGTTAGTTGGCAAAGCCATTAGATGACATAAAGAGAAGGTTCTCGCTGTCTTTGTGGTCGAAGTATCTACAGCAGCCTGTTATCGGTAAGCTTAATTTTACCGGTTTAGTTGGTAGAGGAAAAAGAGAAAAATCTATTTCATCGATCTCCATATCTTTTGTTATGCATTTACATTCTCAATGCTTTGAGTTGGATTCTATATATATTTGCGGTGCCATCTCGGAGACCTTCATAAATTGCGGAAAGTGATTTGATATGATTCTCATTTAGGGATTATTCAACTTCTGGAAAGAAAGGAGAGGAAAACCTTCTATTTGAAAGCTCCCAAAATTTCACACATAAGTCATAAACAGAAAACTCATTTGTGACATTATGTTCTTTGAACTGATTTTTATTTACAGGAATGTCGACTTCATCGAATTCTCCCTGCGCTGCGTGCAAGTTCTTAAGGCGAAAATGCACACAAGAGTGTGTATTCGCCCCTTACTTCCCACCGGACCAACCTCAGAAATTCTCTAATGTTCACAAGGTATTCGGTGCAAGCAACGTCGCCAAGCTCCTAAACGAGATCAACCCCACGCAACGAGAGGATGCTGTGAATTCCCTTGCATACGAGGCTGAGGCGAGGCTTCGCGATCCAGTTTATGGATGCGTGGGTCTTATATCCGTTCTGCAGCACAAGCTCAAGCAGATTCAATACGATCTCGAGCACGCTAAGAGAGAGCTCTCCACATACATCGGTCCTTCTGCGATGCTTCCCCTAGCTCACCAATACCATCCTCAGCTCCTGCACCCTCAAAATCCCTCTTCTCATATGGGACCTTTCGGTATACCCTCATCAGCTTTGGGACTCTCACCTGGACCTTCTCATCAAACTCAACTTCTAATTCGAGAGCAGCAACAACATCAGCAAATGATCGAAGCCCAACGGATGGCTGCCGTCGTCGCTGCTAGAGAACAACAGGAAATGATGCGAAGCTATGAACAGCAGCAACAGCAGGAGCTGATGAGATACAATATTGGTCTTGATGCATCTGGTGGGGCAAGTACAAGCGGGTTTAATCCGCTCGGTGCAGCCCTGTCATCGCCGACCTTGGCTTTGGGCCAGTTTGACCACCCATTTCAGGTTCCACAGCAGCAACAGGACCATCAACAACAGTCGCAGCCACAACAGCCGCTCCTACAACTTCAACAACATCAACATCAACCGCAACAAAGAGCTGGAACTGATGAAACCAGGAGTGGCCTTCCATCCTCTGAAGTCTAGCCTTACTCTTGCCCTTTCGAAGGATCGATTTTTGGTATGAACGGTTCTTTTCTGCCTCTATTCCTCATTCTTTTTCCCCCTCTCTACTCACTTGCATGTTTGCTTCGAATTCTTATAATGGGACGTTGCTGTTGCATATATGAGAGTTTTTTCATAACCGACTGAAGCAATCAATATCTGAATCTATGGTTTTGACCCTTGAAGATGATAAGTTACTGAATGATTTCTTTCTCTTCTTATATAGAATGCGAAATAACCCAAAAAAAAAAAAAACTTGTGGGAGTTGGGGATTTAGTTAATTTATGTTAAGTAATTTTAAAATTATGAAATGAAATATATATTTCGATTACGGGTTTAGGTAGTGTGGACACATTGTCCATTTTTAGCGCTGAGAGAAGGTCTCTTTTCTAGTTTTCTTCTTTTTTTAGGTATTTTCGTCGTCTTCTTCGCCTTCCAAAACAAAAACCTACCATTTGTCTAGAGAATTATCCCCTTTTTTTTTGGGGTCTCCTTCTTCCTTTTCTTCGGTCAAAGTTTCATGTTTTCTTTATTCTGCTATTTTTATGATAACACAGTTTTCGAAACCATGAAGTAAGCATCGTTACACTAGTTTCAAACCCGAAAGCTGTTATCCAAACTTATTTTCATTATTAGAAGTTCAAGAGATTCAACAATCTGTGAATTTATGGTTTCAGATTAAAATACCCCTCAAGAAGGCAAGAGACAGCTGGGAAAACCACAAGAAGAAACCCCGAAACATGATCTGAGCTGAAAGAGGAGACCTCATCTGGGGTCTTTACGAATTTTGAAGGCGAAGAAGAAGACGAAAGATGATTATGACTATAACATCTCGGGAGTTGCACTAACAAATGGAGCTTTTTTTTATTCTGTATGAGCTCCCTTCCTCTTAACGGCGCCGGCAGGTTCCTTTCTATTATCATTTTTGCTACAAAATTCTCACTTAACGTACAAATTAGGATTTTGGTTATCTGGGTAATTTTTTTCTTGCTTGTCATGTATTCCTCCTTTCTATCCTTTCTTATATTCCTGTCATTATAAAGGAGGTGAGAAACTCACCAGATCCTTCATTTCAGAGATCTGGTTGTCTTGAAGGAATCTTAAACAGTCAAAGGATAAACAGTTCCCACTGTCCATCTATTGAACCTGCTTCATTTTTAGTTTCGAACTTGGAATTCTTTTGAGTTGGAATAAATAATATCTTTGTCATTTATATTCACAGACTGTTTCTACCATAGAAAAAGAACATTTAAAATGAAGAAAGAAAAGACACTATTGTTTTTCACAAAACCTTCATTTATGGGGATCATTTTATTTCAAATCAAAGGTGAAGAGAGCAAGGTTGTTATTATTAACATCATTACCACACCACAGTGCTACAGTGTGTACGGCAAATTGGACAAAAGCTAGAGTCCTGAACCCGGCCATACTCTCGTGGATTACGAAGTTAATCCGAAGTTCAACTTCAAATCAAAGATTTAAATTTTAAGACTGATCTTGTTTTTGTTTTGTTCATTCTTTCTTTCTTTTTAATTTTTTTTTACGGTAGACACTGAGATCCTACCTTGTAGGAATACTGTAATGATTTCCTCTCTGCTTTGCTTGTTTCGGAAAATTGTAAACAAAAGGAATGACTAGGACATAATTGGAATGTACAAATTGCTTTCCAGTATATTGTTTGATTAGAAGGGAAATGAAATTACACAGAACTGATATAAAGATGGAAGAAATGGTATTGAAAATGAAGTATAAAAGGACACATTCCAGAATATAACTTCGTTTTTGCTTTGCAAGGGCACTGGTTAAGATCAGCAAGAGAAGAAACAAGGAAAAAAAATTATCCTTTGACTCATTTCCTTGTGTTTATATAGAAAAAAAAAGGAAAAAAATTTAAAGAGATCATAATGAAAGGACTATTTTATTTTTCTTCTGCACAATCTAAATTCAACTACTCCTGTCCTATCCAATACTATAGTCCCTCCCTCAATGAAAGAAAGTGGGAGAAAAAACAAAGAAAGAAAACCATACAAGAAGTCGAGGGAAAGGACGCATGGATGGCTAATTTGATGTGGGTTTTCCGTCGTTTATCTTCTCGGGATTGTATTTAACATAAGAAAAGAAAAAACCCTTTTTGGGGACTGTATACATCATCAAGAAGGGGGGAAGAGTAAAAGTTTTTCTTTTTGACATCTGCAAGCTTCCCGTGTCCCTTTTCATTTTCTTTTCCAGTTTGATAGATGCCTTTCTGTACATTGATTTCCACACCTAAGAAGGCACAAAGTCAAATGATATGTTTGCCACATGCATTCTCCTTGAGCATACGGGCAAGGTTGAAGAAGAATTCATATTGTAAACATCTGTGTGAAATTAAAGAAATCATAGAATGGATTGCACGTAATAATTTAAACAACGCAGTGTCAGTTTATGATAGAGACAAAAGGGCAGAATTTATGACCCACCTTAAGGCAGGATTTATAACCCTGATTTTCCCTCTTGGGGCCACTCTAAAGGCTCTGAAGTTGGTGCATATATATATAATGTCAGAAATCAGTATAGACAAAATGGAAGAACTTATGACGCTATGACCGTATCAGCTCTCTGTCACCCTCGTCTGGGTTGGCTGCTAAAGTCTTATAAAATTAGTAAGGAAGGTTCTTCTGTGCATTTATAATCTAGTGGAGGGCATGTGAAATGACAAAACAAAAGAAAGGGCCTTATTATCTCATAGTAAATTAGGGTGAGGATTTTCCCAAATGCGAAATTCATTTTTTTTTTTGGGTTGGTAAGGACAGGTCAAAATAGTCTATCTTTTCTGTCGAACCATCCTTCTCTAGATTATATAGTATTCAATAAATCCATTTGGGCCACCTAAACTTGCTTTACAATGTGGAGAAAAGATGTCAGTCCAAACCGTCAATTCACAGGAAACCTTTTAGATATGATAGACCACATAAAGTATAATCCACATATTCCCATTTAAGATTTGTCATGAATAATACTAATATAAATAAAGTTTTTATTTTTAAATATCTTATGGATTTTGAGAAGTGGTTGCTAGAATCTCTCCCATTTAATGGATTTGGATGTGGGGATTTTATCTATATCCATTCCCTCAAAATCCGCATTAATTTCAAATTTATGGATCTAAAACTACAAGTGAACAAGAACAATTGGGATTTTCCTAATAACCAACCAACTGCACCTTATCTTTCACAGTTCACTGCTTATCTTTCACAGTTCACTGCTTGTAACAAGGAGGATTATGATAAGAGCCAGATGGTTATATCTTATATGGTACCTCAGGATTAACAGAAGATCCTTATGGAATATCTTATTAATTTTTCTTCTCTCCTTTGAGTGAGATTTCAGCAAAAAAGATACAATGTTTGACGTGCACCTAAGCTCTTAATCGACTTTGACTTTTAACTTTTGTCCCCAGTTCTCAGTATTTTTGAGTGATTTAGACATTGCAGCATAAATTTTAGAACTCAATGACTGAATTATGCTTGGATATTTTTTTGTTCAGGGTGGGTAGATTTCCATCACATTAACTTGTTGTCTTATATGTACTTTTGAGATGCTGATACGCAAATGATTGAGAAATTCCTTTATATTTCAAGTCATAATTCATATTAGTCAAGATATGAATAGGTTTTAAGTGTTGGATAATCAAATACGGTATGGCAATGAGGAATAAATTAAATGATCATTTGAGATTGAGGACAAGAAACCCATGTTTTCTTTTTATATCAAACTCATGATTCAGTGACAAAAGGACAAGAAATCGAACTAAAAGTCATCCAGGGAAGTTCTTTGATGTGAAATTTGCTAGATAAGTGATATCAAAATTGATAGCCAGTTTTGTAGGCTATAACAACTAGTTGTTGCAAACTTGTTTTCTTTCTTTTACTTGTTATTGTTATTAATTTCTACGCCCTGTAGTACGTGTAGTATTGCACACAGAAATTTGAAAAAATGGAGTGATTGGGCAAGGTTTAAGAATCTTGATTTTGCAATGTAATCTTTCTTTCAAAGATCTTCTTGATAGATAAATTTAGCTTTCAGACATTGATGTAACATCACAATCATAATTCCTTTTTTTTTTCCTTCTTCTTTATGGCTCATCTTACCTAATTGTGTATATTGACCTAAAAATCATTAGATAAAGATGCCAATTTGCTGGGCTGGGCTGGGCCAAACGTGTACTGGGCTGAATAATATGATAAATCTTAACCACGCCCAAGACCAACCTGGCCCTCATTTTTTAGCCTAAGAATTAAGCCGACGTCTCCAGAAATAAATAAATAGCAAGGCCTGGCTCTACCTTATTTGGACTGCCGTTCGCAATTTATTTATTTATATTTCATTAGTGAAAAATAATTCAATCTTCTTATTCTTTCAAATTTGGAGATTTTGGTATCTATTTTTTAATATTCTAATTGGAGAAAAAAAATTGATTAAAAATATGACAAAATAGTCATTGATATGCATTAAAACATTCAGTTGAAAGAACCAGGCTTTAATGTCCGTATACGTCAATTCCTAAGTCTTAATTATGTAAGGCTTCACAGAACCAAGCTGGGCCAACCCAATGGGGGCCTAAAAATCAGGCCCATGCCTACATACCCACTTTTACTAATTCTTTGTCACTGCAATCCGTGGAATGCGGGTGTTTATGTTTCTATTAAATTCTTTGTAACTTTCTTAGGGCATTTTTCTGATAGGCATTACTACACCTCATTTAACGACTCCTGTTTTTAAAACTATTAAAAATGAAATTAAAAGTCTGCATTAGGAGACCAGTTTCTCTGTTTCTGGAAGAAAATTATCATCATATACTATTTGCTTCAGTTGGTTTTGGAAAAACTCTCACACATGCAACCGCAACTTCCTGGCATCAGAATCTGAAGCAAACACGCAAGTGACTAGAGAGGGAGGGAAAGAAAGAAAGGGCTAAGCAGTAAGCTTGAGAATAAAAGCGAAAGGGCCAAGCCACTGATGTTGATGCGGCTGCTGCTGCTGCTGTGGCACGTTAAGTTGGTTGCGTCAAAGCTACCAAAAAGCCAAGGTCGGCGATTACGGGGGTGCATCAAGATCGATCAATATTGTATCTCATCATCTGCTGCTGTTGCTGCTGTTCTCTAAAAGCCAGCATTTGTTTATGCTGTTGCTGCTCTCAAATTAGAAGTTGAGTTTGATGAGAAGGTCCAGGTGAGAGTCCCAAAGAAGTTGGTGCTGGGGAAGCTAGGTTAAGCATCCAAAGAAGGGGCCGATGTATGTGGAGCGCTCTATCTTGGGGTGATCGAGATCCGCAATGTGCAAGTGTGTGTTGAGAACCACATCAAACAGTCTTCCTTCAATATTGTTACCAAAGGGGCAGTACTGATCAGCAGAGGAATACCACCTCACCTCACCTCACTACCAGCACAACAGATCGGTTCTGCGGCCTACTTCTAAATTGTTCGACAGACACACAAACAACTTCGAATCGTAATGGTCCCAATTGCAACAACATGTGAATTGCAAATTAAATTCAGGTGAGCCACCGTTACTTACATGTGGGAAAAGAGGTTGTGGAGCCTGTGGTCTTCTTTTCTTTACAGAAGTCTACAGAGCTCTGCGCTCTACTGCCTGATTTTATTCCAGCCTCATCCTCATCGCGCGCTTTTGCTCTTCAACTACTCCACATTAGAATAAAAACCGAGAAAATAACTTACCAAGTTTGCCGAGCAACTGTTATCTCCCAACTGAAGTAAGAAAAGATAACATATACTGATTCTATAATTCCTGTAAAGAACCAACTTATTTTTTTTTCACGAAAAAAATGACAGAATCCGTAGAGGGCAGTTTCAGATTAGGAACCATATAATCCTGAAGCCAATGTCTCAACAAATGATATTGAAAATCGACCAACATTAAGGAGAAAAAATAACAACAAAACATGGAGCAACCAGAAATTTCAAAACTCAGATTCAGTAATACACATATATCAGATAACTCTTAAGGGATATTTTGTTTCTGTTTTTTTTACCATTCACATTTGGATCAATTCAAGAAGGGTAGATGATAGGGAAAAAAATGAGAAAAAACTAAATATTTCACTAAAACTTCAAAATTTCAAAACCACTCTGAGGATCCTTCTCTCTGTGTACTGTATTATTATTGATGTTTGTTTTGTAGTCCCTCATGTATACTTGTGTCCCCAAAATCCATGGTCAATTCATCTATACGTCATCTTCATTTTCCTTCCAGTTGTAGCTCTCTGATTTCCCATCTTCTTCATCCTCCATGCTGTCGCCACCAGTAGTCGAGTTTCCGCCAGCATTCCCCGCCAATTGGAAGGGGCCTTGTGGAGAACCAGACTGGGAAACTTTTTCCTTTGAGGATTCCTCATGCTGATCATCATGGGGCATCCATAGAACATTTTTTGCATGAGAGGGAGTAATGCTAGCATTAGCTGGAAGTCTTCGGGTGTGAATTCTGTATTTCTGATGAACAAAACACAAGTCTTCTATCATCTTCATCATCCCATAAAAATAAGATCAAAATTGAAATCTAGAACATAGAAATGCAATTCAATACCCACTTGCAGATGGCTTTTCACTTCATCATTGGTTAGGCCATCAACCTCCATGAGTTCTCTAATTTGTTTAGGAGTAGCCACTGCAAGAAGATACCAGCCACCAAATCATATAAACCAAAAAGATGATTTAAGGAGGAAAGAACCATCTCAGATATGCATACAGAGAAAACACAATTCATTTTGATTTAGGCAAATCCATCCCCTGTTACATTTCATTTCATCTTCCCTTCTTTACTATTTAGTTAATAACCTATCTCCTTACATGAAAACCCCAAATTTAAATAAAATTAAAGGAAAAGTTTTCTAAAAGTTCGATATTTTCCTTTTACCATATAGGAATTAGAAAGAGCATAATAATGCAGCTTTAACAAACACAACTTTCCCTTTTTTGCAACTTCAACCACCTGCAACTCCCACTTAAAATAAAAAAAATATTTTCTTCTCGAAAGATGAGGCAAATAAATCTACCCGAAAGATGAGGGAAAGAAATCTACTTTTACTTTCCGTGCTGGATTTCTAACCTCGAGAACCACCAAGTTGTTGCAGGGCAGTGACAAAACGCCGATGTAATTCCGGTGACCAGCATCGTCTTTGTTTCCTCGAAGTCTGCTGATTCTGTACATTAACTTCAATATTTGCCGAGGAAAGAGGAGCAGTTCTGTCATTACTGCTCTTCGGATTCAAACCACTGGAAACCGGTTCAGAACTTCGTGTATTAGTTCCAGGAGTCATAAGAGAAAGGCCAGGAACTGATATAACCTCATTGTCTCCCTTCCCCGTTTCTGTAAAGTCCGAAACTTTAAATGGCGTAAACGCTCCTTTTCCAGTCTTGTTGTGTTTAGATGAGCGAAATAGGCTGTTAGCTGCAGAGCTAGCATCTTCTTGAGTACTCTGGCATCAGAAATCAAAGAAGAAAAAATTTTAATAAAATTCAAAGAAGATAAAAAGAAAAATATCTCTCTTCTTTCTTTTTCTTGTTCCTTTTTCCCATCGGATTCTATCAGTACCTCTTTCATTTCTTCTGCTGATTTGTGTTTCTTATCGTAGTTGATACCATTACTGGAATAACCATCACAGCTCCAGAGCTGAGCAGAGCTCATCCAGTTCTTCTTATCCCTACAATCCACCTCCAATTTTACCCCTTCATCATCATGACAATCTCTCCTTAATGGAATGAATTCCTCCATCGCCAGTCCAACATCTGAAGTCGAACACTGCACTGCTCTCTCCTTCAAAGCAACAATAGCTGCAATCAAATTTATTATAAAAAAAAAAAAGCCCATTAATCGAAACCGTAACAAATCAAAAACCCATAAACAGAACCGTCAAGAATAGCGAAAACAATTTTAGAAGGAAGATAAAAAAGTAGCTAACCGTCGTTTATAAGAAACATGCAAAGAGGAAGCTCCCGTTTAAAAACGACGATCTTCCTTAATTCTTCTTCTAATCGTCTAATATACTCATCGAGATTGTAAGACATCTCAGAAGCGTTTCCGATGGACGAAAGCTCTCTCAAAAACCCCGAAACGGTATAGGGAATACAAGCCTGTTTGATATCGGAGCTCAGATCCGGTGGATTGGAATCCATTTTGGTCTCTAATCTTTCTTTGGAATAGTAATCTTCTCTCAGAAGCAAGAAGACATAGAGATGGTGGTGGGGTTTAAATATACAATATTGAGAGGAAAAAGGGGAAAACCCGGAATCCAGGAATCTATGGAACAGTGTGTAAGAAAACGGAAAGACATTAAATTACGAAGATTCCATTTTGCATCGGCGATTTTTTACAGTCTCGAACACGTCGGTTCGTCGCGTATCCAATCAGCTAAGTTAACACGGTAACGGTTGTGAGGATTTCGAAAAAATCGTTCGGACTCGGCATCATCCCCGGAGTAGGACCTTTCCAGCAATACAGAATATTATTATTTTTAATTCTTATTTTTCAGACGTTTGCTTTCAAGATTCATCGTTGCAGTTAGACTGAGGAATTCTTTTTCCTCCTCTGTCTTTTCAAGAAAAGGTAAGATTATTTTTTTATTTGAGGGTGTATTCCCCTGTAATCACAGGTTTAAAACTTCTTAGGAGTTATCAATTCTTTATAATTATTCGGTTTGTGAGGGATCGAGGATTGCACAAGTCTTTGGGGATTAATCGTGGTGCGCGCAAGCTGACCCCGATACTCCAAGTTAAAAAAAACAAAAACAATATATCGAGTGACTCGGATTCCGAAGCGTTATAACTCTTTTGCAGTCTTTTTCGTGCAACTAATTTAAAAGGGTATGTCTTAACCAAAAAATAAATAAATTAAAAGGGTGTGGTTACTTAACTTACTTGTGGAGTTCATAGATCATGAATTGGACCACCGACGCCAGTGGCGGAACCACGTTGTGGTTAGGGGGGGGGGGGCAATTTTTTTAAATTTTTTTTAATAAAAAAATGTATGTATTATATATATTTTTAATTAAAATTTATCTTTTGCCCCAACCCCACCCCCCCCCCCCCCCCCTAAAATTTCTGGTTTGCCCCCTCCAACCCATTGAAAATTTTTATATTTCATGAGAATCCATTCTAAAATGTCTGGTTTCCCTCCCCTAACTCATTGAAATTTTTTATATTTCATGAGAACCCCCTCTAAAATTTCTGGTTTGCCCATCCCCAACTCATTAAAATTTCTATATTTTATGAGAAGTGTTAATTGAAATTTTTTTTGTCCCCCCAGATTTGAAGTCCTGGTTCCGCCATTGACCGACGCATGTCGTAATCATGGAATATAGGTAAGGACGATAGTGGGACCCATTCTTGGATATGAGTCGAGATTTTGTAAAGACGGAAAGGGAAGAAGATGCTCTTTGCTTACAAAAACGACAAGCTTTTAGAACTCCCAGATTCTAAACTTCCCAACTATCTCTCTCAATTTTCTTGTTTCAGCCAATTCTAGACCGTGTAGCTTTTCTCGTACTCTTCTTCTGGCGAATCTCTCCTTGTTTGCTTCCCCATATCGGTAAAAATGCCCTCGTCTCTATAGGCTGTGTTTAGAATCCTGGATTTTGAGAGAAAAAGAAAAGAAAATGCAAAAATTTTTTTTCTTATTTGGTTTGGATGAAAGAAAATGAGATATTCTCTCATCTTTCTCTCTAATATAAAAAATTTTCTCTCCAAAAAAATAGAAATTTTGAAAAAAAAAGAAAATTCACCATCACTTATCACTATTCACACTACTCACCTACCCCATCACCACAACCCACCACCACCACCACCATCCACCATTGCCAACCACCACCACCACTAGCCGCCACCACCACCCACCACCACCATCTCCTACTACCATCACTAGCCGCCACCACCATTGCTCGCCAACACCACCACCCATTGTCGCCCGCCACCACCGCCCACCACTACCACCACTAGTCGCCGCCACCATCGCTTGCCAACACCACCACCCACTGTCACCCACTACCACCAGCCGCCACCACCACCCACCGCCCCAACCCATCATCTTATTAAAATATATATTTTTTTTCTTTTCATTTCTCCTTTCATCCAAATATCAGAAAAGGGAAGAAAATAAGTATTTTTCTTTTTTAACTTTATTTTCTTTTCTCCTTAAATCCAAGGCTCTAAACAAGACCGCAGTGAACCGCAACTCTAATAAGTGGGTTAGGATTAACAAGTTTATATGCCATGGGTGGGACCCACTGTTTGTGCAAGTGCATTCCCATCCGATACTCATTTGCATAGCGAATGGCTGATGGCATTTTGGTCATATAATGGACTAATTTAATTTTGTAAGCATTTTTTGACGGTTTCCGAAGGGTAGTGATCGAGGACGAATGAGATTATCGTCAAGCGTTCTTCGTGATGAGGTAAGGACACAACTGTCATTTAATAGAAAAATCTTTGGTCAATAAGAGAAAGCCACCTGACGAAATGCGTTCTCTTTTATGGTCCATTGAAAACTTTGGTAAGAATGGACTGTCACACAAGAGGCCTAAAAGCACAGGATTCATGAGCGACGAGGAGAGTTGGCGTGAGGGGCCCGGCCAACAACCACCTTATCAACGTTTTTAATCAGGATAAAGGCAGGCATCTCCATGATTCTGGATTCCAAAGAGTGAGCCACAATTACCCATGGACTCACCGACTTAAATTTCACTGAGTCAATTGGGCGATTCAACTCAGTTCAATTATCAGTTGTGTCTTGCCACCATGAAGCATCCTCTACAGGAAATCTATGGAAACCGACCCAAAACGTTAATAGTGGGCGGAAAGGTAAGAAAAATTCAAGCTCGAAAAGCGCGTATCTCGGACAATCTGAGAAGGCCGCAATCAGATTTTTTTTGTTTTTGTTACAGCCTACGCTTAGTAAATAGTAAATAAAATTAACAAAGCTGCTTTAATTTTGAAACATAAATTTATCAAAAACTTACCTTCCCAGTCCAATGTCACAAAATTTTGAGGGGGAAAACATGTATGACACAATTAGTCATTCCCTGCCATTTGATTAATAACCATGCTCTAGCTAAGATAATACCTTGAATGGTTTTTATTGTAAAGATTTGAGTTTTACAGTCAAATAGATGTTCTCAGAGCTACTCAACTACTCAAAAACAGAGGGATTGCTTCTACTTCAGTAATGGAGGCAGCAGTAGTATGAACTCAAGTTTTTCTTGAACAAGTTTTAGTTGCAGCCCTGTTTGATCCTATGCATTGACCATGATATATTGTCAAAAGCTGTTAAATTTATTACTTATATATAGTTATTAATCATTTAATATCATATTACACCTCTAAAATTCGTTTGATTAATACCTTTTATGAATGTTAGTAATTTTCTATCCTTGGTTCCTAATTTGGGTAAAACTCATCATTTGCCGCTTTTAAAACTCAAATTTACTCTCTATTATATAAATTTGTTCTAAATTCACGATTACAAATTGTAAGAATATGAACAAAAAATAAAAATAAAAATGTGCTTGTGAATTCACCAAGATTTTGTGATATGCTGCCGAACTTATTCTAATTCCATCAACTCGGACTCGGATTGTGGGGATAGCTAGAAAACTTGGTATCTCAACAGATACTCGATATATCAATCAAAATTTAAGAGAATATTAGCAGCTCGACCCATATAGTTGTCACTCAAAACAAGATAAAAAAAGCTGAGGAAGCTTGTTTAACTAAAGGCAAGAATGATCTTCCAATGCAAAGTGTGCTAAACTATCAGCCACTTCTTTTGCTTCTCTACATATACATACGTGTTTGATTTTAACCTTTTCAAAACTTGTGATCAGTTTCCTTGTTTTTGTTTGTTTGGCTTGGAGAGGAGTAGAGGACTATCGTGCAGACAAGGTGGGAACAGTTGGAATCGACTCGCCGCATATGAGCTGTAAGTAGTGCGTTTTCCTTTTTGGGGCCGATAATGGCGGATCCCACACCTGTGCTATTTTTGAGACTTTTGGAAGGGACTAAATCTGATCTTATATTTGACTCTGACCTTTCTTAGTTGTATACCAACTTCGATGTTAAAACTAAGCTTCATGGTTCAGAAAACGCCTTTTTACAACAAAAAGAAAATGAAAATTAAAAAAAAAAGATGTAATTTACTTTAGCAACTTCTTCTAGTAGGAAGTCTATGCCCTCCGTACCAACATACCAATCTTATAATTGCTGAATATATTTAATTAAGAACCAGACAGACGGGAGTAATAATGTTATGTTGAACATAATATGTCCAATAATTATTTTCATTAGTTATAAGAATACTAGTAAAAAAATTTATTAATATTGTCCCCAGGCTTTTCCTAGAGGAGAAAAAAACTTACTACATCCACCGTCGTCGTCAGTAAATCCTTACTACTTTAAGCGCCTGCGCCAAGTTGTAATAATCTCGCTATCACAACGTTTGAAAAGCGCCACGTCATCATTTCAGTCTACACCACCACCGCACCACGCATGACAGATGAAATCCATCCTCACGCCGATAATAACAACTCGCATTTTTTGTTTTTTGTTTTTATTTATTGAACCGTTACATGATGACTCGTTTGAGCAAATAATAAAATCTATTAAATGAAATTTAAAAGTCTTCTCTGTTTTACCAAGGCGTATATGCATTGAATAAGGCCAAATAAACTTTTTTTATTTTCCAGTTTAATCTTTTTGACTCACTTAAAACAAAAAGTCAAGTACCATGGTGAAGTTGAAAATTAGTAAAAGACTAAATCTTGTTTTTTTTTTAATGTCAGTTATAATGGAAGAGGAAGTGGGTCAAAATAGTTGATATCTTTCCACCGACAAAAACTTGATATCTTTCCTGTTCATGGTAAATTCCTTGTTGTTCAAGACCACAAACCAAAAGCTGCATTTCTTTTCCAAGTCAAAAAATCGTAAAGCATCTACTTTCCCATTTCTTTTCTTGGAGCTCAATCATAGGACATTTTTATCATCTCCCACAACACTTCTGTTGCGTATAAGAAAAATCAGAGCTGGATCTTCTCGTTTTGATGCTTTTAGTTAAATCCTAATAACTTTGAGGCTGTAGTAGATTGGGATGGGACCCAGATGATCGTCATCTAAGATAAGGCCAACTCCTAACAGGACTCCAAAGAATGCATAAACCCAAAACCCTAGTGGCACACTAGTGAGTGCCCATCCCCCACCTGGTCAGCCTCACACCCCACAGTGAAGGTGGGTTCTTGTGGTTGACCTCATGGTATAAACCCATCACAGCTATGGCCAGCAAAATGTGCCCTGACCCGATCCAATTTAAACGGGTTTGGGTTGACCAGTATATTAATTGGGTTGGAAAACCTCAACTCACCAGTAATCGGGTCAACCCGATTTAAAAAAGCGGCAAAAGTGTTTTACCTCAACCTGATTAACCCCTAACCCGACCCAAACCTGGCACAACCCGACCTAATTAACCCCCCAACCCTATTCTAATCATATTTTTTGAAAAATAAAAAACGGGTTGACGGGTTGAACCCGTTTATTGGCGGGTTGGGTTTTCCCCAACCTGCCATAATCGAGCCCGACCCAAACCCGACCCTTTGCCAGCTCTAATCACCGCCCCATTTATACTGTTATAACAACAGAACATCAAAGATTCTATACTCAAAATACCCTTTACTTTTACTCTCTATTTACTTTTTATCTCCCGATTAGTTGAATATTCAAACATTTTCAATCATTAAAGCCAAAGGCATTTATCTCTATTTAGCCTGACTCAAAGAGGCCTCATGAAATGTGTAATAGCCATGGACAAGGTGAAGACATAACAAGCCCACTGCTACCTCAATTATTCAGCACAAGAAATCAAAGTTTTATTGTGTTCTGCGACAATAAGTAACGATAAGAAAGTATATTGTCTTTAAAGAAGACAGAGTAAAACCAAGGACTACAGGAAAAATGTCATAACATAATTTTTAATAATCAAACCATGATTAGATTTTCATAATCTGCTTTTCCACCAGGTTTTTGCTGTAGGATCTAGAGATAATGGGTTTTTTTTTCCATTGCAGGAAATGAAGTTAGTTGCACATTTTTTCCCTTTCTATTTATGGCGAAGGAAGAAGAATGGCTTTTCTTTACAATAGAATAATGGAATCATGTCATGCACTGCGTGATATTTGATTAGGTTGGTGGGTCCATAACTATAATCACCACACAGTCATCATTCACCATGATTTCACGTTAACAATATCAATTCTCTAGACAGTCAAATGCATTGTGTTTGGCAAAGAACATTCCTTAAATCACTGGCAATTGAAGCAAATGATACTGTTAATGTTGGATCATTTTCCATTAAAGAGGTTCTCCAAGTTTATTAAAAATCAAAGTTCATTTACAGTAAATTTTTCTCTTACAATAAATCTTGACTGATTTATATAAAGATTTCAGCAACATAAGAATGGAAACTAAAAACAACTTAATCTAATCATAATCCAAATTTATAAATTAGTCCCAATAAGATGCTATATATCACTACTGCATCATATGGTGCAACACATGTACACCACCTTCAAATTCATTACTCACTGTCAAACTTGTAAGATTAAAATATTCATCAAACTGACAAAATATTTTTGCTTATTAAAAGGAATTGTGGTTGCTTAAATGCTGGATTTATCACTTGATCATGAAGGAATAATAAAGAAGAATACACCAGGCAACCACAACTAAGAGAGGGAACTGACAACCAGAAGGAAATGGAGCCTCTCCAACTTAGACCAGGGCCTCAAAAGCCTCCATCTGTAGCTTCATGTGTTTTTAGGACACTTAGGCCCATGGGAAGAGAGGCGATGAGGCAGGTTCGGGGCAAGCTCCCAGAAACTCTAACCCATAAAAAATTCATTATAGGTGGGCTGGGTTACCCATTTAGTCCACACCATTCCCATCCTACACATTGCTGTTTAGACTGGCAGGTCCACAGAACTCAAGACTTGATCATAAAGCCACACAACTAAATTGGGACTATTAGCCTACAACCATACTCTTCTTGCTCTTCCAACTGAAAACTAAGTTTCTTGAAAGCCTTGCAGTAAAAAAAAAAAAAACCATCAGACTGCAATTGCAATGAAAGGTTTGGAAAACAGATGTCAATATATTTATGTTACAGAAAATGTTGTACGGCACAATATCAATTAGAATACAATTTTTGAAACATATATTAGACTTTAGCTTACCACCTAGCAATATCAGAAAAGTATCCTAGCAGATCTCAACTCACTGGTAAAAAATCTGAGAAAAAAAGTGCAAACAGCTCCCAATACCTTCTTCCTTTACTCTTCTTTGGAAGGGAGATCTAAGATATTTGTTCAGAGATTGGGCTCCACAAAAAGGACTTGGAACTTGTGCTCCATTTTCTTCATGACAATAACTCCACAGTTGAAGCACCGATCCAGTTTTACACCAGACCTAGGAAAGATATTCTTCGCCAACAACAAATATAGAGTGGATAAACGTAACAAAACTTGAAAACAAATGCTATTAAAATCGAATAAAACAATATGAGATAAGTGAGAAAAAATGGTATTTAGCATGGGACAAGAGAAACAATCAGCGCAGGATCGGAGTGTATGTAAAGACACAACAAGATAAGGGTGCAAACCAGAAACAATCTATGAAATCTTTAAACAGGAATTCAATTATGTTTTTTTTTTTAAAATAACAGAACTAGATTCCAAGAACAGAGGAATGGCCACCACTAAATTGGACAATGGAATTCCTAACTACCAGCCTCAACTAAATTTATCATCACGTTAGAACACTTGGAATCTTTCCACCTAAACCAACAGTTGGAATGCTCGAACTTAAAGCATTCACTATGAGATAAGAGAGGTTATAATTTATTTAGCAAAAAGTGAATTGAATCAAAAGAATTTGTGTAGCAAACAGCAGGATGCTAAAATTATGAGACACAACTATGATTAACTTCATCAAAGCTTCTGAAAGTGAGCGGAGCCAAGAAAAACTGAAAGTCACCCCTTAGTCTGTTCGCTTTTGTCTTGTTTTGTTTTGTTTTGGCTCGTGGGGCCTGAAATAGGAAGAAAGAGTAAAGAGCCGGTAAGATGTCACTGTCATATCTGATCGGACTGGTTGTCATCTTCTTTCTTCTGGCTTCCACCGCCCTTCTTTTTGGGTTAACTTGACTGAAAGAGGCAAAATCATGGGAAACACGTGTAAGAAAAGTCTGAATAAATATATGAGCTTTATCCCCCGAAAAGAGGGCCAGAGTTTCTTGACAGCATATGCCAAGATTCCGAGAAGAAAGAAGCTATGGTTTACAGAAAAATCCATCTCTCAATGAAGGCCACACAATTTGGTAAATCCACTATCTCTCAAGTCTCAAGCAAATCTACGCAACTTAGTAAGATGATTGAACCAATTAAGGTAGGAATCCTGTGGGCCATAAGACGGGGTGGCGCCACCAAAGGTCGTAATCCACACAGCACGAGAGAACGGGCAGTGTAGCAGCAGATGCTCTGTAGTCTCTACTCCGTCATTGCATAAGGGACACGCGGGGTCATTCAACCCAATTCTTTGCTTTAGAAAATCTGCAGTAGCAACTCCATTAGAAAAGCATTTCCAAATAAAGAGTTTTGTTCTGTTGGGACAATTTAAGTGCCACAATTTAAGCCAGAGAGGGTGAGTTGGGTGGCCATCGGTGGGTCTTAGCAGACGATAGGCAGAAGAGACCGAGAATTTTCCAGACACAGTTTTCTCCCAGAACCGTTGATCATGCTGGGAACTTAAGTCGACATGAGTAGAGGATCATTCCACTCACCGGAATCTTAACAAATGAGTTGACTTACAGTCGAGAGATTGAAATGTCCATGGTTTTTCTGGATCTGAAGCTGCGAGGTCAAAGAGTGCACCCATTTGTCCTAGCCTCCTAGGATGTTAATGTTCCGCCCAGGACGTTAACGGTCTCATGATCGCGTTCTCTTCCCAGGGCCTTAACTTTATTTTAAATCCTGTCTTTAAATTACAATTACCTCCCTAATTTTTAGTAAAACGACAGATACCTCCTTATATTTTTCAAAGTAGCGTATATCCACCATAGATTTGGGCGGTCGACTCGGTCATAAAAGTTTCCATCCCTCTCTCAAGTGGTAGCTAAAATATATTTTTCAAAATAGTGACGTTGTCATGACGTTAATCGTTTCAATTAATATTATTTTTCTTAATTTGGTAAATATTCCTATCTAGTTCTAAAAAGGAAAAAAGGTCTAAAGGAGAAAAAGTAATTCAACTTGTAGAATGATAAAGTTAAATTTGAGAAATTTTGGATAAGGATAAGCTCTCACTTGCCTAAAATATGCACTTCACAAGGGTAGGATGATTTAAAATGAATTAAACTGCTTTAGTTGTTTCTTGATAAAGAGATATGTTACATTTCCATTTTTTTTTTATCATAATCTGTACAAATTTTCTCCCAAGAGGCATTAAAAAAAAAAGAAAAAAAAAGAGAGAGGAGGAAACTAGACTTTCCTTCAAATTCTACCTCATTAAATACAACTATTTGCTCATTTATTTGCAATGGAGTATGAACTCTTTCATTTCCTTTAATATTGTAAGTACATCTTATGCATTGCTTTGCCTAAACAATACTAGCGATAACCTAATTAATGCTTATAAGTGACAACTGCGTGTCAAAATATTAAATCTTCCCACGTATATACATACACACACATATTAAAAATTTTGAATAATAAATCTTCAACGCACTTCGTCGTTATCGATAAATAAATGTAAATGTGTCAAAGTGCAATAAAAGTTAATTTAATTTTTTTGTAAATTGTTATCGTCGTCTTCTACATTTGGCTATGCGAATCTCTATTCAGTTACATGATTTTTTTCTCTTTTTTGTCACTTTCTCCTCATATGCATGCAATGCCATTTCTAATCCACTTTCCTCACTGTTGTTATTCAAGTCCCTAGGCTTAATTTGTTCGCCATTTTTGCATCTTTGCCTACACTGTAAAGCTTATTTTGCAGAGTTGCTCGTGGATAGAAGAATACAAAGGAAAATCAAAAGTAGGCTTAAGGTAATGTGTGTTTTTTCCAAGAGCAATATTTCTGCAACTAGTTCTTTCATTTTTAGCCATATATTTCCTTTACCCAATAATGTTTTTTTTCCTTCCTTGAGAATATTTTTTTTTCATTTTTTACTTCCTAATTATTTTATTCACTTCTCATGAAAAATTTGTATTGCAGTGTCACATATCTACTTCCACTAACAAATACCTTCGATGAAATGAATATTTAAGTAAATTTTAAAAAAAAAATTTGATAGCTAGAACCTCACTTATTTGATTAGATCTATGTTTAAGAGATAATAGAAACCCTCATTTCCTGCAATCATGTCATCATTCTCGCTCTTTCGGTTTCGATATATCTTATTCTTTTATGCATGCAAATTTACACACATGCAAAGCTAGATCTGCATACCTTATAAATAACTATAGCTTTTTGTCTTTCAATTTGATGCCAATCTCAAAATGAATATAAGAACAGAGGTAACATATGCTTAATTAAGGGAATAAGTAGATTTATTTTGTATCGATTTCTTTGTCTAACTTTAAAGGCTCTAGCAAAGGGAAATAAATTTTCACACACAATCACCCACAATCTCTTTCTTTTCTTGATTCATAATTTCCATTAATTTCCATTGTTATTCCAATGTCCAATCATAACTTCTTTCTCACTTTTGATATTAAGATTATTACTACTTAACGATATTTTCAAAATCTAAGTTTTAATTTGTAATTCTAAAAGTAAAATGCGAGCTTTTTAGCTTTTAGATCGCCTTTTTACATTTATCTTTTTCCTTTTAGCCCTAAACATGGTAATTTGTGACTTAGTAGGTTGTAAAAGCTTCTTCCAAAAGTAGAAAAAGTTCCTCTCAGACGAATTATTTCGAAAACGCATGTGACATGGTTCAATGTCATGTATATTTTGACCTAGATTGTAGACTACGCATTCAATTTATTAGCCGTCAATGAGTTTTTCCCTTTTATTTTCTTTTCCTTTTTTTCATCAAATCATCCATCTTCCGCCTTCGGGGATTCATATTTTCCCCAGCTGGAAACATCCATATACAGATAAGATCCAAAATAAAGGGGTTGATAAATTATGATATCTGTTAAATAGACCATCAGGGCGTCCAGCCACTTGCTTTCACGTTAAAATCCCCACCCACAAACGCACCTATTATGGGTTTCTGTGTTTTGACCTTGGACTTATAGATGTCTGTTCAGACTCGGATCGTTACATTCTATTGTGTTTTCTTCTTAATTATTATATTTTATCCAGCTGGCAAAGTTTAGATTAAGCAAAACCCCAACAAAGAAGCAAAAGAAGCCCAAGGCAAGAAGAAGCAAGAAGCAGATTGAACTAGTTAAGCTTTCTCTTCGTTAAGGTACAAGTTTGGTTACGGTTGATTAAAATATTTCAGGCTTGGGCTCGGCTCGCTTATGATTTTTGGGCTCAGGCTCCAATAATAGAGTCTTGACTTGGTATACTCTATACTGATATATGAAGAGAACTGTCCAGATTCTAGTCTAGTAATCTATATTTAAAATGCCCCAACTAAACATGTGTAATTACTTTAATTCAGATGTTGATAAGAACTACTACCTGAAACACGAGTCAATCTGTAACAACACAAATTCAAACGTAAAAAACTATCTGCTCAATTAGGAAAACATGTGATCTATTTTAAATTGAGCTATCTATCTAAGTGGGCCCCACAAATTTGTTACGCGTGCATAGTACGTGTAGTCCCCTAGTAATGTTATTATTAGGCGACCTACACAATGCCCATTAACTATAAAAGTTTAATAAATTTTATTAATTGGTCAAGACATAATTTAAAAGAAAAAAAAAAGAGATTAAAGGCTATACATGTATTGAATATATATTTTATTTTCAGAAATTGAATAATAATATTTTACTGCTCTAACAAAGTGCTCGGCTCACGAGCCCAATTATGAGTTCAAAGTCGGCTTATTCGAGCTGAGTCCCAGGTCCGTGAAATGGGCAGAAGATTGATTGACGTGTTATTTTCAAATATTTTGATGCCTCTCCATTTTTGGAGTCAACGGTAGGATTGTGCAATACACAAACAAGTTGCTTTTTCCGTGCACATCCGATCACGAAGGCACCGTCCAAGTTTGTCCATTAAAACTGCAAAAATGAAGGGTATTCTGGTCATAAAGATTTAATTTTATCCAAACATACGGGGTATTTTAGTAATTTTATTCTATTTTAGTTTCGGTTTTGGCATCTTCGCTAGTTCGCATTGCAGATATAAGTCGTTCTTTCTTTGATCGGCCGACCAGAAAAATATCTACTTTCTCTCTCTCTGCATTAGTTCCTTTCTCTCTTTTGGATGAAGATAAAGAAGTAAAGCAGTTCACGAGCTTCCACCGTCTCTCTCTGCAACTCATCTGCGTTCCACTTCGATCCATAAGAGTGAAGAATCTGTTGAGGGTAAGTAAGCTTCACGTGCTTGAGCTCCTCGGCAGTCTCTTTCTTCTTCAACTGGCAGGTTCTCGATCGATCTACCAGCATCGGATGATCGATCCCGCGCCACGTCGTGGATCATGATTAGGTTTCCGCTCCGTTTTAGTCCGATAATGTGAGTGGGATCCCGTCGTAGGAGATTGGAAGAATTGCAATGGATCGATCCGCCATCACCGTTGGTCCTGGTATGGACATGCCGATAATGCACGATAGCGATCGATACGAGCTTGTCCGAGATATCGGTTCGGGGAATTTCGGTGTGGCGAGGTTGATGAGGGATAAGCAGACTAAAGAACTCGTTGCTGTTAAGTATATTGAGAGAGGCGAGAAGGTTAGTAACAGTTCTTCGAGACTACAGTTTCTACGTTTATTCCTTTCTTCTCTGTTTTTTGTTTATGGAAGTTACTTGGTTAATTTTTGGTTGAGGGCACCAAATGATAATGCAAGTTGTGTCGATTGTCGCGGCATCTGTTGAGAAACGGTTGGAAAAAGAATAAATACACATTTTGGTATTGTTTTGGTCTTTAATTTGAGAACTAGTAAGCCTTTCTGTGGCCTTTTGGTATTGTTTTGGTCTTTAATTTGAGAACTAGTAAGCCTTTCTGTGGCCTTTTGTTTTAACACATATCTGTCATTTTTTGGATGGGGAATTTTTGCGAGTTCGGAAATGGTTGAAAAATCAAATTGAGTTTTAGATTTTTGGGGTTATTCTTTTCCTTCGAAAAATATGATGACTTTCTATAATTCACTTTCCTTTGATATTCTCTGCTCTAGTTATGACAGGTGACTGGATGAGATAAAAAATGTTGTTTTAATTTTTCGTTCTTATTGAATTCATAATGCGCCTGGTATCCTTTTTGTCTCATATGTTAATGTGTCATGGATTTGTCGAAGAAAGAAAGCAGCAACTAGATGTTGGATAGTTTCCATTTTAACACAAACAGTGAATAGTTTCAAAAAGATTTGGCTGAAAAAGGTCTGCCAACTCAGGAGTGCTAGTATCATATGAAACCTTTTGACTCTGAACTTGTTTGCAAGTATCAATACCATTCATGTTAAACCATGGTAACAATTGAATTCCACAGATTAGCGTTAAGATAGGAGTTGAAATTATTTATGATACTGGGAAATTTTGGCTCTCATTTAGATGGTGTGTGTAACAGATTGATGAAAATGTACAAAGAGAAATCATAAACCACAGATCGCTGAGGCACCCCAACATTGTAAGGTTCAAAGAGGTCTGTTCAGTTTTAATCCTTCAATTTTATCTTTGTTGAAGGGAATGATGGACTGAATTTTAGTAATTTTCCTGCTGTAATCCTACTTCAGGTCATCCTAACCCCAACTCACCTGGCTATAGTGATGGAGTACGCATCGGGAGGAGAGCTTTTTGAGCGAATTTGTAATGCTGGCCGCTTCAGCGAGGATGAGGTTCTTAATCCTGTTTATTTTTTTTTCTTTTTTCATTGTATCCTATAGCCCTGTATATCGGATTATGATGTCTCTATTCTTGTGTCTGTTTCAGGCTCGCTTTTTCTTTCAACAGCTTATATCTGGAGTCAGCTACTGTCACTCAATGGTATTTAAACTACATTTCTGTTTTCAAATTTCTTTCTTTTGTTTTCTGGTACTGATTAGTGGATCATTAATCTTGCTTCTTTATATCGTAATTCTCATAAAAGCAAGTATGCCACCGTGACCTGAAGCTGGAAAATACTTTGTTGGATGGAAGTCCTGCTCCTCGTTTGAAGATATGTGATTTTGGGTACTCCAAGGTCCTATTTATATTTCTTGTTCTTCCTCTTTTTATTTCGTGATTTTGGTGCACATAGGTGATTCTGATCTTCATATCTCTTGATTTTGTTAGCACAAATGTCTAGATGTATGACAGCAGCATGATAGGTTGTCAAATACTGATATTCATGTTTATCAGGACTTCTGACCATGGCAGATTATTGTTATGATTTTTTTTAATTTTTTATTTATGTTCATTTCCTTGGGTTCCAATGAATTTTGCTTTTATACTCCTCATCCCTGAAAACCTTGGTTGTCTAGGGCCTTTGCGTCAGCATTGATCTGTTTTAATTGACCACTATATTTGTTCAATATTTGTGCTGACTGTTGGAATTCGCGTATTCTTTTCTAACTTCAGCTTGCTCTCTCAGTCTTCAGTGCTGCATTCACAGCCAAAGTCAACTGTTGGGACCCCTGCGTACATCGCTCCAGAGGTATTGCTTAAGAAAGAATATGATGGCAAGGTAAACTATTTCTTAGTTAGTATAATTTGATTTATTTAAACTTAAACATTATGGTGATCAGATTCTAATTGTGAACATTTTCTTAGATTCAAAAGATCTGTAGTTTTATAAATAACAAGTTTTGTTTTAGAACAGCTGACAAAAATTTCATTAGCCTTACAAATAACAAGCTTAACTTTAGAACAGTTAATGTTTTATTTTCTTGGTTGACCCGCTACGATATGATGTTTAAATTGTTTGGAAAAATAATTTTGTTAGTGCATGAAGCTGAATTACAATGTTAGTTGTTTTTTGAAGATTTCACGAGTCTATAATCTTGTGCTTTGGGATTTTTTTTGGTCCGTTCTCTTTTTAAGCATATTGAACATTATGCCGCAATTGTAGATTCATAATATTTTTTATTCTTTTGTAAGTTTGTTTTCAGTTTTCAGAAGGCATGAACGTACACATACTAAATATTGTGTTTGTGCAGATTTCATAATCGTGGGCCATACAATGCCTAAAAAATATTCAGATGAAATAAATGACCAGCAACAATCAAATGTTGAGTTAAATGGTTAACAAAGGAAATAAATGACAACAAAGAAAGTCATCATTCAGACAAATCCAAATCCTGTTTTGAGACACATAAATCGAGTAATTTCCTCTTTCCTAAAGCAAGGAATCTCCATTGACCAAACTGTAGTAGAATAACCAAATTGAACTACTAATGCAAGAAAGAAGCACACATCTTTTCTAGCAACCATATGGTGATGATACAAATGGTTTGTTGACTCGCAAGGGGCAAAATAAATGATGCAAAACTTAGGAGGTAATAATAGTAATTTCCTTATATTTTGGAGGGTTTCACAGTTAGAAACTTATATTCTCAAAGAAGAGCAGTCGAGAAGAGGGCTTTGATCCTTTTTTTGTTTTTGGGGTGGTGGGGCGGGTGGGGTGTGGGTGATCCAGGATCCTATTCTAAAGCTTTAAAACTCTGGGATTGATGTCCCTATCATTAGGAATGATGTGAAAGGATGATCCTGTAGAAAACAGAGTGGTTGTCCAAACTCAAGTGTTTATTGGTTTCAACAACGAAATCATTAAGCAGCTTAAAAAGGAAAGCTAATTCAACAAGATCGCTTGGCTGGAACCTGTATGTGGAGGAGATCCCAAACCAAATTCTTAGAAGACAAAGAGAAATATCCTTTAGAGTCCTTGTTGATAGCGAAGCCTAAGGAGACGAGAAGATAATGTAGTATTGTGGAATATAAATTTGACCATAAGCTATTGAGGGACCTAGATCCCTTATTGAAATGGAAGTAAAAAAATTGTCGTCAAGGAAAATGTTGCCTTCCAAGGGTTAAAACCTGGTGTTCTTGCCATACGGTTAATGTCCTAACAATATTTTAAAGGACAGCATAATTGATATTGATGTCTTTTGACTCATAAAATTCATGTCTCAGGGTTAAATGTGCACAAGTATTTGCCCTATAAAGCGGAGTTTCTTGCTAATCTATTCTACAAACTGAGGCCTTTTTTGCTCATATTCATACACAATATCTCCTATTTGACTAGATGTCCTCTTTTCTTTATTTTAATTTTTTGTTCAATTCAAGGAATCTGGCTTACAAGGAGCAGGGTAGTTATGTGTTGCAGTGTATGGCTAATGTCGATAAGGGCGTTTTACATGTGCCAGATTCCTTTCAAATAAATGATGTAATCCCTCATATTAATATGAAAGAGGTGGAAAATTGTGTCGCTTATTGCATGGGACTCAGACTTCCATTCCTACTAGCGTATGAGGGATAAGGTGTTCATTTGGGGGGTGCCGTGGGTATGCATGAATTATTCTTATTCCCAACTCCTAAATGTATTCTATGCTCCGATGTATGGATCTAAATTCATGACGCTTGACAATAAGGTGTTTCACTTTTTTTTTTGGTCAAAGAACTTTGAAAAGTTGACATATGATAGCTTCTACTTAAACACTCATGTATCTGATAGTGAAAGGTAGACATGAGATTGCTCCTACAAAAATGACTCACTGCATCAATCCAAACATTTCAGATTGCTGATGTCTGGTCATGTGGAGTAACTTTATATGTCATGCTGGTGGGTGCATACCCTTTTGAGGATCCTGAAGAACCCAAGAACTTCCGGAAGACAATACAGGTAACTCATTTTACTTTGTAAGCATATGGCAGTTTAAATGGACTACTTGACTCAGATAATTGTTTTGTTTTGTGCAGCGAATTTTGAGTGTGCAATACTCCATTCCAGACTATGTTCACATATCTTCTGAGTGCCGTCACTTGATCTCAAGGATTTTTGTTGCCAACCCTTCAACGGTAATTGATTGATGTTTCTCAAAAGCCTCAAGCTAGATGCTTTAAAGCATTTTTTTTTTCACAAAAATAGGTTCATAACTTTGTTTGCTGATACTCTCTTTGAGGCACCATGATTTGGCTGGTTATATTGTTAAAAGATTTCTAGTTCCTGGTCTTCTTGACAGTATGCCAGTGATTATTGAATCAATCAGTGTGTTGGTCCCTCTGTCTCTCTTTCTAAGCTTAAATGGTTTTCTTCAGACTCAATCAGAGTCTAGTCATGATCAGAGAGAACAACTTGACCTTTAAGATGCTTTCAGGGAATAATATGTAGTGTACAAGCGTCTTTTTTTTCCTTGCAAATACAGTTCTTTACAGGGTTTAAATCTTGCCCAATACCAGCGACAGCCAGTAGTGGTAAGAAATCCAAGATTTAAAACATTGGTTCTTTGGGCCAGGCAGAAGATATTATAGTAATAGTTGTCTTTCTATTGTAGGTCTATTATGCATGGACATTAGTGATTTTTGACATGAATGTTGATCCTACACCTACATTTTCCCTCTTAGATTTATGGAAGAATACATATACATAAATATATATATATATATCCATTCTTTGCTGGATCAGAGTTGTTAAACTAAGAAAGGAACTGGGGATGTTTGTTGTGGCATATGCATTCTCTTGCGTCTGCATGATTAGATAAATGTGCTGTATTTTGCAAAATATGTGCTCTCAAGTATTTTCTTTATATTTTCATTTATAGATCCATTTTTTACTTGGAAGTCTTTTACATGTATGTGCCTGACTTGAAGTTTTATATCCATCTGGCTGCTTACTGTATAGAGAACTTGTAAATAGCATTTCTCAGAAGACCCTGATGCCATGGATATTTGGTAGTTTTTACTTGGATATCTATTTCATGCTTTTAAATACCATGTGCAACAGAGAATAACCATTCCTGAGATCAGGAGCCATGCGTGGTTTCTAAAGAACCTCCCTGCAGACCTCATGGACGAAAAGTCAATGAGCAACCAGTTCGAAGAACCTGATCAGCCCATGCAGAGCATTGATGAAATCATGCAGATCATTGCTGAAGCTACAATCCCCGGAGCTGGTGTCCGAGGTCAAAACCAGCTTCTGACAGGCAGCCTGGATCTTGATGATGACATGGATGACTTGGAGAGTGAACCTGACCTTGATGTCGACAGCAGTGGAGAGATAGTGTATGCAATGTGATTGGTGCATGTGTTTGAGTTTCAGGGTTAACAGCTTCTATGCTTAAAGTTCAGTGTGAGAAGATCGTGACCGCTGCTATGAGGCTCCTCAATATATCTGGTATTCATACGGAGGAAGTTGAGTCTTTTCTTGCGCAAAACTGCAAATGGTCAATCTGCCTGGGGTATGATATGTTCGTAGTTTGCAGCTTTCGCCGTGACTGTCTGAAGGGAACTTAATGTTTATCTGTAAAGCAAGGGGGGATTGCGGGATCTGAGGATGCAACAGTTGCAGTGAGACCTTCTAGCTGTTCTGTTGATTTTTCGTAGTGCACGTTGTGATATAGTTGTTTGTCTTGTTTTATTTGTCACCTCTAGTGGCAGAGATGTATTCGTTATAACACAAGTATTATATATATCCTCTAGTCTTCCAAATTTCTGCAGCAGTGATAAACCCAAAAGTCTTATTTAAAAAAAAAAAAAAGAGTGATTTTTGAGCTGCAGCACATTTCTGCTGCTGGGTACGTTTATACAATACATATGCAAGGCGTAGTGTTGCTCTAGAAAATTTTCCTCATCAATGAAAACGCTGGTTGCGGAGGTCAACCCCAAGCCAATCTAAGTTGATGTTATCGTTGGGAACCATCACGATTAGGTTGGAGAGATGGATTTGGAGCATTTCCCATAGACTGGCTGTTTCTTCATCACATATCACATCCTTAAGATGCTCAAGACCCATGGTTGACCTTGGCAATTCACTTACTCTCCAGCACTGTCTCATGTCAAGTTTCCGTAAACCACACAACTCACCCATTCCTTCAGGCAGTTTCTTCAAGTTCAAACAGTCAGATAAGTCAAGGAGCCTTAGCTTACGGAGTCTTCCAATTGAATTTGGCAGTTCTAAGAGTCCGGTACACGCGTGCAACCTTAGGACCTCTAAGTTTGTCATATTTCCAATTCCTTGAGGCAGTGCAGAGAGATTGTGACAATTGGTGATACTAAGCTTCTGCAGGTGGGTGATACCACAGATTTCCGGAGGCAATTCTGCTAGATCGTTGCAGTAGTCAATGTCAACCCCTTTGAGGTTCGGAAACATTGTGGGGTAACAGTTCCTGAATGCTTGGCCAACCTCACACATTACCAATGATATCTTATGTAAATTCTTCAAGGGGGCTGCAATTTCCCCAAGGGAAGGAACCACAATCTTCTCTAACCTGATCCTCTTTAGATAGGAGAAAGAACCAAATGCTAGAAAGTCACTTAATTTGGCATGTTGAGAATCGTAATTTGAGATCATTAGAACCTTCAGTTTCCACATTGACTGCATGAATGAGGGTAATGTGTAATTCCTGGCGGAAAAATTCAAAATTAGAACCTCAACTTCAGGTAGTTGCATCTCACACCAGCTTGATGGTAACATTTCACCTGCAAATTACTCATGTAAGAAAGTTTAAAAGGAGGGGGGAGGGAAGAAGGATCTCATATATTTCTGTGCGGTAAACCCAGTATAATTAAATGAAATTTACTTGCCTGAGTGGATCGAAACAAGCCTGGCATTTAATGGTTGGAACGCTTGCTCCCTCCAGATACAAGGAATGCCATCCTCTCTTTTGTCCATGATAAGTCTCTTATTCAAGTTTAAGTCTTGCTGCTGAAGACTCTGATGAATAGCCAAATCTCGCAGCAGATCATGCTGCACCACAAAGAGCTCATTGAAGTTTCCATCAATCTCCCCTGCATCTTTCCTGATGAATGATAAAAAGGTCAATTTCTAAGGAAATGTGTAAATGTAAGTGCACCGCGCGTGTGTGTGCGGGTTATAGGAGAACAATGGATATCAGCTTTTATGAATAATTGATAGAGAGCTCTTCCAATTCTTATTTTCTTTTATATAGTTTCGTTTGTCATTTGCTCTCACTATTAGTGCTATATTCATAACAATTTTGCCCACTGGAAATTAGAATAAAATCAAATTGCAAATAAAAGCAGACAGTATACCTTGTGCTCTCAACTAGATTAATAAGATTTCGACTTGATAGCTCAAGGAGGTTGACGTAGGCATCATCTTCATCTAGTCCATAACATTCAACCCAAATATCAACAAGAGCAGAGGCAGGGATCCTTTCATTTGCAGGAAAGGAACCCAAGTCCAGAAAGCACTGTCGCACCGTGTCATCCAAGAATTGTAAACTGGTGGCAAGACGATCAAGCAGATCCCTGTCAGAATTGAAAATGGACCCAACTTTTGACAGTTGCCTCTCAGTGTGTTGCCACTTTCTTCTAGGCTGCTGATGCAGTGAGCGACCAATGACCTTAATTGCCAGTGGGAATCCTTTACAACCTTTTACTATCTGTGTTTCAATGCCATCAAGTACCATCATTTAGTACAATTCTGCT
Organism: Buxus sempervirens; assembly: GCA_947561395.2. Taxonomy (NCBI): domain Eukaryota; kingdom Viridiplantae; phylum Streptophyta; class Magnoliopsida; order Buxales; family Buxaceae; genus Buxus; species Buxus sempervirens. The sequence goes on from OX387190.1 coordinate 37,470,411, forward strand.
TTAAACCTAAGCACTCTGGTCCAAATCAAGAGAGCAGTAAAGGAAAAATCAAAACACAATATATAGCAACATTTATGAATTTCAGCAGTCTGGAAATATACACCAAGAACAAGGTTATGATCTCTCTTTTTCCTATGACCCTAAAATGACACCTCCAAGAGAATAATTGTTGAAAAACAAACAGCAAAAATAAACAGGAAATCATAGCACAGGATGTATGACATCCTAAATTTTAGCTCTTCATAGAATTGAGTTTTTTTATCCATAAAGATGACGAGATATTATATGAATTTGTCATTAGAAGCCTTTGCCCGGTTTTATCATCTAATAGAAGCAGAAGAATTTTTTACTTCTTGCTAGAAAACCAATTGCCTAACTGATTTTTATCTTCAAGACTTGATTTTTGGGGCCATTGGTGCAAAGTCATATGAATACATATGCATTCAGGCACAACAATGGAATATTGATGAGAAGAGAGCAAATGATATCTGCATATTGTTAATAGTTATGTTTTAAATAATATGTTCATATGCAAGCACACACATTAATATGGAAGACAAATAAGGCACTCTTTATATGTTCATGAACATAGCAAAAATGCATGCATATAATGGTTAATAGACAAGGCACCTTGTTCACAAGATCGTCACGTGTTCTCTCATAGTTAGCCTCATTTGGGAATGCTGAGTGGCGAAAAAGGGTCATAGCGTCAGTGTCGCTTAACATTTTCAAAGAATATGTAGCATCAAATGTTTGAAATACTGTTCTTGATGTAACCAATATCTTGTATCCAAATATTCTGGACATAAACTTCTCAAGGACAGACTCTGACCAAACATCATCCAATACCAACAATAATGGTTCAGGTTCTCTCTGCTTTAGCACGAATCCTAGAGCGTTAACTGCATCTTCATCATTCTGAAACTCAGGCAAATTAGAATTGTGGACCATATGTTGAAATAATCTCTGAAGGGTGACCTTCAAGTTGGGTGAGCTTGAAATGGTTAAAAAGAAGATGTTCTCCCTGAATATGCCTGTCCAAGCAAAGTATAAGGAACAATTCTATTAAGAAAGACCCTGTATTGATCAATATTTTATTTTGTCAGCTGAAAGAGAGAATAAAAGTACATAAAACAACATTTAGTGACCAGTATTCTGCTCCCATTCAATCATCAATCACATCATTTATCCGAAAAAATTGTGTTTTCTTGATCCATGCAAAAAAAAAAATGATATGAATCTTTACAGTTGCAATTCAATTTCGTTCATAGCAGTTAAAATTAAAATGACCAAAAGAAAAAACATAAAAATAAAAATGAGGATCCGTAATGATTCAATTTGATTTGCTCTTTACCTCTAACTTGATCGTCTCGACAAAGCATAGCGGCCAACGTTGTCTTCCCGCATCCTCCGGGAGCGCAAAGTCCGAGTACGGACACGTCGTCTCTAAAAAGCTGCAGCTTCAAATGTTTGAGAGGCACATCTAATGCAACAGTAAGAGTTGACTTTTGAGGAACTGCACACCAACCCTCGCACACACCGGGAATTGAACTCGCACCTCTTCGGTCTCCCATTCCGTCCAACTTCCGACAGGCGTCTTTAACATCAACCAAGATCTGTTTGTTGTCAAGCCACATCTCCGCCTGCAAATCCATCTGAAAGAACCTGAGCAGAGCTGCGTTCAACTTGATGATCTTCTTGGCATAACGGTAGTTCTTGTAAATATTCCATAAAGGGGTGTTGGAGCACTTGCGAACAAGTTCCTTCCCACTATGCAACTGAAACAACAAGGCATCGATATCGGATCTCCGACGTTCCGTTAACAATCCGTCCAATTGCTTTACCTCGTTGACGAGGGGAATTACAAATTCAAGCGTGGACTTGAGTTGCTGCACGTAGGCTTTGCAACGGAAAGCCTTGTTATTCACATCTAAAATGACTCTCAACAACTCTCCCGCCACAGCCCCCAACACAATCTGTCCTGTAAATGCTAAGGCCATAAAGTTCTTCAAGCCTAATCGATCTTCTCTGGTAGATATAAGAAAGAAAGAAAAAAATGGAAATTAGGGCAAATTGACTGTTGTGGGAAGCAGAGATGTTGAATTACGTAGAAACCATTTTAGTGGAGAGTGGAGGACAAGAAGATATGCAATTCGAATAAAAAATGGAGGGAGACATCAACCCGACGCGAATCTGACGCGCAACCTCCTGATCTCCGTTCCCCTACGTAACCGGGCGCAAAAGCATTTCCTCTCGAGCCTCTCGAGCCAAAATCCAGTGGTTGTATTGTATGAAACCACCAACTGAGATGGAATTTGGATGTGTGAACTGTGAAGCCCTTTCTAAGGCATCTATCCGGGTGTTTCACACCGACACCTATGAGTGGCACCAGGTGAAATGCTTCCATACTTTAACTGCATAACCAATGACATCTAATCGTGCAAAAGCAACGCAAGTTCCCTTTTCAACTCCCCGCTTGAAAATCCGATTCTAATGTCAATGAGTCACATCTTAATCCGTTTACCGCCTGTTTTTGATTAAATATTCCCATTAAATTGAATTTTCTACCAATTAAATATCCATAGAATCGGATTCGGATCTTGGTGGATCCGATCCAAATCCGATCTATTTACAGCCCCAAACTGAGGTCAAAGAGCAATTTAAGCCTTCCAACTTTCTGCAGCAGTGATAAACACAAAAGTCTTATATTTAAAAAAAAAAGAGTGATTTTTGAGCTGCAGCACATTTCTACTGCTGGGTACGTTTATACAATACATGTACAAGACGCAGTGATGCTCTGGAAAATTTTCCTCATCAATGAAAACGCTGGTTGCGGAGGTCAACCCCAAGCCAATCTAAGTTGATGTTATCGTTGGGAACCATCACGATTAGGTTGGAGAGATGGATTTGGAGCGTTTCCCATAGACTGGCTGTTTCTTCATCACATATCACATCCTTAAGATACTCAAGACCCATGGTTGACCTTGGCAATTCACTCACTCTCCAGCACTGTCTCATGTCAAGTTTCCGTAAACCACACAACTCACCCATTCCTTCAGGCAGTTTCTTCAAGTTCAAACAGTCAGATAAATCAAGGAGCCTTAGCTTACGGAGTCTTCCAATTGAATCTGGCAATTCTAAGAGTCTGGTACACACGTGCAACCTTAGGACCTCTAAGTTTGTCATATTTCCAATTCCTTGAGGCAGTGCAGAAAGACTGTGACAATTGGTGATACTAAGCTTCTGCAGGTGGGTGATACCACAGATTTCCGGAGGCAATTCTGCTAGATCGTTGCAGTAGTCAATGTCAACCTCTTTGAGGTTCGGAAACATTGTGGGGTAACAGTTCCTGAATGCTTGCCCAACCTCACACATTACCAATGATATCTTATGTAAATTCTTCAAGGGGGCTGCAATTTCCCCAAGGGAAGGAACCACAATCTTCTCTAACCTGATCCTCTTTAGATAGGAGAAAGAACCAAATGCTAGAAAGTCACTTAATTTGGCATGTTGAGAATCGTAATTTGAGATCATTAGAACCTTCAGTTTCCACATTGACTGCATGAATGAGGGTAATGTGTAATTCCTGGCGGAAAAATTCAAAATTAGAACCTCAACTTCAGGTAGTTGCATCTCACACCAGCTTGATGGTAACATTTCACCTGCGAATTACTCATGAGTCATGATACATGGAAGAATGTTTAAAAAGAGGAGAGGATGTAGGGGGAAGAAGGATCTCATAAATTTCTGTGCGGTAATCCCAGTATAATTAAATGAAATTTACTGACCTGTGTGGATCGACACAAGCCTGGCATTCAATTGTTGGAACTTTTGCTCCCTCCAGATACTAGAAATGTCATCTTCTTTTTTGTCCATGATAAGTCTCTTATTCAAGTTTAAGTCTTGCTGCTGAAGGCTCTGATGAATAGCCAAATCTCTCAGCAGATCATGCTGTACCACAAAGAGCTCATTGAAGTTTCCATCTATCTCCCCTGCATCTTTCCTGATGAATGATAAAATGTTCAATTGCTAAGGAAATGTGTAAATGAAAGTGAGTACGTGCGTGCGTGTGTGCGTGTGCGCATTATAGGAAAACAATGGATATTAGTTACCAGCACCAATTCACATGCCCTTATATACTATTGATAAATGAAGATGATGATCTGACCACAAAAGGAGTCAGCTCCTACGAATAGTTGAAAGAAAGTTCTTCCAATTCTTATTTTCTTTTCTATAATTTCTTTTGTCATTTGCGCTCAATATTAGTGCTATGTTCATAGAAAATTTTCCAACAGGAAATAAAATAAAATCATATTGCAAATAAAATTAGACAGTATACCTTGTGCTCTCAACTAGATTAATGAGATTTTGACTTGATAGCTCAAGGAGGTTGACGTAGGCATCATCTTCATCTAGTCCATAACATTCAACCCAAATATCAACAAGAGCAGAGGCAGGGATCCTTCCATTTGCAGGAAAGGAACCCAAGTCCAGAAAGCACTGTCGCACCGTGTCATCCAAGAATTGTAAACTGGTGGCAAGACAATCAAGCAGGTCCCTGTCAGAATTGAAAATGGAGCCAACTTTTGACAGTTGCCTCTCAGTGTGTTGCCACTTTCTTCTAGGCTGCTGATGCAGTGAGCGACCAATGACCTTAATTGCCAGTGGGAATCCCTTACAACCTTCTACTATCTGTGTTTCAATGCCATCAAGTATCATCATTTAGTACAATTCTGCTTTAAACCTAAGCACTCTGGTCCAAATCAAGAGAGCAGTAAAGGAAAAATCAAAACACAATATGTAGCAACATTTATGTATTTCAGCAGTCTGGCAATATACACCAAGAACACGATTATGTCCTCTGTTTTTCCTATGATGCCTACAAGAGAATAATTGTTGAAAAACGAACAGCAAATATAAACAGGAAATCATAGCACAGGATGTATGATATCCTCAATTTTAACTCATCATAGAATTGAGTTCTTTGATCCATAAAGATGACAATGAGTTGAGTTACCCATCTTTCATAACCAACAAGAGATATTATATGAATTTGTCATTAGAAGCCTTTGCCTGGTTTTATCATCTAATAGAAGCAGAAGAATTTTTTACTTCTTGCTAGAAAACCAATTGCCTAATTGATTTTTATCTTCAAGACTTTACTTTTTGGGGTCGTCGGTGCAAAGTCATACGGCTACATATTCATTCAGGCACTACAATGGAATATTGATAAGAAGAGAGCAAATGATATCTGCATATTGTCAACAGTAATGTGTTTTAAATAATATGTTCATATGCAAGCACGCAGACTAATATAAAAGACAAATAAGGCACTCTTTGTATGCCCATGAACATAGCAAAAATGCAGGCACATAATGGTTAATAGACAAGGCACCTTGTTCACAAGATCGTCATCTGTTCTCTCAAAGTTAGCCTCATTTGGGAATGCTGAGTGGCGAAAAAGGGTCATAGCGTCAGGGTCGCTTAACATTTTCAAAGAATATGTAGCATCAAATGTTTGAAATACTGTTCTTGATGTAACCAATATCTTGTATCCAACTATTCTGAACATAAGCTTGTCAAGGACAGACACTGACCAAACATCATCCAATACCAACAATAATGGTTCAGGTTCTCTCTGCTTTAGCAGGAATCCTAGAACCTTAACTGCATCTTCATCATTCTGAAACTCAGGCAAATTAGACTTGTGGACCATCTGTTCAAATAATCTCTGAAGGGTGACCTTCAAGTTGGGTGAGCTTGAAATGGTTAAAAAGAAGATGTTCTCCCTGAATATGCCTGTCCAAGCAAAGTATAAGGAACAATTCTATTAAGAAAGACCGTGTATTGATCAATATTTTATTTTGTCAGCTGAAAGAGAGAAAAAAGTACTTTTTTTTTTGGTAAAAGAGAAAAAAGTACATAAAACAACATTTAGTGACCAGTATTCTGTTCCCATTCAATCATCAATCACATGATTTATCCGAAAAAATTGTGTTTTCTTGATCCATGAAAAAAAAATGATATGAATCTTTACAGTTGCAATTCAATTTCGTTCATAGCAATTAAAATTAAAATGACCAAAAGAAAAAAAAAAATGAGGATCCGTAATGATTCAATTTGATTTGCTCTTTACCTCTAACTTGATCGTCTCGACAAAGCATAGCGGCCAACGTTGTCTTCCCGCATCCTCCGGGAGCGCAAAGTCCGAGTACGGACACGTCGTCTCTAAAAAGCTGCAGCTTCAAATGTTTGAGAGGCACATCTAATGCAACAGTAAGAGTTGGCATTTGAGGAACTGCACACCAACCCTCGCACACACCGGGAATTGAACTCGCACCTCTTCGGTCTCCCATTCCGTCCAACTTCCGACAGGCGTCTTTAACATCAACCAAGATCTGTTTGGTGTCAAGCCACATCTCCGCCTGCAAATCCATCTGAAAGAACCTGAGCAGAGCTGCGTTCAATTTGATGATCTTCTTGGCATAACGGTAGTTCTTGTAAATATTCCATAAAGGGGTGTTGGAGCACTTGCGAACAAGTTCCTTCCCACTATGCAACTGAAACAACAAGGCATCGATATCGGATCTCCGACGTTCCGTTAACAATCCGTCCAATTGCTTTACCTCGTTGACGAGGGGAATTACGCATTCAAGCGTGGACTTGAGTTGCTGCACGTAGAATTTGCAACGGAAAGCTTTGTTATTCACATCTAAAATGACTCTCAACAACTCTCCTGCCACAGCCCCCAACACAATTTCTCCTGTAAATGCTAAGGCCATAAAGTTCTTCAAGTCTAATCGATCTTCTCTGATCGATGTAAGTAGGGAAATTAGGGCAAATTGACTGTTGTGGGAAGCAGAGATTTGGAATTACGTAGAAACCATTTTAGTGGAGAGTGGAGGGCAAGAAGAAACGCAATTCGAATCTAAAAAGGAGGAAGGAAGACATGAACCCGACGCGAATCGGACGCGCGAACTCCTCTTCATCTACATTCCGCCACGTAACCAGGTGCAAAATGCTTTTATACCTCTCGTCATGCATCTCTATAACGGATATTTTAGAAAACATTTCTTCAAGAGCCAAAATCCCTAATATCCATGAAACCACCGGCTGGATGGAGTTTGGATGTGTGGAGCCCTTCTGACATGGGCATCCATCCGAATGTGTTTCACATTGGAATCAGTGGTGCTCTTGTACTTTACTACATCTATTACTAATATAAAGAGAACTTGAAAGATTCGAACTTGATTTTATTTTTCTATGTCCGAATCGCCTTTTGGGGAGCATTTTTCTCAAGTTAGTTACGGAGAGCATTTTTCTGGATGGCCTACGTTCATCTCCGCGTAGTGCGTGTGCAGCCCCTAATAAACAGAAAAAAGGAACCAATGACATCTAATCGAGCAAAAGCAACGCAAGGACCTTTTCAATTTCCCGGCTTGACAAATGAAGCTGATGTCAAAGAGCAATTTAAGCAAGCAAACTCATGTCATTTGTCAGGGTTGCAACTTGCAAATGAGGAAAGCAAATCCTCTGCAACCCACGACATTACTGCAAGTCTGCAACCTTTACTACGACGAAGTCCGTTCGATTCGTGGCAGGTCGGGTCCGTTTCAGACCCGGCTAAACTTTCCCCCATTTCACTATTCACCATGGTTTAATAGCTACCTATTCATCTTTCCGGCGGCTATATAAACTTTTCTGACAGACTTCCCTCGTTGAAGCAACGCAAAAACAAACTAAACCAGAAAAATCCAGAGACCTTTCTTGTGATTACGGTGGAGCAACACAGAAACAAACTAAATCTATAAGAAAATTCCAAAGACCTTTCTTGTGAATAACAAACTAAATCTGTGGAGCAACATAGAAAAATCCAGAGACCTTTCTTCTGAATAACAAGTTTTTGGCGATCAAGCCATCACCAAGCGTTCAATCCAAAAGCCCACGGAAGACCAGCCTTTTCTCTTGTTGAATCTATTTCCTCTTTTGGCTGCGATTTCTCTCCTTCGGCTCTAAGAGAAGGTAGTATGGAACTCAGGTAGGACCTTACGCGACAGGACTGAAGGAGGAAGAAAAGAAATCGCTTGAGTTTGGCATGATTGGGTTCGGAGGGATCAAGATAGGAGAGGATTTGATAGCCGTTGGTGAGGTTCGTAGAAGGCATATAAGTGCCGGTGAAGAGATATTTCTTCTCTACTTTGAAACATCAAAGAGGACGAGGAAGCTCTTGCTGTCTATTACCTCGTGGCATGTTGTTTGGAAGTAGGGGTGACAATCGGTCGAATATGGATCAAATATATGTATATTTGTATTTGAATCTGAATTTTAGTAGATCTTAGATTTTAGATTCGTATTCGAACCACGGATCTAAATCCTATATTCGAATTCTCTAATTTCGATTTCGGATCGAATTCGAATATATATCCCATTCATTACCAGCTACTCAGAGAGGGATTTAAATGAGAAATGGGTTTGAACTTCAAATTTAAAGCACCACGCAACAGTGGATATTGAGCGACTAACAAAAAAAATCGTACCCCGGAACTTAGAACGACCGGCCTATTCTGGACAATGGAATTTCAAAGCAAAAAAGGTTTCAAAATAAGAGGTTTTGGAATTTGTTCTTTAAGTGGGTTTATAGGTATCAATCGCCGGAGGGTGGCAGCCACAAAGAGGAGAGAAAGTTTAAATTTAGAGCAAATCATTCTCTAAAGGTTTTTGGTTTTAGTTATGATGGTTCAACCGTAGTTTATAAATGGTCTACAGTCTAACCAATGTTTGCTCTGGGTTTATGTACAGGATATATATGATTTCGGTTGAATCCTATTCAGATCGGATATATGTATATTCGCATTTGAATCTAAAATTTTTTGGATCTTAGATTTCAGATCCGTATTCGAACCACGAATCTTAGATTTCGGATCGGATTCGCCAATTTCGAATCGGATTCGGATCAAATTTGGATACATATCCAACCCATTGCCAGCCCTACCTGAAACACCGTTGACTGATATTTTTGCATTTGAGACTTGAAGAACTCCTCTCTACCTTGGTTGTAGAAGTAGACAAGTGGTTAAAAATTTAAAAATAAAAATAGAAAAATCAAATGCCATTAAGGCTTTTAACGCTATGTATGGATGAGCTGCTCTTCTCCTTCACCTTCTTTAGGATTGGGGTGGTCTCAAGCAACTGGTCTTCTATGAACCTCTAATGAACCCTTTCTCCTCCCCACTTCCGCCGGAGCTCTTCGTTGTAGTCGCCGCAAAGCTCTTCAGGTCACCGGAGCAAAGGCTAGGGTGATAGACGCCACTGATTTCGGTGAGTCTCCCACAGAGTCGTATAACTAAGGTTAACCGAGTTTTGATTCCAGCAAGTCATGGGTTGGATGAGGTTAACATAACTATGGTTAACACCTAAACGCTTGCCACGCGTCGAATGGACTGCTTAATAGTAAAGGTCGCAATAAAGTGGTGCATCGTAGAGGATTTACTTTCGCAAAGGAGTCAAAGACAAGTTAAGCTTTGCGTGACTCACGTAAATTTCAAAGAATGTATGCACTCGACCAGGGTTGCTTATCAGTCCGGGCCTTCAAGGCCCAGAACATTTTGAGCGTGCTCGTATCCGACATAGCCCATCACCTATTTACAGATTCAATAAAGTTAGGAACCTACCCCTTTTTTTAGTGGATTGGATTAAAATGGAGTTAGGAACTTAGGACAAGCTTATAGATACAATAGGTTTTCATGATTGGTCCGGCGTACGTAACTTGCTGCATAATTAATGGGTTGAGTTGGGCCTTAAGGTCACGCATGCAGTTCCTTATCCGGTGGGTCAAAGTCAACCATATTTAGCCTAACACTAACCCATTGTTCTATCCACTTTTGATTAAATTAATGGAAAGAAAAGGGGGCTATCATAAGGTACAAGCTTATAAACAGTCCCTTTATCCAGAAAGAGAAACCTCAGGACATAAAAATCTATCTTCAATGGATGTGGCTGACCAAAGTATGTATCCTAGGTCATGCCAACTGAGAACATGCACCATATATTTGAAGTGTACATCATCACTACCAGTCGGATAACTGGTGATTAGGTAATACAATAGCAATGACTTGTTCTGCTACTCAACTTTTTCTTCCTTACTGTCATGGACGGCCTTTCTCTCCTTATCGTCATGGACAACCTCCTTCTTCTTTCTTTTAAACAGCCTCTCGTTAATGATGTTGTATAATTTTCTACTCTGCAACTTCATGCGCTGCACCCACTCCTTTATCTTGTCCTCGTACCTCTCATAGATCACAGGCACAGTCATACCCAACAAAATTCCTATTGACAACACAAGCCAGACCAATTCGTGAGCTACAGGAGACACCCAAACAGATTTGCGATTTGAGATTCATAGGAGAGAGCTTACCTATATAGGAAAGTGTAAGTAGATCGAACAAGCTTCCCAAAAATGAGAGCATCAGCAATCCAGCTACCGCTCCTGCGAACACATACCATTCTCCTTCTGCACCCACTCGAAACATCCATCGTACCCCTTCTTCCATCCATTCTCGAATGGAGTTCCCCAGGGAGATGGCTGAATCCTCTGCAACGTGCAATCTCGACATGCTCGGTGCTTCTCTGCGTTACAAACACAGTATTAATTCGGAACCTCTCACTTTCCCTTTCCCTATATATGCCTATGATATACATGGATGACGGTGTATATAATCAATAAAAGAGAGTTGCTTGCTTAATTACCTGCCGAAAATCCTATACATGTTTCCCCAAAAAAACAATATAATTACAACGGACATGGCCACCCAAGAAAGAAGTGTGATGAAGTTGAACTGATAAACTTCCAGCAGTACCCATAGTACTGTTGAAATGAAAAGAACCGATAAACTCAACTTCTTGTTCTTCCATAAAAATACGTCCCTCACAATATCTGCAACAAAGCAACTTTTAACTGGTAATTAAGGAAGCTCATTGGAGAGGGGGAGCAGGAGTGTTGAGTTATACAGTACCTTTTGTGGGTTGTGGTGATTGAGTTGTAGCAGACATTCTGAACGCAAAGGCGATGAAGATGAGAGAGTTGAAGGACAAGGGACGTTTATGTGTTGCTTGGGCTCCTGGGATTGAGAGGCGGTGGCTTGATCATTCTTGGTCTTGGCGTGACGACTGACAAGGCAACTTGGTTTACTCTGCGCCTTGCACCTGTCCGAAACGTGGAAGTCTTGAACCTCCGTGTAGGGCTCCCCCACCTTGCGATGGGCTGCTCCATAAGTTTTTATATTAATGTGGGAAAAAGGTTTGATGCGTGAGCTGGGTATTTTCTTAAATAGCCAGCATCAATACAAAACAAGACATGTTGATTTTCTGGGCGCGGGTCCAAAAACTTACAAATGGGAGCTTGACACGTTCTTATGAACAGTTTTGACTATGCGTATGTTGATGATCATCACCATTGATTAAAAAAAATAACTGAGGCAGCAGCTAGCGCAGAAAAAGTCTTTACAATTGCTACATATCGAAGGGGAAGAAAGAAATAAAAAAAAAAAGAAGGGGAAGAAAGAAAAACAGGGTTTTTAATCTCAATAAAGATTCAGAAGTGGCAATGAATGGATTGGGCTATTAATGAAGTAAAGTTATCCGAAGGAGACTTGGGCAAGAATAGGATGGGCCCAACATGACCCACTTCACATTCGACTTGAAGCTCGTTTCCAGAATCCAGAATCTCCACCAAACTTGTACTTGTGGATTTAACTTCTGCCCAAAAGAAAAATAAGAAGGGGAATTATTATCCGATTGCTTGTGTACCCTTTTAATTAAGAGTCGGATCGTGTGATTTCTTAAACCCCATCACTCCCCTTCTTCTTCTTCTTCTTCTTCTTCTTCTTCTTCTTCTTCTTTTTTCTCTCAATTTTTTTTTATAAAAAATAAAGATATTAGGGAAAGAAAAATGGGGCGAACTTGCATTAAGTTGTTTATTCTAAAATTATAATGTTTGATAAATACAAGTAGTTAAGTACTTTAGCAAGACAAAATCATATGAATTACGTTGAGGTTCAAATTATAAATATCTTTTTTCAACTTTTACTAATTTATTCGGTGATAAAAGTTTTATTGATTTTTAGAATACAACTTCTCTCATGAGCTACAAGGTGAAGTTGATATCAATTACTTCAATTTATCAGTTGCCTTCCTCTTCTAATTGTGGTCAATTTAATATCACCGAAAAAGAAAATAATCTTTCAATTAAATAATGCAAAATTTAAAGTAGGTAACCGAAAATTACTTTAAATATTGTTAGATTTAAAATAAATTTAAAGAGTCACAAGAACCAGACATCACTGAACACAAAAATTAAAAATTTGTGAACTGTGCCGTACCCCAAAATTAATTCATATGAAATAGAAATGTCCAATCTCATTTTATAATTAATGAAGGTGTCGCTTGTCACAGCAGTAAAGTCTCAGTGATGTTGTTCTTGAGAACTTGGTATAAATTAATTTATGCTGTATATTATATATAGTAGTGGATAAATGTGAGTTGGATCGTTTTGCTTGTACCTGGATTTCAAAGCCTCGTTCGTCTTTATCTTGTTTTTTGATGAATGATTGGACGGGTGTAAGTTTCACAAGATTATAAATATACTATGAGACTTTTACTTTAAAAAAGAAAAAAGTGCGTTTAATTGGTCTTCCCCGGAGAATATGTCGATAATTCAATAAAATACTGAAAAAATCTGTAAATAGACAAATAAAATTAAAATAAAAGGAAGAAGCCCGCCCACATAGAATCAATCAACGGTCAAATTCCGGCTTATTCTCTCAATTCTCAATCAAGCAGTCCAAACGGTGCATTATATCATCATATTGACCAAAATAAATAAATGTGGCACATAGCATTTGAGGGCCCCACATTGATTTATAGTCTACCGTGTTTCTGTTGTTGTTGTTAGAGCCATTATTTAAATATTTCAAATTGCACTGAAAGACAGACACTAAAGCTCCATGTTCTCCGAACACCTTGACATCATGACAAGGCCCTTTAACAAACCTAAACCCGATCTATTTTATACTTTCGCCCCTTTTTTTCCAACTCGTAAGTTGTGCCTTGTTTGGCGTTTATTTTTTATCAAAACCTTTCTTCTTCTTTTTCTTTTTTTTTTTTTTTGTTGAACTCAGGATATCCAGACCCATCCAATCGAAAAACCTTTTTTTATCAAAACATTATTCATGCATAAAACCTTTTCTTTGAATTTTATTTATTTATTAATTTGAAAGGCTTTTATGTGTGTTCAGTTACCATATAGCAAAAGAATTTTATGTAAATAAAATGAGTTGTAGACAAGCTTAGCATATTTCCAAGTTTACCACTACAAGGCCAAAAAGGTGAATTTGATGGTGATTCTGTGAGAACGATCTTTGAATTATTCTCGTTGTCGCACGGTCGGAGAATTTATTCTCTTACATCTCACCAAACGCTTACTTGTGGACTATATAAATCATTGGTAAAACTCATTCTAAACTACAAAATAAGTGCCAAACAAGGTCTTGCTTTCATTGAAATTGTGCCCCACTGATGTACATATAATTAAATATGCCCTTTCAACTTGATGCGGATCATTGCAATGCTCGACGTGCAGACCTTTAACTTTGGCAGTTCCTTCCTGTCTTTCTTCACCGCGATCGATCAGATACAAAAATAAAATACCAGTGAAGTTCGATGCCTTCAAAAACGTTTCCATCCTCGCTTTTCTGCTATTTTGTCATTTGATGTACTAGTGGGTGTATGTTCATACTACACATACATAGAAATTAGTTGTGATTAAAAATACTCAAGGGGTGTAATAGTCCTTTAAATCTTTTATACGCATTATATAGATATTGGCATAAACTTAGTGTATAGTTAGCAGAAATTAAAGTCTTAATTAAAATTTCAAAAATTTTAGTCAAACTCTATCTGTGATATAAGAATCAAAAAAAGCACTTAACCCAGTGAGGTGCCTTTTGGGGACAAAACCGTTCGAAGTTGTTACATTACCAACTCAATCGCTTGTCTACACTTTCAGATTCCACTATCAGAAACAGAACAATAATGAAGGCTTCTGAAGATCCTCAGATCCATTAATAATTTCATAAGCTATCTTCAGTTGCTCTCAGTAAATACTCAGGTTTGGGAACATAGGAGTCCCAACTAGGCAATGACGCATCCCGAACTTCAGTTCGCCGGCACGATACATAGAACTATGGACTGCTAAGCTAAAGAGGGGAGATGTTCGATGTTCAGGCCTTCCCAGCCAATGAATGAAGGTTTCTAAAGCATCATCTCTTCCGTCATCTTCGTCTCTGAAATGATATCTTGAGGTTTGATGCTACTACTTCCAGGTGCTAGTTTATTAGGAAGCCAAATCATAAATTGATTTCTTAACTAAACGACACAAGCACTCAAAACTTATTAAATCGACTAATTACTCTTCTGCGGTGTGATTGTCTTTTAAAGTTGAAATGGCTAATTTTTTCATTTGTTCGGGATTTAATTTAAGATGTACGTCTCTCTCCAGCAAATTGGCGTCTGGAAGTAGCGTAGCCCATTACCACATTTCTTTCATTTTTTTTTCCAGGTAAGACATTATGATCACATGTATGTATAGGGACATATCTTAATAAAATAACATTTTGTCAACCTAAAAAAAGTCAATCAGAGAGGAGAGAGTCTACATATTCATAAAAGACAAGATGACTGGTACCCTTTTAGGACGTAACATGCCTTTTTTTGATTCCCTTTGGTTTTTGTTTCCTTACAATTAATAATCTTCTGTCAGTTGATCTACTAAGGAATAAAATTGTCTATATATTTCCAACTCATGCGATTTGAACTGTGAAGCCTTGTGAGCAACCACCGAGGAGCAAACATTGCAAAGAGATCATTGCTATCACAGAATGGTACTAAGCTCTATACCTTGGACCTTGATCTGTATCTCTCTTTGAATTTTTTGTTTGATAACCCAATTGTATTGTGTGTAACCAGGGAATCTGCAAGGATGTTAAAACCGACCATGCGCCACGAAGAAGGCTGGGAGGTGTTAGAGCTACTCTCTTTGTTTATGGTAATGTCTTCTCATTCAAATCTCTTACAGGAGGAGTACTTGGTGATTGTTAGCCATTTGGATTATTTTTAGTCTAGGCTGTAGTATTATTCTTAACTCTGTTTGATGCCGTATATGCAGTTATGGAGGGGCTTGAGAACATGGCATTCGTCTCGAATGCCGTCAGTCTGGTCACTTACTTCTCTGGATATATGAACTTCAGCATAACTAAATCTGCTACCACGCTCACCAACTTCCTGGGGACCTCATTTATACTGGCCCTCTTCGGAGGATTCATTTCAGATACCTATTTGTCAAGATTCAAGACCTGTATCCTCTTTGGATGCATCGAATTGGTGGTAAGCTGCCTCTGAAACTTTCACTCTTCACCATCAAACTCTATTTATTTAATTATTTTAGAAGAAAGAATTCCATTTCTTTTTTCACTATATCGATCAGCACTATATTTCCACTTTGAATTAACTACATTTGTTTCATAAGCACTGTCGTTTAACAATACCAACGATCACCAACACCACGGAGGGATGCTACAAATTAAGCAGCGTTCACAAAAAGGAAAAATAAGAAGTTTTATTTTACAGGTTGAAAATGCAGTGGGTTGCATTAAATTTCAGCATTCTACGAATAAATATTGAAGTTGAATATTGAAGCCAACAACCATATCATTATCGTGATAGTTGGTGGTATTATCATAAAATTTTTGTTCCCCAATAGTCAATTCCATCATATATATATTTGATGATTCAATCCATGACATATTTGTCTGCTGGGAGTAGGAAGGTGAGTTGGCTTTGAAACATGATTTCACCATTACAAGACACCACCTTCTACTGTCAGCCACAGATGCCTTTTCCTCTTTTTTTTTTAAAATTTTTTAGGGATAGGTTTGATTAGTTAATTTAGTCAATTTAATAGGGACAAGCATATGTGTGGATCAATGGATTCATGACTTTTCCAGCTATCACAGACCTGCAATATCATATTCACCATTAACTCTAAAATGTTCACTGTAGGGATATGCCCTCCTCACGGTGCAAGCTCACTTGCAAGTACTAAGACCCTTACCATGCAAAGATGTGGCACGAAGCGACGGGAATCAATGCCAGGCCGCTAACAATGGCCAACTTGCAGTCTTTTTCGCCGGTCTTTATCTGGTCGCATTCGGCACCAGCGGTGTCAAAGCGGCATTGCCGTCACTGGGAGCTGACCAATTCGACAAAAATAACCCCAAGGAGGCACGTCTTCTTTCCAGTTTCTTCAACTGGTTCCTGTTCAGCCTTACCATCGGATCCATAATCGGCACCTCATTTTTGGTATGGATCAGTACCAACGAAGGCTGGGAATGGTCGTTTGGAGTGTGTACCATAGCCCTCTTCTTTGCGGTGTTGTTCCTTTGGATGGGTAGATCTGTCTATCGCCACAATGTTCCCAGTGGAAGCCCCCTCCTTCGAATTCTCCAGGTGTTCGTCGCTGCGCTTCGGAATCGAAATCTTCCGATGCCGGAGCTCACAAGCGATTTACATGATATTCATGACAAGGAAGCAGGGATAGAAACTGAAACTCTTCAGAGAACTGATCAATTCAGGTAACCTTCAAGGATCTGGGTTTTTCTTAGGAGCGTAGTAGTAGTATTTTAATCGAAGTGCAATTTTTTGTTTGAATCTCTATGAACCTTTACAGATGCTTGGATCGAGCGGCGATCCTGACAACAAGCTCCGGCCCCACGTCGGCATCAAGCGTACCAGGACCCTGGCGGATTTGTACGGTGACGCAAGTAGAGGAGACCAAGATCCTCATCCGAATGCTCCCCATCATCGTCAGCACTGTTTTCATGAATACATGTTTGGCCCAACTCCAAACCTTCTCAATTCAACAAAGTGTCACCATGGACACGCGGCTCCTGGGCTTCCGGGTTCCCGGACCTTCACTGCCGATCATCCCCTTGATATTCATGATGATCCTCATCCCCATCTACGACCGTATCTTCGTCCCAATTGCAAGAAGGTTCACGGGGATCCCCACCGGTATTCGGCACCTCCAACGAATTGGGATTGGGCTTGTTCTATCAGCAGTGTCGATGGCTGTTGCCGGAATCATCGAAAAACACCGGAAATCAGTGGCTGTTGAACATAACATGGTGGACTCGATAGAGCCACTGCCGATCAGTGTGTTTTGGCTGGGGTTTCAGTATGCCATATTTGGTGCGGCTGATATGTTTACACTGGTGGGATTGCTAGAATTCTTCTATGCAGAAAGCTCAGTGGGTATGAGGTCCATAAGTACAGCCATTTCATGGTGCTCATTAGCTTTTGGGTACTTTTTGAGCTCAGTGGTGGTGGGGGTGGTGAATAAAGCCAGTGGTGGGTGGCTGGCCAGTAACAACTTGAATAGAGATAAGTTGGATTACTTCTATTGGCTACTGGCAGGGATCAGTGTCCTGAATTTTGGATTTTATTTGCTCTGTGCCTCCTGGTATAGGTATAAGCAGGTGGAGGTGAAGCAAACCAACAAAGATGGAGGTAAAAATGGCGAGAGTAAAGCTGTATCTGTAAGGGCTAGAAGTGAAGGATGAGCACTGTTTCGTTCATGTTTTCAACTAGGGATATATTAGTTTTGCAGTTTGCACCATTTATTCTCTTGCTCCGAGGCAGGACATGAGAAGAGTATACTGTGCTTGTAGTCGCACGTGCAATACTGCACGTATACGAACCGCAAACGGTTTATTGGGTGCTGTGTGGGCCGGGTAAGGCGTTGGTTGTTGCTAATGATGGTAAAATTAAACTTTGGAAGAGGCATTATGAGGAAAATAAATGTCCAACCAAAATGGTTTGGCTTGTTTTATAATAGTAATAGATATATAAATAAGGGATTTAGAGTGTGTTATATAGAATATATTGTTAAGGGCTTTGTATAAACCCCCTCACATGTTTTCTTATCTTTATGAAGATCCGGTCTAGTCTCCTCACTATACTGTAGAAATGAAATTAATGCTTTCAATGTCATTTTCTCTTCCAATTAATCCCGTTATACGAAGAAGATAGATAATTGCTGTTGGTGTCAAAATTTCCTCGCTTTCTCACTCTTTCTCAGTCATGGTGCTAGCGAACATTTCTGCGAATTCTGAAGAAGATTCAAATCATCGTACTTCGCTGGAGAAACCTTGTTCATTGCTTGCAGAAAGGATCTAGGCCTCGCCTGGACCTCCGGATGTTTTGCTAGAGACAGAGGAATCAGCAATTTTCTTCGCTAAAGAACCATTGTGCTTGGACGAACAGGAAAAACAATTAGATCCTCCCTTAGAATCGACAATGGCCAAGGAATGTTTCAATTTGCTGATGAAAGAAGAGTTGCAATAGTCCTAATTAGAAAAATCTAGAGACCTTTCTTGTGATAATAGAAGCAACACAGAAACAAACTAAACCTGTAAGAATGCAAAACTCTGGAAACATTTCAAAAGGTCTGAATAACAAGTTTTTGCGCTCAAGCCATCACCAAGCGTTCGTGTGAGTCTTGATAACTATGATCCCTTGTCTTCTCCTGCAAATAGAATGAACGGAGCTCGTATGAACTTGGAGAATAATTCAATGACTAATGAAGCATGGGAAGATTTGAAAAAGTCAACCGTGAATTACAAAGGAAAGCTAGTTTTGTTTTTGGAGTTTTGCATTCTTACAGATTTAGTTTTTTTCTATATTGCTCCACCATTATCACAAGAAAGGTCTATGGATTTTTCTGATTTGGAGTGTTGCAACTCTTCTTCATCAGCGAATTGGAACATTCCTCAGCTGTCGTTGATTCTGAGGGAGGATTTGACAATTTTTCCTACCCATCCAAGCACAATGGTTCTTCAGCGAAGAAACCTGTGGATTCCTCCATCTCCAGCAAAACATCCGAAGGTTCAAACAAGGCCTGAATCCTTTCTCCAGGCAATGAACAAGGTTTCTTCAGCGAAGTATAGCGATTTGAATCTTCTTTGGAATTCGCAGAAATGCTCGCCGACACCATGACTGAGAAAGAGTGAGAAATGGAGAGAGATACTTTCAGGAGAGAGCGATATTTCAACAAGGGAAGTCTGCAGGAAAAGTTCATATGGCCGCTGTGCGCGCGTCGATCCACAGGCCGCACGTCGCTGACTAGGATCTCCTTGGGAGGAATGGAGAATGAGAGTCGCCACTGCCTGATGGGGTGCAGGCAGACACCTGGGTGTCTAATGCTTGTCTATTGGGTGGTCTGCGGCTTGAGATTCTGTTTAAGTGCCTGATTACGGTTCAAGGAAGTCCGTAGACACCCCGGTCTACCCCGTCAAGTGACAGGTCCCTTGGGTTATCCTTTAATTTTGATTTAGTCAACTCACTTATCAATATGTATGTTTGATTGAGTCTTGGTGGGACCACATGTGTGGTGTAGATCCCTTTAATTAATTTTATCTCTTGTAGCTCAAGTGATCTAGGTCTGGAGTGTGGGCCCCGTTGGAAGGCTAGCAAGATGCCAAGTTAGACTGGGAGATGGTATAAATCCCAATTAGGGTTGCTATATAGGGCAGCACCCTTTCTGGTTCAAGGTTTGTTGGTTGGAATGGGTGGGCCCCGTTGGAAGGCTCATAGATACTCAATTTGGGCCCACTGGGCCCAAGGCCCATGTTGGGTTAGGGAATGACCCAAAACCCTATTGGACTTACTTGAAAGGATTAGAATAAACAAGGGATTAAGGAATCTGTATTTTTAGGGTTTTCTGGGTATAACAAAAATTAAATTTCGGTTACACCATTTCTAGATTTCTAGGCATGACCGAAATTATATTTCAGTCATACCATTTATTGTTATAGCCGAAATATAATTTCAACTATGAAGAAAAATCAGTTTGCCCGACCTATGTTTTCGAGCAAACTGAAAAAAAAAGTCAATTTTTGTATTTTTCAAGGGGGTTGGGTTCTCTGGTCCATTAGGGAGACCAGGGACTATGCGGGCCCCTCTGTGGGCCCACACAGTGGTCTGTGCAAAGGGCTTTGAGCTTGATGAAGCCAATTTGATAAGTTTCAAACCATGAGGTGGAAAGATGAAGCTTGGTGCCTTCCCTCCCACCTTGAACTAGAGTTCTAGAGATAGAACAGGGACCTTAGATGTCCCTGTTCTTGTGCTAAAATACAGCCCTCCTTCCTCCGTGAGGAAGGGAAGGAAGATGGCCCGAATGGCCTGTGTCTTGGACTTTCGGCCACACCATGGGACATGCTCAATCAATCATTCAAATACTCACAAAAAAATATACAATAAGGGAGCCTCAAGACATGCTGAAATTGGTGGACTAGTGTGTGTGCTACACATGCTAGTGTTCATGTTAATGAAGTGAAGCTAAGAGAGAAAAAAATGCTAAGCATGCATTCTAGGGGAGCACCATGCATGTGCAACATACCCCTATGGGTGTGCGCTGCTTGCAAAATACATCAAAAAAAGATGGAAGGATGCCATTGATGTGGTGTGTGAAACATGCACTTGTGTACTCATATAAAGCCACTCATTCAAAATATTCAACATCATGGAACATCGCAAATAGAGACATGTTAAATTTGTCTAAAGCATCGTATAAAGAAGGGATAGAAGGGGATTTTAAGGGGTACATTGGATTTGGAGTAAGAAGAAGAAGGGAGAACATGCTCTCCCATAAACGAAAAGAAACATAAAAGTGGGCTAAGATGAGACTTTAAGTGATTTTTATCCTCTCATCCCCTCCCATTTTGGCTTGATCTTCCTCCCCTCGCCATGGGAGTTCTCTCTTGAAGGAGAGAATAAATAAAGAAAAGTGGAGCAAAATAGAAAGAAAAGCTTGCTAAAATGAAAGACTAGCACATGAGCCAAAACATGCTTGTATTTATCTAAAACTCATATATGCCATAAAAAATTGGTAGGAAAGCTTACTGTTGACACATGATTTTTGCACCCACAAAAGAAAGAAAATAAAAAGTCAAACTAAAAATTCAAACCCTAAGGGGGTCAAAAATTGACTTTTTGATTCAAAGAGAGTTGGCCATCAAACCTCATCTCATTAAAAAGAGCACTTCGACACGGTTCTAATGCAACTGAGTTTGTTGGAATCTGAGTCCGAATGAGGAAGGTATGAGTTGGTCAAACTTTTGGGGAGCGAAAAGTTGACTTTTTGCTCGACCCCAATTCAGCTGCCCAAATTGATCCTAATAAAAAGGTGGTTCCGAGCTGATTCCAACGACACTAAGTTTGCGGAAATCGGACATCGGACGAAGAAGTTATGGGCAATTGAAGATTCAAGAAAACTGCCTGTGTGACAAAACAACAGCAAAAAGCAGAATAAACCAATAAAATAAATAAAATAATCATTTAATAAAAATATCTTAAATATTTTAATAATATAATAATAAAGAATCTCAGATTTTTTAATAAAATAATCAAAAATCGGAATCAAATCTTAAATAAAACCAAATTGGATAATGGGTTGAAATCCACACATTTAAAAAACGTGCTCGACCGCATTTTAAGTGCGATCAAGGCACGACCGCACTTAAAATGTGGTCAAAGCTTCTAGAAGCGGGACATGTGTCCCGTATGGGCAAACAACTGGCAAATTCGATGCGATTTCGCACACATGGGCGGCCGACCGCATTTCAAATGCGGTCATGCCCTGATCGCATTTGAAATGCGGTCACGATTTTTTTGCCTATAAAAAGGGGGGCCAGCCCCCCCCCCCCCCCCCCCCCCCCCCATTTCTACAAGCTGGTCCCCTACAGCCCCTCTACTCTCCCTTTTGGCCTTTTCCACGTCCAAACCCTGCCCAGACTCTGTCACTTTCAAAACCAAATCCCAAAATACCCAAAACACCCCTAGATTATACCCTTTCCACCCACTTGCAGCCCTTTTTAACCCAAAAGTAAGGAACCTCTTCTCAAGTTCATTTTGGGAAATCCATTGGAGTGCGGAAGCGCTGCAAAAATCACACGGAGAACCATCACACATTAGAAACAAGAAGGTAACAGCAAAAGTGTACTTCCGGTAACATTGTGTTTAATATATATTAAATTTGACTTTTTCTGCTTTAGTTTTATTTACTATTTGTTTTACCACCTGCTCCTCACCCTTATCTGCTTTGTCTTGTATGGACTTGGTCTCTCCGTGGTGAGAGAGAGACCTCCACTTGAGAGAAGTAGAATGGCTTTGTGAAAGTCTAAAAAAAGCAACTTAGACTAACAGAGTTTTCATGGAAAATCAACTAATTTGTTTTTTCCATTTACCCAAGAGAATTTTTGTCCTTCTAATAAATCTCTTGTATCCCACATTCCCTCTCTCTTACCCTTCTTGACAGCAAGCATGGGTGATCCAAAGAGAACCTTGAAGAATGCGAAAAGGAGGAAAAGAAGACCTCTTGGACCATGTGAAGACAATACATCACCATGCAGATGCCGTAAATCCCCAATAGTGACTGGCAAATGAAGAAGAGAACAAAGGATTCAATTCCTAAGCAAACTGTCGCAAAAATTGAAAATTGGACGGAAAACCGCACTTGCAGTGCGGTTCGGTGTTAACCGCACTTAATATGCGGTCTGGCTTGAACTGCATTGCATCTGCGGTTTAGACCAAACTGCACTGTAAATGCAGTCAGATTAAAAAGTAACTAAAAAATCAATTTTTTTCAGCCCAGTTGGACTTGATCTGACCCAAACTGGCTTGACTCGACCCAATGAGATGTTTGGGTTGTTCTAAGCCCACTTGTGGACCGTGGGCCTAAATGGGCCCACCAAGGCCTCCTTGACCCACCTATGGGGCCCACATTTTGACCGGCCCAAACCAGACCCGTTTCCAACAAACAGGCCCAAGGCCACTTACATATTGGCTATGGGGCCAAACACAAGCCCACTAAGCCTTTAAAATAATTAACTAATTCAATAAATAGCTTAAACCAAAAAGGGTTACCCAATAACCCTACAGGGCCCAAGCCCAATCTTGGCATCCAACAGGCCTTCCAACGAGGTCTGTATCCGACCCACCTCACTTAAATAGAAAGATTAAAAAAAATGAAATAAAAGGGGCTCACATCTTCAAAGGACCCCACCAGACCCAAAAAGAGACATACTGGTCTAGAAAAAGGTGAATTTGACTCAAAAACCAGGGAGACCCGTCAGACCGACGGGGCAGGCCGGGCGGGGGTGTCTTCGGACTTCCCCGGACGTAACCAAGGACTTAGCCAGATCTCTAATAAGCCGTAGACCAGACTTAGACCCGGATAACCACTTCCCGTGTCTGCCTGCACTTCTTAGGCAATGGCGACTCCGAATGTCCCGAGGCACGCACGAACCCACGTACGCCCTGTGTGCGATCTAAAAACTTGGTTGAGTTTATCCAGACGATTTACCTAAAAAACTCATCTGAGTTTTTTGGAAAATCATCCGAGTAACAAGCTTGTAATACTTGCCTAATGGACAGTTGATTTAAAAAAGACTCTTTCTAAACAAATCATAAATTATAGATACTCTTTTGGATGTTAATATAAAATTTTCTATATATATTTTTATTTCCTATAATAATGAAACCGTTTATTTAAAAGTTATGGGAGCTTTCTTCTTCAATGTTATCTTCAAATCTAAAAACTATTGTTGGATAATAAGAATAAAACCAGCGTATAGAACAAAAGATATCTTGGTTTTTAGAGATTATGGAGACTAAGAACTTCTCAAATCTAAATATCTTACAATAAATTGTCAAATCTAAATCTGAAATTATAATATATAAATTTTTAGTTTTATATTTTTATTTCTTTTTTAGGTTTATAAACTATATCTTTTGCTCGTAAATTAATATAAAAAACAATTAAACACTGGAACGGAACCAATTAAACCCGATCGCAAAGTGGACTTAATTACCTGTACCATCACTTCGCTTTTCTTCTTCTACTCTCAATTACCTGTACACTTTCTCGTCACTTTCGACGAGTGTATCCCTTTGTTTCTTTTTGGCAGGTTCTGTAGATTGGAATTTGTAGGAAGAAACATCAAAGTTTGTAGTCGTTAATGTGAAAAGGAAAGTAACAAGAAGTTACACCTACACCAACACTTCCCAGAGTAAACCTGGCTGTTTAATGGGCTAAAATTCTAATCCTTGACCAGCCAGCAGCACAAGCTTATCTAAAACCATCCAATCAGTCGCGACACCGAGTCGTGACGAAGCAAAGCAGAAGCAAGTGATCCATAAGAGTAGTCTTTCTATTAGCTAGAACTCCCAACTGTAAGCACAATAATTGGGAGTAACTCGAACCTTCCTTGGGACATCGTTGGCCCAAGTTCTAAGTGGTTTAAAATCAACCGCATTCAAGGTTTAAAAATCAATTGGTGAACGTAGAAGTTCTTAAGAACAACAGCAAGACACCAAACGAGATCTCCAACATTGTAGCAGAAACTATATGAAGCAGTTTCCGTATATAAACTTCTTATTTAAAAATATTAGTCTTGGGATTTTCTTACCCAATTCGGATCGATCTAGTAAAATAAGGCTCAGTAAAGGAAAAGAAACTCAAAACTGCACGAAATACATGCAAACAGGTGCAGCAGCGCCATACATACCATTTGTGCTACTTCAATTCATACGATCAATAAAAAGATGAGGACCATAAATTCATGGGAGATTATCAGAAGCAATCACACTTTCACTTCGTCTAGAACCAGTTTTGATTCCTGCCATGCATCCTATGTCAATTTGAATTGTTGTCCCCCGTTAAGTACTAATAAGAATGCTTTTAAACTGCATCAATTGCCAAATTGCTTCCTACAAAAATTTTAATGGGCCTTTCTTCTGCTTCATACGAGTGGGTGGCACGTGCATAATGCAGGTAAGTGTGCATGAGTTATACTACTTGGTTATGCATTTATATGCAAGTTATACTACTTGATTCTCCAGCAGGTGTGTTAATTAGAAACAAAAGTCAATACAAACAAAAAGGAAGGGCTCTTTGGCAGCAGGAATCTATGAGGCTTGCTTCATTGAATAATACAGATATGGACGCATTTGAATCGTGGATTGTTAGAACCAAAATAAATAACCTGCAATAAAATACGCTCAAAGAAACGAACCCAACACACCCAAGAAAGAAGAAGAGAAGAATCCTTCTATTACTTCATAAAAGACAGTACCACGTTCCTCTAATACTTCATAAAAGAATCCTAATGACACTAAAATTTAAACACAAAAAGATAAGACACTAAACTTAAAACACTAAAAACGTAACCTCTACTAAACCAAGGAACTTTGATTTAATTATTTCTAACATGGATGACCAAAAGGACACGGAGAAGTTTTGAAAATGTATCAACCGTGGTTAAAAGACTTTTGAGAATCAAGCTTAATTCCCCCCAGTTTCTGAGCCAAATAAACTGGTCGCATAGTTATGATTAATTTGTTAGTCATCAAAACTGGAATTAGCTCATACGTTCTTCATTTCGACTTCACTAAAATCAGTTGTTCAATTCTCCTAAAAATCAACATACATGCGCTTCAAGTCATCATAGATTTGTTGAAGGTTGCAATCTTATCGCTAATGACACCTTATGGGTGCAACCATGAGAATTAAACTCTTTACTTGCAAAAGAAATTAAACAAAATCCTTCTCGTGTAACAGGCTGAGTTACTTATATATATGTCTGTGCTGGCTAGAGAGAGGGAGAGAGAGAGATCCACTTTGTTTCTCGAGCTTGCGATGAGAATATTTCTCGATATTAAAACCAAATATTTACATGTGTCTGCGTATGTGTGTGTGTGTGTGTTTCAGTACTGAAAGGATATGTCTGCGGATTTCTGGGAAGCAGAAAAGAGCAGACAACCCTTTAACACAAGGCTGCAGGTGAAACACTTACAACTGCGAGAATCGAATCAATTGCTGTTTCCGGCAACCCGTCAAAGGCTGCTTTAACGCTTTGTTCACAACCTTTTTTCCAAATAATAACAGGGACGGAATCTCCATGGGACAGCTCACCAGGCCACCACCTTCACGGCAACTCCTTAATCTAGGAAGAAGAGAGGAAAGAGGAAGGCAAAATCCTAGATGCTTGAGAACTCAGCAGATAAGCACCGCTCTATGCTTGGGTTTGTTCTTCCTAAACGACCTAAACAATTGGAAAGTTCATGAAAGGAAATGAAGAAAAGTGAGGATGCTATTAGTTAAAAATCTTATATTCTTCAGTTCTACGATGAACTCTTGCTTGCACTGTAGAGTAAGGAAAACAACAGCCATTTTCTGTAGACCTTTAGATGGAGAAAAGAATATATTTTGGTGAGTTGGACGCAGTGTTTGAACTGGGTTCTTCTCATAAAAATCAACAACATTTGGAGGTACCTACCAATGATCATTTTCCTTATACCATTTCCTTCTTCTTAGTCCTTACAACATTCTCACAAGTTAACAAACCCTAAAGCACACAAGCAAAAAAGCAAAAGAACCTACTGAGTCTACAAACACATTCATATACCACGCCAGAAAAACCACAAAAGCAAAGAACATAAACATATGAAAGAGAAAAAGAAAAGCACAATAGTCTCAAGGATATGCACCATGGGTCGAGGGCAAATCAGACCATGATAACGTCGGGTTCCAATATCCCAATTCCCCTCCGGAAACAGGAGCTGGTTCCATGATGGGAGAAGAGGAAGAAGTCACATTACTTCGTACTGTTTGTGAATGATCATTGAAGTAATTCGCGGACGATCTGAGCCTTTGATAAAGTTCTTGAATCCCCGTGTTCTGGGCTTCACCTAGTAAGAAGGTGTGTTGCTGTTGGATGTTGTGGGTTTGATGGTGCTGTAAGGGTTGATGTTGATTGTTTCTCCAGAATGAGTTGCACAGACCAAGAGGGACATGGCTGATGGGATCAAGGACCAAGGTTCGTCCATTTAATGCACCTGTTGCCACTGCTGACTCCGAGGCCATATGGGATCCAATCATACCAGTACCCTCTTCCTTGATGGAACCGGAAGATATGAGATTAGTACTAGGGTTAGGGTTTTGAGTGGCTCTTAGGAAGGCTAATAGTTGAGAATTCTGCGGTGAAGGCCATAGAATCTGGTTGGATGGAAGCTCGTGATCGAATCCACTTCCAAGGTTAGATTTGGAGGTGTCGGATGACGTTGCCCTGACTTTACCAGTGCTTGCTTTTCCAGCAGGGCTGGAAACGGTAGTGTTCTTGTTTTTCCGGCAGCCGCCTCCGATGGGAACATTGCGGAGAGCACCTCCTTTGGTCCAGTACCTCCGGCAGGTCTTACAGAAGTGACGAGGCTGAGTGAGATTATAGTTGTTGTAGTAACAGAACTTGGTATTGGATGAATCGCATCTTGGGCACCTAAGATTCTGATGATCCGAAGATGTAGTTGCAGTATTAGTCGTACTAGTTGCTGATGTAGTAGATGAAGAGGAAGGAGAAAGTGAAGGAGAAGAAGAAGGTGAGCCTTCTAAAACTATTCCACCAATAGAGATTTTCCTCTCTCCTCCTACTAGTCCTGCAGCTCCTCCTAACAGCTCTTGAATCATCTTTTCTTCTTTGTAAATCTACAAAAATCCAAAACACGAAAAGCAAAGATGGTGAGTCTTTTTTTGAGTGGTGGAAAAAGCTAAAGAAAGTAGGTTTTGTTGTGTTTTCTCTACGTGAGAGAGAAGGGAGGTGGAAACAGGACTTGCCTTTGGGAATTCAGTAAGATGGTTTTGTTAGACAGCTTTGTGTGGATGTAAAAAGAACCGGAGGGTTGGTGGTGGCGAAGCTTTAATATAGATGTTAGAAGAAAGAAACCAGAAACCAGAGTGGTATATCTAAAACAAAAGGTAGTGGTATTGGCTTTGGATCGAGAGCTGCGGATGTAAGTGGTTTTGGCCCAAGGCTATGGATATTTTCTCTATTTCCCAATATACCCTTCTGATCACACTTTTTAGATTATTTTTTGAGTTTGGCCGGTACACTTTTTAGATTATGGAAAACCAAATTTGATAAGAAACATTATTATCCTCATCATTCAAATGACAGTAGCAGGAAATGTTTAACGAATTAATGATTAAAACAATCTTTTTTCTGTTCCTCACCTAGGCATTACCAAAACAGACTATTATGGGTGCTCATGTCATTTATTAGATGAGTTTTTCCTATTATTATTTATTTATAAGTGAGCACGTACTTTTCTATTTAGATAGATAATTTTTTTGATGAAATTTTTAGATAGATAATTAGAATGTTATCCTAGTGCTGTTGCATTGAATCCACCAACGATTTGCTTAGCTCCACATTAAAAAAGGAAAAAAAAACTATAAAGGAAATTTTGTGGGTGATGCAAGTGGAGAGGAGATTTGAAGGCTTATAATAATAGCAATTAAGTGATTTCAAAGAAAAATAAATCTTATATAAATGGTCCCGTGTCTTCCTCTTGAAGATGCTCGTTCAAAGACAATGATTACGAGTTCAATGAGGGGGGCTTATCACGTGGAAGTACGTGTAAAGTGGATAACCCAATTACGAAGGCTCTTCCCGAAACTTATGGCTTGAATCAAGTCAAGCCATCCCACGTACAAGCAAGATCCTTCCCACGTGCGGATTTGAGGCCCTTTTTAAGTTTTAACTAATTATACACAAGTTTGATCATGGTGGGTCAATAGGAGCTGTTCATGGAGAGCGTTTCACTTAGTGTACCATCCGATGGTGCCAATGTGAAACGCACCATGGATGCCCATGTCACGAGGGGACCCACACATCCAAGCTCCATCCTAATCGATGGTCTCACAGAACCACCTGATTTTGACTCTAGAGGAAATGCTTTCGTTCATGGGACATGCATAAGAGATCTAAATATTAATGCAGTGGATGTATATATTTAATTTACCCGTGTGTGAAATCAAATAAAGTGATTGATGTGGTCTCTTATTCCTCACAGATGTGGAATTAAGATAGAAATTAGCCCACTCTTAGCCACATAATTTCACTAAACTAGTTTAATTAAGCCTTGCAAGGTTTAAAATAATGTGTCATATCATAGGAAATTTTGAATAACTTGCCCACTTGACTCTTAAATCTTTTTCACACTTTGATCTTACAGCAATCTTCCAGTAAACTTGGTCGTTTTGTGTCGGCAAGTCATTCAATATTAGGTGGGATGATAATTCAAATTCATCTACATCTATGAATGTAAGTTGCATGCAGGCACGTGCGCATACGCACACACACGCACACGCACAAGCACACACGTACTGTAATTGAAAGTAAGCTGCACATATGGATGGTGTCACTGTGGTATGACAAACAAGAGATCTGGGCCATGGATATTAAACTGAGAAGCATCAGCCATCTAAGAGCAGGTTTAAATTAAAAATATGGTCTTACCCACTCAAGTACAAGCAAGGTTTTGAAGCATATCCTAAGAGGATGTGCTAGTGCTATATCGATTATCGACAATGATTTGTGGGTGGTTAGTGTCCGTGCTTGATTTACATGTGAACAACGAAGGGTTCTTTGAATTTGTCGTTCCAATAAAAAGATTTAACCATGAAAGAGAGAAAAAAGAAGTGGGGTAGATGAGAAAGGAGGCTGAGGGACGGGAACAAGAGGGGGTCTACATGTCCCAATTAAATTCATGGATCTACTCATCAATCACCGTAACGAAATTGACTGAAGATTATCAGTTATCTTAATTATCGGGAAAGATACAGTCTTTATGCGGTATTACTTCAGCTACAAGATAATCTCTAGATTTCAAAGACGATATATTAAACAAAAGTGGTAATCTCCATCATATATAGTACATTCTTCTCACTTTTAAATGTCTTTTTTCTCTACAGATTTCTATCGTTCTCAGTGGAGCAGTACTCGAATAAAGGAACATAGATTAGGAATTAACCTGCGTCAAATCTAATTCAATCTCAAATGGATTGTTGCTTTAGTTAGTTAGTAACCCTCTTACATAGGATACTCTTTACTTTTTCTATCGACATCGTAGTCTAAGGTTCAGCAGCCATGAATCATCATCAGCATATTCGATTTAGTGGCAAAATGGGAAAATTGGCCGGAAAGTTAGTTCTGATTATTAATTGGTTTATGGTTTTGTTAAAGGAGGCTTATGTGTTGATATGCAACATTGATGGTGTGTGATGTTAAGAATTGCTGTAGCTAAGGATTTCCCTAGTGTGTTAATTTATTATTATATGCCTGATGACATGCATGGATCATTCCCATTTCCCCATCAACAACATGACCATGCATTGAATTAAAAGAATTTATCATGGATATATTATACAAGCTAGCATCGATCGGCATTTATATAGATCAGTGCTCATAGTAAATAGGATGCATATATTTCTCATTGGAAATTGATGAGTAATAAGTAACATGTGCATGGAATGCAGGTTGGAGTTGCAAATGGCTAAGTGTGTGTTACAAGTAGGTGGGAACAGAAAAGGAAATGAGAATGCAAAAGGAAAGGAAGGAAGACAGCGATGTGTTGGCTCATCAATGGGCACTGGGGCTGTTCAAAACGGTGGTAGACAGGTCGCCCGCTCTCTGTGCCAACATGGCGAATAAACAAGGGAAAGAGAAACCTATACAATTTGACGTTGCAACACTACCTACGTACCTGAGCGGCTGATCGGGCGTGCCGTCCGGAACGGGAGAGGTGTTGCAGAGATTGTGAAGACCGACACTGTGCCTGACTTTTATCAGTTCCGGAAAACGACGGCAACGTCTGGTACCAATGCCCCCGGCCCACTCGGGCAGACTGACTGCAATCTCAGTTGGCAGATTGATTCACCGAAGGCGCTGAGCCTCGGTGGTAGAGACTAGAGACAATGACGATTCGTTTATCTCCTTCCGTCGCTTTCAGCCGCTTTCTCTTTCCTACGCTCTGCAAGATTCGTTTCCTACCGTATCTAGCCCTCTCGCCCGCTTCCAGTCCTCGTTGGCTCAACTGAATTAGGGTTTCAAACGAGCCGACCCTAGCGCTTTTGTTTTCTTTTTCTTTTGGTACAAAAAACATATTTTAGTTTTTTTAAATATAATAAGCAAACTGATCGAGCTACCTACAACTCCAAGCGACCCGCATCTTCTGTCGCCAATAGTGTTGCGTTTCGTATAACGCAACACAAGGACGCGACACGCGTCCACAACGACCCGCATCTTCTGTGTCTAATGGTGTTGCGTTTCGTATAACGCAACACAAGGACGCGACACGCGTCCCCAATGTTTAAAAAACAAAAAACGCTCGCTGGGAACGTTAGTCGACAGAAAACTAACGACGCCGTCCGTCGTTAGTTTTCGTACGAAAATGAATTTGGGCGAAATCAAGATTCCGCCCAAATTTCAAAATCCCTATTTTTTTCAAAACCCCTCTCGGTCTTCATCCTCAAGCTAAACCCTGTTGGTCTTCATCCTCAAGCGGTCTTCATCCTCAAGCTAAACCCCTGTTGGTCTTCGTCCTCAAGCTAAACCCCTGTTGGTCTTCGTACTCAAGGTAAACTCCTTCAACCGAATCATCTTCCCCTCTTCCGCTCTCGTTCTTCTTCCCGTCTCGTTATCGTCTCCTCGGTCTCTGTGTCTCTTTGCAAGGCCCTCTATTTGCGATAGGGCTCGGACATTCTCTCTCGGCTGTCGCTTCAGGGCTT
The DNA here is from genome assembly GCA_947561395.2 of Buxus sempervirens. Classification (NCBI taxonomy): domain Eukaryota; kingdom Viridiplantae; phylum Streptophyta; class Magnoliopsida; order Buxales; family Buxaceae; genus Buxus; species Buxus sempervirens. Next base: position 37,502,143 of record OX387190.1, read on the forward strand.
CTACTGTTGTGCGAGATTTCGTTTATGTTGATTGGTAAACAATTCTTTCTCTTTTTGGTTCTCTCTCGATTTCTTTGTTTGTTATTTCGTTATTATACATAGAAGGTTGTTCTGAATTTAAAGATCTTGATTTTCTTCCAACTTTGTTGGGTTGTTCTGCAAAAGTTTCCAGATTTGAGTTATTTGTTGAATTTCTAGGACACGGATCGGTATTATGGTTAAAAGTTCAAATACAAAATGAGATTGTTTATTCTTAGAAGATTTATGCCTTCGTGTCGATTTCTTTTCCATATATATGTATGATGTGAAATAGCAATCCAACTTCTTGGAAAGCTTTGACACAGCAGGTGGATTTTTAGTGAAGCTCCGGAGGTCATATCGTGTTTTTAGGATAGGTTCTGTGTGACTGTTGGTTGGGGACTCATTCATGGTGATTATTTGAAATGGAATATTATCAATGTTTACAGTTTAACAGGTTTGGTTAATATTGTAATTCCTTAGGAGTAATTGAATTGATATATGGAAGCTAAGTCATGTATTTTGGTTAGATCATGTATTATTGATGATGAAAGGCATACTCGAACTAGAGCAGAGGTTAACTAGTTATCTGCAATGTTTGTTGCTATCTTTGGGCCTGCTTGTATACTGAGTATGTCAACTAATTACATATGAGATCTTCTATGTTCAAATCCTTGGTCGTTCGAATCCTTAATAGTTATATTTTTTTTCTTTTTTGGAAGTGCTTGAGAATTTGTAAGTTAAATTGTGGGTCTTAGACTCTATGTGGCATAGCTTCCTACAAATATAAGGGCATTGTGAGAAATGGCTTTGTCCTGTACCTTTTGTGCTTATGAAGCATTTTCTGGCCCTCAGGAAGCTATGCCAAACAAGGCCCTCACTCTCTTCAAAAAAATTTTTTTTTTCACTGTCTTCAATAATGAAATTGACTGTGGACTCTATTTTTCATAGTATAACAACCAGGAGAAAGCAAGTCCTGAATCCTCTCTGTGAGGTACTTTTGTGCGGATGGATTATTCTAGTTTCTGTATCAGTGATCATGAGAGTGATGAATCTAGACAAGTTATGGAATTCATATTTCTCTGTTTGGATTAATGGGACTAAAATAATTTATTGGGAATATCTATTTATGTATAATGTCTTTGCAACAGTTGCTCGGATTGCTTTAGTAAAACCTGAGAAAGCAAGGGGGGTTGAGGATCTTCTACTGAGATCTACTCAAATGGGCCAGATAGTTGAGAAGGTAAGGAAACATGTGCAAATATTGTGGTGTCCATCAATGCACTTCTATCTAATGCCATCCAATCTTTGTTAAAATTGTTTCATTAAGGAACTCATTAATTGTTTTTATATCATTTTTTTTTATTTTCAGGTTTCTAAAGAGAGGCTTATATCATTGCTGGAGCAGATTAATAACCAAGCAACTAAACAGACCAAAGTAACTGTAAGTCATGTTATCATTTGTGCCCGTGTACTGTAATTGTGTGCTATATGCAAAAGTCGATATCTCATTGTTTTTCTCCTAATGATGATATTCTTCAGATTCAGAGGCGTCGTGTTCTCGAGGATGATGAGTTACACCTTTGAAGGACAAATAGATTGTTTCAGATGTGTATATTTCCAGTGTGCTGGTCCATGATTTTAGTCCTAAAGATTTTGACCTGTGTTAACATGATATTGCAGCTAAAAATTATTGTATTTTTTCTTTCTTTTTTTGTGCATTAAACAGTTTATGTTATGTTAACGAGTATGAGAATTTGTTCCTTCCATGGAAAATTTCTACCCTACTGTTCAAGTCATTTTCTTTCTTTAATTTTCTCAAACGCTATCGTTCGCTCAACAAAACGAAACCCCCACATTTAGGGATTTGCGTCTAAAACACCAAAAGAACATCAAAAACATAAAAAATGTCTCGAAGAAGAAAATAATAGACGATTAAAAGCTTTTCGAAGGGATTTGAAACCAAACAATCCTTAAAAGAAGCACGAATCATGGATTCAAGACATAAAACCCTACAAAACACACGAAATCGAAAATGTTTGAAAAAACCTTTACCAGAAAAGATGGTGAACACTCAACTCATGCATTGGAAGGTATTAAGGATACTTATATATGTTAGAAGGAAGTCTAGAAGGAATTGGAATTATGTTAGGAAGCAGTGTAGAAGGAATTAGAATTACGTTAGACAAGTTCGCAATTGTTATAAGCGAACTATCGGATTTAACGTTCGAACAGCGTCGAACACGGAGAATTACGTAAGGCCAGTCTGAAATCATTATAAAGGAACTATCGGATTTAACGTTCGAACAGCGTCGAACGGGGAGAATTACGTAAGGTCAGTTCGCAATTGTTATAAGGGAACTATCGGATTTAACGTTCGAACAGCGTCGAACACGGAGAATTACGTAAGGCCAGTCTGAAATCATTATAAGGGAACTATCGGATTTAACGTTCGAACAGCGTCGAACGGGGAGAATTACGTAAGGTCAGTTCGCAATTGTTATAAGGGAACTATCGGAATTAAAGTTGAACGGTGCCTCTAACGCTGTCAAACGATAACCATAAAATCTTCATTTCCACCTCGATTGGGGTGCCGTTTGGACCATAGCTTCTCTAACTTATATTTAACCAACTTAGACACTTTAAATACTCGGGTTTGAACAAATGTTGGCGTTGGTTACTATTTAACCAACTGTTTCACATCATAAGTTCTTGGCCAAGTATTAGGTTCTATTAGAAACAAGAATCCATAGCAAGTCTCTGCACCTGATACTAACAATAAGCATTTATCTGAAACAGGATATATATTTATGGAAAGCCCAAAAGTGGCCAGAAAACATGGAGATGGCACTATGGTTTGTGGAAGTGCAAGGTGCAAAAGGGATTATCATGGTTAATGCATGGACTATTCCATGCATGACTTGAACAAGTACATTAATTACAATTGTCAAACCAAAGTAATAGATATATACAATCCTTCCATCATCAAACATTTTCAAAAACCTATATCCACATGCCCAAAAACCTACATCCACATCCAAAAAATATACATCCACATCCAAAAAAAGAGACATCATATCCAAAAAATAGACATCCACCACTGCCACTAGGGCCAATAACATGACTACAAACAGCCCTTGGACCGGGAGCGTGTGCGAGGAGGACCCCTTCTACCATCCGCTGCACGTGGACCTAGCGCTTCTTTAGGAGCTACATGTCGCTTCCCTTCTTGATCATCGTTAGCCTGATTGAGGAAAAAGTCTACCAACTCCTTGCCAGCAAGTCAACTTCAACATTTAAAGCATCTGTATGAAAGTTCATATCTGGAGGAATCTCAACTACAAATATCAACTAGGATGCCATTAAAACTAATACAGAGCCTATGCAAAGAGTTAAGGTTATTACTGGTAGAAGTACCAATTACATCATCTTGGATTATATTGTTTTTGGTGAGTTGATTTTTATTGGGCCTAATTCACACATTAAACTCCATGTAACAAGTCAGACAGACCACTAGTAGATTGGTTTCCACCAATTAGATCTCTAATTTCTTTTCTTATAACAAGTATGTAAATATATACTAAGGAAGTGCTTGCTATTCTATTTTTCACTTAAGGACTAAATTAATTGCATAAGCCTTTCTACTTTTGACTTGTCTTCTCACACAGTTCCTTCAACTTTTGCTCATCAAGACTAATATCTAAACTGAATAGTGTCCCAGTAAACATTTAAAGGAAAAGATAAAAAAAAACGGCCCCATAATTCGGTTTATCTCCACCAAAGCAAGGTCTCGAGATGGGTACACTAGCATCAGCTAAATGTTTCCAGACCCAGTTTGAATAATTTTCAATTATAATGGTATGCACAAAACATTTATATACACATATTATTATTCATTTATACCAAGAATTCTGTTCTAAATTTCCAAAACTCTAGCTTACACATCAACTTGATAAGCCTCGTGTTCTGGGAAAGAACGAAGAAGGATTCCACCATAAAAAATTGTCACTGAACTTATTTTATGCCCTGTTTTCTACTTCTTCTTAGCCATAAGTTTTTTTCTCCCAAAACTCAATGGGAGAGAAAAGAGGAATCCTCTATTGATGAAGTTAATCTATTTATTTGCATTTTTTACTTAATATTCTTTCTTGCCCTTTTTCATTCCAATGAACCAACCCACATTATCAACACAAATGCTACTTTAAAACTGTAATCAAACAACTTCACAACTCAGTCAACTACTCCAATCTTTGATTTCATAAGTATCCTATTCTCAAATATTCAGTCTTTGTCTCTCTCTCACACATACACACACATCAAGCTTCTCAGTCAATTATGAAAAGAGAAGTATCTAAACGGTCAGTAATAAACCAATTCAAGGAAGCATAGCATCAAATAACTGGCAACAATTTACTAACTTCTGGTTATCTATTTGCACCTTTAAGCAAACTTCTAATCTAAGCCAGAAAAACTGCACTAATACGTATATTAGTGAACACCACCATGCAAGCCATAAAATGAAAATGAAACCCAGAAACTTGACAAAATCTATGCCACGTTCAATAAATAATTGAGGAAAATAGAAATAATTTCACATCAGTCGAAGGGGTATGTGGAAGAGAGAAATCATCAAATCAAACACCAAATTGAAAGGAAAAAAAGAAGAGGGATACCTTCTTCATGCGGGTTCTAACTTTAGATTTCTGGGCTTTGTTGTAGATGCTCCTTTTCTCATCTTGCCAAGCTCTCTTTGCAGTTGAATCGGCCTTTTTATTTGGAGCCACTTCGCAAACAACAGAACGCCGGTGTTTGGGCCTCTCGATTGCTCTCATTGGTAAACTCCCTGCAAGAGGCGAATCCCGCATTTCAAAATCCCATAATCATATATACGCAAAGAGGGATTCTTGCTCTGAACCCAAATTGCAAGGGAAAAAGAGATAAGGAGAGAGAAAAAGCTGAGGTGTTCGCAGATCTTTCTTTTTCCATTAATGAAGGCATTCCATGATAGATTTGCAGAGAAACTGAGAGACCTAAAAGTGGCAGATTTCAACCGAGTACAAGAAGAAATGGAGATGGCAACCGATTTCCTCTGTCGCTAATGGTGCTACGAATGTTCTTTCGTAAGAAGAACGAAAGGGGTTTAGGTTGAGGAGGAGGAGGAAGAGGAACGAAAGGGGAAGAAGATTGGTTGAAGGGGTTTAGGTTGAGGAGGAAGAAGAAACGAGAGGGGTTCTGAAAAAGAGGGGTTTTGAAATTGAAAGAGGGGTTTTGAAAATTTTGAATTGGGCGCAATTTTTTTAATCGAATGAAACAAAATTCGACGAACAACGCTAACGACGGAACGTCGTCGTTAGTTTTCATCGTTCGCCGTTTCCATGAGCGTTATTTCGATTTTTAAACGTTGTGGACGCGTGTCGCGTCCTTGTGTTGCGTTATACGAAACGCAACACTATTGGCGACAGAAGATGCGGGTCGCGTCCACAACGTTTAAAAATCGAAATAACGCTCATGGAAACGGCGAACGATGAAAACTAACGACGACGTTCCGTCGTTAGCGTTGTTCGTCGAATTTTGTTTCATTCGATTAAAAAAATTGCGCCCAATTCAAAATTTTCAAAACCCCTCTTTCAATTTCAAAACCCCTCTTTTTCAGAACCCCTCTCGTTTCTTCTTCCTCCTCAACCTAAACCCCTTCAACCAATCTTCTTCCCCTTTCGTTCCTCTTCCTCCTCCTCCTCAACCTAAACCCCTTTCGTTCTTCTTACGAAAGAACATTCGTAGCACCATTAGCGACAGAGGAAATCGGTTGCCATCTCCATTTCTTCTTGTACTCGGTTGAAATCTGCCACTTTTAGGTCTCTCAGTTTCTCTGCAAATCTATCATGGAATGCCTTCATTAATGGAAAAAGAAAGATCTGCGAACACCTCAGCTTTTTCTCTCTCCTTATCTCTTTTTCCCTTGCAATTTGGGTTCAGAGCAAGAATCCCTCTTTGCGTATATATGATTATGGGATTTTGAAATGCGGGATTCGCCTCTTGCAGGGAGTTTACCAATGAGAGCAATCGAGAGGCCCAAACACCGGCGTTCTGTTGTTTGCGAAGTGGCTCCAAATAAAAAGGCCGATTCAACTGCAAAGAGAGCTTGGCAAGATGAGAAAAGGAGCATCTACAACAAAGCCCAGAAATCTAAAGTTAGAACCCGCATGAAGAAGGTATCCCTCTTCTTTTTTTCCTTTCAATTTGGTGTTTGATTTGATGATTTCTCTCTTCCACATACCCCTTCGACTGATGTGAAATTATTTCTATTTTCCTCAATTATTTATTGAACGTGGCATAGATTTTGTCAAGTTTCTGGGTTTCATTTTCATTTTATGGCTTGCATGGTGGTGTTCACTAATATACGTATTAGTGCAGTTTTTCTGGCTTAGATTAGAAGTTTGCTTAAAGGTGCAAATAGATAACCAGAAGTTAGTAAATTGTTGCCAGTTATTTGATGCTATGCTTCCTTGAATTGGTTTATTACTGACCGTTTAGATACTTCTCTTTTCATAATTGACTGAGAAGCTTGATGTGTGTGTATGTGTGAGAGAGAGACAAAGACTGAATATTTGAGAATAGGATACTTATGAAATCAAAGATTGGAGTAGTTGACTGAGTTGTGAAGTTGTTTTGATTACAGTTTTAAAGTAGCATTTGTGTTGATAATGTGGGTTGGTTCATTGGAATGAAAAAGGGCAAGAAAGAATATTAAGTAAAAAATGCAAATAAATAGATTAACTTCATCAATAGAGGATTCCTCTTTTCTCTCCCATTGAGTTTTGGGAGAAAAAAACTTATGGCTAAGAAGAAGTAGAAAACAGGGCATAAAATAAGTTCAGTGACAATTTTTTATGGTGGAATCCTTCTTCGTTCTTTCCCAGAACACGAGGCTTATCAAGTTGATGTGTAAGCTAGAGTTTTGGAAATTTAGAACAGAATTCTTGGTATAAATGAATAATAATATGTGTATATAAATGTTTTGTGCATACCATTATAATTGAAAATTATTCAAACTGGGTCTGGAAACATTTAGCTGATGCTAGTGTACCCATCTCGAGACCTTGCTTTGGTGGAGATAAACCGAATTATGGGGCCGTTTTTTTTTTATCTTTTCCTTTAAATGTTTACTGGGACACTATTCAGTTTAGATATTAGTCTTGATGAGCAAAAGTTGAAGGAACTGTGTGAGAAGACAAGTCAAAAGTAGAAAGGCTTATGCAATTAATTTAGTCCTTAAGTGAAAAATAGAATAGCAAGCACTTCCTTAG